>OY735228.1:43773220-43790720 GCA_963457665.1 Thysanoteuthis rhombus | reverse complement strand
TTATTTGGTCAAACCTTAATTACCACTCACCCAGTTCGCAAGTAAACCGTGATACCAATAGGCTTTCTTGAATTTTTTTATACATTGTAAGGATACCAGATCCACGAAAATTCATTACATGCGTGATCTTGTGATGAAAACTATCTGTATAATGTTATATGAATAATAAACTCGAAGATAAACCCCTACTGAAATAAATGCACTTAACTTGAAAAAAGTAAAGCAAGAAAAACACAAATGGGGGAAGTGGACTTCATAAACTAGTATCTGCATATTTCCTTGTCAAATAACATGAAAATTTCGATAATTTAAAATCAAATATCAGGCAATATAGATATTAACAGAAAACTTCTGTCGATAACTTTTTTCTCACTTTTTCTCTCTTTATCTTTCGTTTATCGATATTGTAGGAATAGACTTTGTCTCTGTCTCTGTCTCTCTTTCCGTTTCTCTCCGTATCCTTCATTTTTATCTTTTCACTTTTCAGAAGTAAGATAGTATCGCCGAGATAAGAGATGAGTTTGACTTTGATTTCGATAAATATGAAAACCGGTTCTATTACCGACCATAAGCGATTGAATCATACCCCCGAAACCTCGACATTTTGACTGCAACAGATTCTGTATTAGTCATACAACCAATTTTCCATTCCCCAGGACAAAACAGAAAACGATCAAGCGCTTTGATACCAATATCACATAACAGAGGGACGTCTATATATTTCGTATACATTCGTGTATAAGTCAAGCTTTGAAGACTTTCAAGAATTAAGTTTCAACCAATACATGAGTGATAGTGTTTTCAAGTTGAAACCTGTGCCATATATGGAGAGCAAATAGTACATGTAATGTTCAGGCTTGAAGACACTCAACGCTTACATAAAACAGTTGCATCCTCATTGATCTGGGTAAGTTATTGCATAAAAATATGCAACTCTCTTGCGGAAACTTGCTCCGTCTCAAGGGACAGAGCCTCTAACAGGAATTCCCTAAGACAGTGCAAACGACACACTAACACAGACACTTCATAGACTCTTTTGCCATCACTTTTTCATTTGCTATAAACATTTTATCCCCCTATATCATATATAATAATTAACTGCATGTTGATGTTATCCTCAAAATCTTGAAATAAACTTTACATTAAAATTATAGCTTAATAGGGATGGTGTCCGATTAACAATGATGGCGAATCATGTTGATATAACAGTTTTGTTTTTTTATTCCTGAGTCAGTTACATGGTAGACAGCTGAGGATCTTAAAAGAAAAAATACACAAAGTACCGCAATGTCGAATTCTGAGTGAAACAAACAAACAAAAATTTAATGAAAAAATTACATAAATTACATTAACTGGTATTAGGAAATTATTGTCTGAAATGACATTAAGTCTCCACAGCTGTAAAGCATTCTTTATTCTTTTCCAGAGTAGTAAGATGAAGGATGAAATAAACAGCAAAAATGGTAATTACTTGATCAAAATACAGCAATTTTCCCCAAAGATACTGTAATGATAATACATTTTTTCTATGAACCCTTTCTTTTAGGTTTAGTGGCAACAAACTCAGTAAAATCATAAATTATGGTTTACTTTCAAAATTCAATTTTCTTCAACATAGTTCAAAATGATCGAAAAGATAATCTATAATAGATAGGTCAGGCAAATTTAGAGGATGATGCAAAACTCCACATACCAGTCGTTTAAACTTACCTACGATCATTCACTTTAGTTCATGTTATACCAATTTATTAAATTCTTGAATCTTCCAATTGGAAGACACAATAATTCACAAGAAAATACTCGAATCGTTGTTCTTGTGACGCTGGTGATTTTTGATAATAAATCTCAATCATCTACAATTAGTTTTTGCCCGACTCGAAATTCATTAGTTATATTACCAGATCTGAACCTTTTGAAACATTGCTGTACACTTAGTACTTCGATAGTGCCTTTTCAATTTGAGTAATGGCTCCGCGACGCTGAAGATAGAGTAGCGTGGCGAATCCCGGGGAAGGTGCACGTCCAATGACGATGATGATGATGAGAATGGTGTCTCGATCAGTCAAACATTATCATCTAGAACTGGTCTATCTTTCTGGGGGTGAACACCATTCCTTTCAAAGGTTAAAACTACCCAATATTAATTAATTACTCCTATTCTTACTCTGAATCTCGAAAAATGTAATTAAGTCGGTAGATATTCAACTTTTGGATTAATTTACTTTGATCTGAAAATGGCATTTATTGAACTGGAAGCGAAATGATAACAACAACAACAACAACAACAACAACAACAAAAATAATAATGATAATGAAGATAAAGATAATAATAATAGTGATAATAATTACTGGAGAAAAATCATTCCTATCTCCTCCAATTTTGTTGACTTTTGTCATGTGTTACCAGATAAAATCTCATTCCTCCATCTTATTCCAGATCTTTTCCTACTACCCTACTCTCTAGATTAGATATTCTTTACTTCAATCCGTTGTTATCTTTTCTTGTTAACTGTCCAGCCCAATTCCACATTCATTGATCAATTATCTGCATGATATCTTTGAATCTCACCCATGTTGCTCTTTTGTATCGCCAAAATTCATTCTTTCTATGTGTCTCGGTGCAATTCCAAAGTGTGTGTGTATATATATATATATATATATATATATATATATATATATATATATATATGAATATTTATATATGTGTGTATATATATATATATATATATATATACATCTATATATATATATATATATATATATATATATATATATATATATATATATATGTATGTGTGTGTCTGTGTGTGTGTGTGTGTGTATCACATTATACTGAATGTAAGATGTATAAACATTTACGACGGGAGATCAGAGTGAAATCCAAAGCATGACCTCCACAATCTAAAACGCATTATTATTTTTGGAACTCAATGTTCGGAAAGATAGTGTCACACACACACACAAATACATATTTATTTATATATACAATTCTCACATACATATATATACATATATATACAATATATATATGTATGAACCAGATAGAGAGACAGAGAGAATAAAGAAAGAGAAATAAGTTGAAACCATGCTATGTATGTGTGTGATGTGTCTGTACAGAAAAATATTCTTTCACACTATATAGGATCAATTAATTGCTATATATATATATATATATATATATATATATATATATATATATATATATATATATATATATATATATATATATATATATATATATATATATATATCGCTGATGTATTTAAAAATACGTATCTGCAGCACAAAATCTGTAATATCCTTGCTGTGCTAAAAAAATATATTTTTACATTAAATTGCATTCTTCCATAGAACTATTCCTTCTATACTTTCGCTTCTTTCGTGGGCATTTACCGAATTTGATTGCATATAAAACCCGCAGGCACATACGCCCTGTCATTTCAGCGGGGAGCATTGAGAAAGAAAACAGTGTATTTATCGGCAAATTGAAATACGTACGGACAGTATGAGGAAAAAAAAAGATGGACAAAACATGTGACTTAGAGAGCAATCTCATTTTGATTCTATCTTTTTCTTCATCATCATCATCAGCAGCAGTAACAGTCTTTAAGCGTCTGTTGTTGAACATAAAAATTCCCCAAAATTAATGAAAACTTTCTATCATGGGCCTTGTAGAGCCAATACTTTTTAAGCTTGGCAAGTTCGTCTTGCAATCTTACCATATCAAA
Organism: Thysanoteuthis rhombus; assembly: GCA_963457665.1. NCBI lineage: Eukaryota > Metazoa > Mollusca > Cephalopoda > Oegopsida > Thysanoteuthidae > Thysanoteuthis > Thysanoteuthis major. The sequence goes on along the minus strand of OY735228.1, from coordinate 43,786,992 downwards.
AATATTGACAGATTTTAAGATGTTAATCTTTTATTAGATACTGACCCTGGAAACATTATAAAGATTGTAATAATAGAAGAGAATCTATCGCCATCAGAATAGAGTCCATTTATAGATATCCGTATCGTATTAGATCTCTTGCATACGAATTGATATCTTAAGAAATATAAAAAAATGATAATATTCTCTTAAAAACATATAACTTTACAAAGTGTTAACAACTTGGTAATGATTTAATATTTTATCATGGGTACCAAACTGTTTGGCAAGCTCAAACGAATGACAATAGAGAAGGTTCCCATGAAAACACTTTTCCCCTGAGTCAGTATTTAATAAAACAGTCCATAAAGTCAAACCTTCGAGTCCGTGAATATGATGGAAAAGAATTGAGAATATGTCATTGTTCTGAGTTCTCACTTGAACTGTCTCGTAACCTTGCTCATTGGCATACAAGCAGTAAGACACAAGCCCTGTATACGTCTCTTCATGGGTTGACTTCAAAACGTCAGTTTTAGCTTTAGCAGGTGTTTTCTCTTCGTCTGAGAGGAAAAGCTAGCTGTAATCATCGCTTAATGACATGCTTCTCCTCTAGTTTCTTAGCATAATACGTCATCATAGTTCTTGTCTGATAGTTTCTGAGTGTTCGTCAAGGATAAAAAATATTCAAACGGGTTCCCGCATAGCTGATCCAGTTATTCCCACAGCTGCCAAACAAAAGATGAGAGATGTAACTCATTCATTGACCGCCCACTTCCAACTTAGTTTGATTGACCCCAACACAGCATTTTATCAAGAACATTGGTCACGTGACGATCCCTAGTCAGTGTCTTACCAGACCCGTTTTTTTTTCATTTTTTCGTTGTTGTCCTATACATCTTGTTTTTTTCCTTTTCCTCTTCACTCAATTTCTCTCTTGTTTCTTCACATTTTTTCTCTCCCCCTCTGTCTTTTCTTCTGTCAACTCTTTTTTCCCTTATTAAATCATCAAAATCCCATTGACAGACCGACTAGCTAAGTGAATGTGTGTGCGTGTGTGCGTGTACGAATGTGTATGTGTGTGTATGTGTTTGTGTATTTCCGGACGCTCCTGGTTACATTTTGGTCTGATACAGCCTGGGAAATTTTACATTAGTAAACCGATCAGAACTATTTCGACACTTTTGTTGTTGTTTTTTTTTCCCCAAAAGTATTTTTTGGTTGTCGATGGTCATTTCAAACTATCAATGTCAAAATATGGTACCAGTATTTTTTTTAGATAAAAGACCCAGATAGAAAGATAATTTTTGATAAGAGATTTATTTTTCAAAGATAATCTTAGACAAAAAATCATTTTTCTCAGTCAACTTTAGATAATTTTTTGGTATTTAGTTTTAATACACGTGCAAGGTATTATCCTTATAGGCAACGTACGGACATATTCTTTCTCACTTCTCATTATTGTCTTTCCCTTCTTTGATTTTATTAAAATTATTCTCGAACTTTTCACAACATTGCCATTTTAAACTCACTTCAACATTCCTTCTTTTCATCCCCTCTTGTTTTCTGTTTTTGATCTTGGATTTCCTTTTTCTTCTTGATTTCATTCATGTTGATACTTTTTATTGCATTTTTCTTTCTTCTTCCACGTAAATGCTCCTTTGGCATCAGTACTCCATTGAAACTCAGCTGAAAATATTTCTATTTCATATTTGGGAAAATAAAAAAAAAAATTTGTGTCCCTCTTGAATCTTATTTTTATAATTTTATTAATTACAAAATTCTCATGCTTTTGTTTTCACTCAATTTTTGATATTTTCCAGTAGTGTCATAAATAGAATTTATTCTGATCATATTCAGTCTTCAATGGTTTTTATCATATGACTTCAAAGTTTGACACTACAGATTGACTGCGATGACAAATCTCTTTTCCTCCTTTATCCTTTCTTCATTTTCACTTTCTCTTCATATATTCATTCAAACATTGATTCCCCTATTTTGATTCTGATAATACACTTCTTTCACTATTTTTCTCTTTGTCTGTTAAACAGCGACGTGAATCAGCAATCTTACGATTGGCAAACATGTCTTCTAAAGGCTGAAGCAAAATTGGTTGATAGTGTTAGTACGGAATTAAGTGACCCGAAGAAAGGGAGTCATAAGAGATAAAAACAGCGTGTGATGGCTTGAGCAACATTTAGCTGGGGAAATACTGGATCCAATCATTCAAGTGCGAGATACTTTGTCCCGTACCATCTACTTCAATATCATTGAGGACGAGATACACCCCTCAATCGTAACGACCTTTGATTTTTTGATGGAATATTCAAATATAAATAAAATCCTGTATGTCTGAAATATATGGAGGAGGTGATGTGAACTTGTTATATTTTAACTTTCTTAGTTTTGTCCCAGTTGATCTGTTAAAGATAAATCGACTCCTTGCAGGGCCGGGACTGAGCATGAGCCTTAGCCTGTAACGACACTGACAATAGTTCAGGCAAACACAGTTAAAAGTTCAACTGAGGCATTTTGCGTTCATTTTACATTATAATCATTGGAGAGATGATTCAACCCCAAGATGGCCAAACGTATCGTGATTGACGCCCCTTTAGGTGTTTGTCGCCTTTAACTCTAATGCACGTATTACAAACGGGACGGGTAACGCTGTAATATATGAAACCCAAGACAGGTACAGCAAAACCTGTACATGGCATAAGGGCACTATTTACCTAATAATTCCTCGATTTAATCAGATTTACTTTGTCTATGCTCCATTTAAAACGTTAATTTCCCTGCATGTGAGCAACCGCTAATGTTTTCTTTGTTTTTCATTTATTCCTTATGGAGTAGATTCTACTCTTTTTTCGATTGTGTGACTTCTCCAATCTTTTTAGACCTAATATTTTTTTTATTTTTACCTCCAACCTTTCTTTCTGTCTACTTTTTTTGTGAACATCTATTTATACATCTATCTCCCTCATATATATATATATATGTATATATATATATATATATATATATATATATATATATATATATATATATATATATATATATATATATATATATATATATATATATGTATAATCACACAATGTAGTGCCACTCTTGCCTGAAGGGCATTGCTCTGTTTGAAACACAATGGACGAGACATCTCTGTGAAAAGAGAGCCAAGAGGATGACCAAAGCCAATGAAAAAAATTCTAGCCTGAATTCGGGTGCCGTTTACACCTGTGTTGTCTGCAATGGAATATGGAGTACAGGAAAAAAATCTTGTCCAAAATCGATCAAGGAGATTTATCTTTTCTTTTGAATGATGGTTGGTTCATAAAATCAACGCTCATAAATATTTGAACAAGCACAGGATGTGTGCGTATTATATATATATATATATATATATATATATATATATATATATATATATATATATACACGCACACACATACACACACACACACACATATATATATATATATATATATATATATATATATATAATATAAGGAATGAATATACAACAGATATGATCATAATTAGTGCTATATTATATTGAAACTTCATTGCTATTACACGGTGGATGTGTCATTCAGCTTCGATAATTCGATAACGAAAATAAATGAACAGAAAAAATCAGCTGCGGACTTTAAGCATGAAACCAATAGGATAACTGATTCAATGTTGCATCCAAGTCATTTGCACTGTTGCCATTCGATCATCAGTCATATCTATTTTTACACCTTAGCCAATTTTCTACATTTGCTTATTTAATGATTGACATGTTTTTTTCCTTACTTTTTATGGATAGTTTACATTTTCTCTCGATGAGTTAAACAGCCATCGGTATTGCAAAGGCACAAATAACTGTTCTGACTACAAATTTTTCATTCTGTATATTCACTGTCTACATCTGCTCTATTTGTTTCTCCCCACCAAGAAAATCATACTATTTTAGCATGTATATATGAGCCATCAGAAATCATTATCAATGACATTACCTTAGTTTGAAACTTTATTTAAAGCGACCTTTCGCTATTACCCTGTTAATGAATTATTTTGCCCAGACAACCACAAAATTTTAAATTATTTCTCTTGAATCATATATCCATTTTATTCATAAAATGAAATTATTTCAAAATAGCAAAATGCAAATTGATTATGATTATGCTCTTTATTTTATAGAAACTTACTTGAAATGATCTTCCGTCATTAAATAGTTAATGTATCATTCACATTTCGCAGCGTTAAAATGAATAAACAATTAAATAGACGCACACACACACACGACACACGTTCACACACACACACACACACACACACATACACACACACACACACACACATATATATATATATATATATATATAAATATATATATATATATAAGTAAAGATTCGCAACACAGATACATTTATGTTTTTGTCCCCTTCAGGGGTTCTTCAGGCGAATGATCATTCGAATGTTCAATATTGAATGTATTGAGCCCTTTATGAAATAGATCCATCATACATTGGATATCGTATTAAATCATAATATATTGTATGGCATTTTTGGTTTGTTATATATATATATATATATATATATATATATATATATATATATATATATATATATATATATATATATATATATATATATATATCGATCAGTTTGTAGCCTGACATTTTTGCCGTGTTATGCTTTATCTATGTGACCGCTAGAGAATCATTATATCAAAAGGAAAGAGATTATGTTAAAAAAATGAATGTTTCTTGTAAAATGATATCACTACAATACGGACCCATTGATTTACCGATGTGTATATATAATATATAATAAATGTGTTTCTCTTTGAACGTCTTTTTCAACAGTCATTTTCTCTTGTCATCTAGGTATAATTTTTCTTTCTAATCACTCTACGGCTATTAATAATTAATGGTTCAAATAAAACATCGAAAGATAATCACCTGCCGAATAAAGAGAACACCTTTCCTTTATTCTCTGTTTCCCCCTCTCACGTCTCAAAGAAATTGAATTCATGAAGGCACTTATCACTTTGGTCGGTAGATATTTATTCTTTTCATTTCTCTCTCTTAGTGTCTTTGGGAATTGAACGACACGAATGATTGAAGGGAATATATGTTTCTGATAATTGTACAATTTTATTTCTAAAAGGAATTACACCAAAGGAAACAAAAAAGGAAAGATCAACCCATTATAACAACGTTATTTTATATATTAGATTGTGAGCGCTACCCGAGTGTTCGCAGAATCTTGACAATTACAATATCTCTTTGACACGTACATCCCTCCGTCTATTTCAAGAAAAGAAAATAACTCACGGATATAGAAAGGGATTTTTCACAAATACTGGCTGCAAAATCCCGTTCTATACCCGTTAGTGATTACGGTTCAATTTCAAAAAAACTTAACACTACATATTCAATTATTTGATCATTCAAATTTATAAAATATAAACAAAACAAAAACATCATCGTGTTATCTTTAACACCTTAGGAACGTCAAAGAATTTGGAGCTCAAACATTGAACTTAATAAGAAGATTGAACCTCAAACTAGTAACCATGCAACATGTCCAAGGAAAGATCTCAACATCTCAACGTGCACAAGGAAGGATCTCAACATCCCATGAAAGTATCGCAAGACAGCGCATTATATTAGAGAAAATATCATTAAAAAACCGAGATGTCTATCAACAGTCAGTGTAGTGAGATCATCAGACGCCAAGACAGATTGCATAGATCCCCAGAGATTATACAATTGTAAATAAATTGTGGCCGGCAAAAATAAGTTAGCGTGACAATTTAGACGAGTTCAGAATATATTGGTTCACGACAGAGAGGTGTTGCGAAACTTGGCATTGGTCCTAGTCAAACAACAGGCGTTAAAATAATAACAGTGCTGCTACTAGTGGTGATGTAGTCCAATATTCCCGAAGCACACATTTAAATCAATTTCCTCCGATCATTACATTTGACACTATAGTAAATGAAAACTGTTTTTCATCCTGGAATTAAATCAGTCAATCGAACATCTATTTATCACCTGAAAGAAAAACCAAAGTACTCTGTTACAAAAAACACTAGGATTGAGCAGATATAAGAATATTCATAGACGTTTCAAGTATTTGGAGCCTAAAAGTACGATGAGGGATGGAACGGTTTAAAAGGGTCCAAAAATGACATCTCTCTGTCTGAATTTCCTGAGATCAGGATATACTATCTCAGCACACAGACTCACTTGGACTCGTGTCGTCATCCTGGTTATGTTCACCACGTGTTGGTTGTTATTTCCAACTGTCTCCTTCGGGGGTCTGTCGTACTGATGATGTCGGGGATTATTTTAAAGCATTATCAGGACTTCCACTGAAAGGGACCCAAAAGCGTCACGAGTGGTGTTTCATCTATTGCATCTCTACTGACAAGTTGGAAGGGTGCCTTCAAGGAGTCAAGCCTCGGATCCCTATATCTCCAACTATGCTTTTGCAGTTGTAGTCGGTTAACCTCTGGGTATTTCAACCTAATCCTTGATTTAATCAATGTGTTTAAATTGTTCTAATTTCGCTGTTCCTGTCGAAGGTTATGTCGTCTTAGCTTATCCTTCCTGGTTAGTAGATCTCGCCAGCCTCTTCCAAAGAACCATACTTTGAAACTGCTTTTTCTCTACATATCTCAAAGATTGCAGTCACAGCTGACAGGTAAGATACTAGTGTTGGATGCTTATTTTTCTAAAGGGAGTCTAACCCTTCCCATTCTTTTTAGGATTACCCCCTAGATAATTTTGTGAATGTCTACCTTTACTCCGTCCCCTCTGGTTGGTGACTTGAAAGGGGAAAGGGCATTATATATTCTTTCAATTCCTTTCATTAAAAGACGACTATTATACATTGTTTAATTCAAGTTTAATTGTATCTTTCATGTTGACTGACTTTAAAATTGTGCACCATTAAGAGATTATTTCGATTAAAATTTCTTCGAAAGCAAAATGATTTTTTCAGTTTCTGCCAATACTGTACGTTTTTACTTTCCAGGTGCCCATACATCTCCTACTATAAATCGATCTTCAACGGCTTTGTTCTGTTAATATCCTACTGGATTCTTTCGAGGCAATAGTTTCATATCACCGCTTTGTTCTTCCGAAACACTCCGCTTATTGATTTGTGACTGATTTTCCAAACCCCTGCTCAATCTGACCAACCCACTTATTGAATTATATCATTTCCTCCCCCTGTTCTATCTGACCTAACCTCTGGCAACTGGGCACCTTAGAGTATGTACGTTTATCCAGCGTCCATATTCGCTCAGCTTCTTCTGTCAGTTCAATACTACCAAAGAAAGTGCAAAAGCAGGCCACGGTCTAAAGACATTCTTCTGAATGGTGCGATGTCCGAAAGGCTGATTGGGAAGTTCTACGAGATGAGTAATTTGTTTAACACACTGAATTTCTGGAGACCTAATTCAGCCATTTCCATTTATTAATAAACAGTCAGCTCGATATAGGCCACGTTTCTGCAGTAGAAAATCCGCGCTACGTATCCACTTAATCCGTCATCTAATTTCGGATTGCATTAACCCACTGTACTGAGAGAAAGGGAGAGAAGGGCATGGGGTCGATAGATGTGGGTAATACTTTATTGTGCGTATTTATGGCCTGAAGGTTTAGCTACTTTTGTAAATTAGCACTGATCGAAATTGGTTCTGGGAACTACATATACTGTAAGGCTGGATTTTCAGAACTAGAATGCTGTAATATCTCCATTAGTAGATGTTGAAAATTGAAAACCTGGAAATTTAGAAGTATTTAGAAGAGATAAGCCACCCTCTTATTCGAGGAAACAGAGCAAAATTTCTGACGAAACAGTGCTCTTCCAGTAAAACAAAGTAGTTTATCGGCCAAATCGAGCTTTGCATCATTTGAGCAATACGATCTTGAGTGTAATCCTACTTAACGCCAATTTTAGTTTAAATACTTTTACAGCAGCGAGAATAGCGGGACAAATGTTTGCTAGAAATATATAACCCATAAACGTCGTTGTATAAAAACGTACACACCTGCAGCGTATGGAAGTTTATAAAATCCCGAATTCGTTTCAATTTCAACATTCTTAGATGCAAAAAAAGCTGTCGTAATTGGATCATTACAGCATACTCGAACATAATAAGGCACAAAACTATTTCAAATGAATTTTTTCATTGGGGTAATTATTCTCTTAATTTTCTATTTCTCAATTTACAATATAAACGTTGAGTCGTGGAGTCACTAAAACACATTTGCGGCTCATGAATTTAGATATTTTATTGTACATTTTCAAATTCATTTCTATCCATAAATAATTTATTTTGTTAATGCACAAAATAAATAAGGCCAGTTAGTGGTTGGCTGGCGGTAGAGCCTGGAGGCAGTTGTAAAAAATAAAAATACCAAAACGTAGCCCATGTTTACCAGTCTGACACGCTGTTGGAACTCAGATAAAATCATGATTTATACTTTCCTTTTCCTTTTCCCAAAATTCACTGTCGATCTCTAAAATCATTCAAATATAGGAAACTTTTGACGTATCCATTATACCGATCTTTCATGTGATATTATCCATCCATATAGAAGCCATTTATATAAATGTATGTTTTCAATTGCATAAACTGTTTGTGTGTTTGTCCTATCTGATTCTTTTAATAACCTAAAACTTGCAATCCTGTCTCATTCTGTGAACAAAGTGATCTTTAGAAATACAGAACTATCAATAAGATGTCTTTTTTTTCCGGTATCATTTCAAATTTGAAAGTGAATCATGTTTATTTGTCCGTCGAGGATTCTGCCTAATCTTCGTCGGGAGATGCTGATATTCACGCACAAAGCAAAAGCTTTTCCCCGATCACAAGAATGCACTGAATTTTTCTCAGAAAGAATCGTCCAATTGAATCGCCGATTATCTACGAAGCAACGGCAAAAAGCAAACCGAGTCTTCGGAGGCAGGTATTGAGTTGGTTTGCAATTTCCTAATTAGATGATAGGAAAGACTCAAAGATGTCATTCCATCATCATCATCATCATTATCATCATCATCATCATCATCATCATCATCATCATCATCAGTCTTTTAACGTCCGTGGTTGGACATGGACCTTCCCCCGGATTAGCCACACTTCTCTATTGTGAGCGTCACAGAGCCAGTACTTTCTGAATTCATTTATCACGTCTCTCCATCTGATACTCTGCCGGCTGTAGTTTGGCATGTGATCTCTTGGGATCTATGTCGTGTGTCGTGATGTGCATCGGTTGTTTGCTTTTTTTGTAACATGGCCTACTTATTGCCCTTTGAGATTTTTAATGTATTGTATGATGTCCCCGACTCTTGTTTTCTTCTGAATCTACGGTGCTGTCTTTTGGTGTCTCCGTGTGAGGTTGATCATAATTCTTTCATGTGCACGTGGCGTGTTTCTTCATTTGCACGTTTGTCTCTTGGTTTAGTTCCATGTTTGAGCCCCATAAGTGACTATTGGGAGGATGCATTGGTTTATATACTTCTTTTGGGGATCATTCGGATCTTCTTGCTTTGAAAGTTGTGCTCGCTCTGCCAAAGGCTTGCCATCTTAGGGTATTTCTTCACTCGATTTCTTCTTCTTTTGAGGATCTCACTGAGATTGATTTTCCGATGTAGATGTAGTGATCTACTTGCTCCAGTTCTGTGTCCTCGATTTGATTTTACAGTTTTTATTTCCGACGCGTTTGTTGCACATGATGTTCGTCTTACTGAAGGTCGTGTGTAGACAGACTTTCTTGTTCTCTTCAATCAGTTCTCCTAGCTTTAGTTGGAGGTCTTGCTGGTTCCCTTGGAAAAAGACAGTGATGTCTGCAAATCTGAGGTTGTTAAGATATTTGCAGTCAATTTCGATTCCCTTATTTTCCCGGTCTAGTCTCCTGAAGATCATCTCGAGGCAGGCTGTGAAGAGCTTGATTGAGCTAGTATCACTTTGAGTTCCCTTTTGGAGCTGTTGTATGCACTTTAACATATAATGGATCAACATTTTGTAGTGTGACGGCATCAATGACTTTAGGGATTTCCACTGGGTCGAAAGCCTTTTCTAAAGTCGATTAATTCTACAGAGTGCAAAGGCTGGAATTGACACAGAGAGTTTTCAAAAAGAATAACAAGAGTTAAATCCCGGCTTTTTATTTCATTGTTGCACTGATGAGCGTTGATTATACAAACTTTTTAGAGAACAATTATATGTTTCAAGCCTCTGAATCATTTTTGGTACCTTGTATGCAGGCTGAAAACCGGCATAGGTTTATGTACATCAGTGCAAAGATTATTTGTTGTTTTATCGTGCTGTACTAAACTACTTTAAGTAAATAACTATTTAATGTAAAGTTTCTTAGAGTTAAAATAAGCTTTGATTCTATGGAAAAGATAGTTTTTTAGAGATTAGGAGGCGAGATACTCTTTGCACAAGAGGAAAAATGATGGACATGTCTGTGAAAATAATCCAATAACCTCCTCCCCTCAAATGTTGACTCTCTCTCGTATCAGTGTATGAAGATGAGTTTCCAATTTCAGAAAATGTATATATCAGGATTCCTAAGAGATGTTCCTTTTCCCTGCTAATTCACTCTTGGAGAAAATGGTGACCGGATTTATTTATCTTTCACTCAAAGAATGAAACAGAACTATAACTATATTTATTTCTAGTCTCAAATTCTTTTTAATATAACGACTTTTTTCTCAGTAAATAATGTATATGCAACGGCAAATATTGTTAGAGCGAAGATTAATATGTTTTGATAAGTAACACTGGGAGAATATGACAGGAAAAGATCTTTTTGAAAACAAATCTTTCTAAAAAGTGGTTATGTCTTTCACTTCCTTTGCTCCTTCTTTAGTTTCTCTTTAATTCTCACCTGTCTTCAACCCCTCTACTACGAGATTATCGCTTTCAGTGAATCATAGAAAACGGCTAACATTTTTTTTCTAAATGAAGCAGCGCTAAAAACACCTGCTCCAGTTTTAATAGTTCGGTTTAATATCCAAGCAAGTCGGTGGCTGTAGAATATCAAAACGTCCATCATGTGATTCGATTGATATGAAAAGAATTCTAGCTTCACAATTGTTACGTTCCGAAGCTAATCATCATCTTCAAAATTAAGTCTTTATCCAGTCAATAAAGACTGATGATCCATAAGTTGTTACAAAATTTTTGTCCTTTGTTCTTTAACAATAGTTGTTACAGATCCTGTGGTTACATTTACGAATCTTAAACAACTTCTTTGGCTCTTTTTTGGACTATGTGGTAATCAGGGTGGGGATAATGTCAAACTCCGACGTTTTGGAACAGATCTGAATGGAAAACGCCCATATTTAATGGATAGAATAAAATTACTAACCTAGTATTTCACTGAATAGGAATTGCTGCGTTAACAAGGTTTCTTGGCAGTGGGCTGTGTTGGGGTGATTTACAAAATGGAATAATAGGTGATCAATGATAAGTTTTATCTCTCACCTTTCTTTGTGGGGGGTATACTTGGACACAAAGTAACAGATCAATTTAGCATAAACTTACATTTCAAAATATTCAAAACCTACACAGGGATGGATTTTCTATGAATACATACTTTTTTTAGACGTAATAAGGAAAATATATTTAAATTTATAGCCTTAACTTCATTAATGTGACCATACGTACATACATACACGCATGCATGCATACATACATACATACATACATACATACATACATACATACATACATACATACATACATTGATACATACAAACATTGCAAACCGGAGATCTGACGAAACTTATATTGACAGTCCCGTTGACAGTTTTAGTTGACAGTTTCTTATGTAATTGGTTGTCTCGGAAAAATTTAGCCCAATTCAATCAATAGGCTTGTTGATCCATTACATGGATAACAAGGGTATTCCTTGAGAATTGAATGGCTTTTCTGTTAGATGATCCTGAGCAGTGACTATGTCTTACCTCTAATGTGATGAACATAGTATTAGAAGAAAAACACAAAAACAAATCGGAAGGATGCTATGTAAGATGAGCCTATGAAAAGCGGAGGAAATTAAAATAATGTCGGTATATTTTGACCCATGCCATTCATTCAGGAGACTGATCTTCCCCACAAAAATTTTATTTTCATAACAATGTAAAAGTTGATGAGCCTAAAAGCGCATTAATTACAATAAACTACCTCAGATAATTAGAGTGATGGAACTATGGTCTTATACCTATGTAGAAATAACAACATCATTCGCTTTATTTAAACCCTCCCCCGTAAGTCTTAATCAGGAGGCACAATTTGCATTGTGGGTTTTTGGCTAATTGATCCTTTCGATGGTGGTTCCTAAGCATCCACGCTTGTTTTATTTTCTTCTGTTAGTAGAAAAATAACGAAAGAATCAGTTTGTACCTTTGGTTTGGTGCATTGGTTTGCTTGTACAGCCTAATGTTCAGAAGGGGAGGAACTAAGAGGAGGGGGGAATTGGGTCAATAAATTACTGTTCAAGGAGTTTGCGTGAATGATTTGATCATGGTTTCTTCTCCTCCCATAAAGAAATTATAGTCATGGCTGGCTGTAAGTCATATCATAATCATCCACATCCTCCTCCTCCTCCTCCTCCTCATCATCATCATCACCATCTTCTTCTTCTTCTTCTTCTTCTTCTTCTTCTTCTTCTTCTTCTTCTTCTTCTTCTTCTTCTTCTTCTTTTTTCTTCTTTTTTTTAATTTTTTTTTTTCATTCCGCATGATTCCACGTCATGCATTTTCTTTGGCTGTAAAAGATATCACAATGAACTTGGCGATCTTTATCCTTCGAATCCTTTCGTAAACAATTATACCTCCCCTATTGGACTCCCCTATAGGAAACAGTAAACCAAGATCATCGATAGGTATCTCCAGTTCTCAAAACAGTTTGGCTGGCTAACTTGCTATGTATGTATGTATGTATGTATGTATGTATGTATGTATGTTTGTATGTATGTATGTATGTATGTGTGTATGTATGTATGTATGCAAAAATAAAAAAATAAAGATTCGCTAACCAGTTCTTCATCCTGATTACCTTGCTATCTATCTATCTATCTATCTATCTATCTATCTATCTATTTAACTCTATCAATTTTGCTATATATCTATATCTATATATCTATCAACATCTCTCTATACAAATTTATATCTATATCTATCTATCTATCTATCTATCTATCTATCTATATATATATATATATATATATATATATATATATATATATATATATGTATGTATTTATGTGTGTGTGTGTATGTATGTGTGTGAGTGTGTGTGTGTGTATGTGCATGTCTGTGTATCACGCGTACAGGCTTAAATAATCGTGTCAGCGGGCTAAATATCTAGATGTTTACTCCTTATATCTAGAAAAATGTTTTTGTTTTTTTTTTACAAGATGCCATCAAATCATTTTTAGGAGTTGGGGGTTTAACTTACAACATTATTTTATGCTAACTTGGTCCATTTGTTTGAGCACTGCCTTCCTGCTTCAAGCTGCAATAAGGTGGTTTTTGATGAGTGATTAACAAGAGCTGCTTTTGTTCTGTTGATATCTATTGTGTTTTTCTGTTTACCAAAGCAGCACTCTGTCTTGTCATTCTCCGAATATTCAATCTAATTTTACCATATATCTCAGGATCTTATTTTCATTTGGTAATAATATCAGGTTTCATCCTGATTCAACACATGGTGTTTTAGAAACCCTTCAACCAAAACAATCAACAAAACTGTAGATTTTCAAATCGATCTCTCCACCTGG
>OY735228.1:43760720-43768220 GCA_963457665.1 Thysanoteuthis rhombus | reverse complement strand
TATCTTGGGAAGGTCTACGTCCAACGACAGACGTTAATACACTGATGATGATGATGATGATGATGATGATGATGATGATGATGACGACGATGATGATTACGATTATGATGATGATTATGATGATGATGATGTTATTGTTCTCGAATGTTTATTCTTCTCTTGTACGATCATGTACACGACCACATATCATTTTCATTGACTTTTTAGATGCACCAGTATTTTTAGCATCGAGTGATATCACGTATTAACTAAACGAAATGTTAGTTATATCCTTTTCTCAGCGTTGCCAATTTAGAAAATTCGGGGTGTGTCTAGATGTCAGGAATTGCTATAAGGATGATTATGATCACTACACACACACACGCGCGCACACACACACACATACACACATATGCATATATGTATATTCGTGTATGTGTGTGTGTGTGTGTGTGTGTGTGTGTGTGTGTAAGAAATGGACAGAATGATCATAAATTACATTATTGTATAGTGAAAGTCTAATTTGAAATGATCTCCCGTCATCCAATGGTTAATATATGCCTTGGCCTGGACAACGTAAAGAAAATGGAGCTGTTAGTTTTTCTGTTTATATAGTTCATACCAAGTGATACATTAACCATCTAATGACGGGAAATCATTTTAAATAAGAGTTTCAATTTAATATAACGCAATTCATAATTATATATATATATATATATATATATATATATATATATATATATATATATATATATATATATATATATATATGTGTGTGTGTGTGTGTGTGTGTGTTTGTGTATATTTATATATATATATATATATATATATATATATATTCATAAAATAAGTCAAATCACTCGATAAAATGGGGCTAAAGATCAAAATTACACTTAATTTATCATCATATGCAACGAATTTTCTAGACTTTTGATTTATATTGCAATATTATTAATGTTTACATATATTTTAAAATGTTTTTGAACTATTACATGTAAATTAAAAAAATACCTCTGTTAAATCTTCACACAAAGAAACTTGTGAAACTTGTGCATATATTCCAGTCTGGTTCGTTGATAGCCAAGACTCTCGTATGGACCCAAGTATTTTTGAACCTAAAAAAGAGGACGAAAAGATATCAAGATGGTGACGTTTATCATAATTGGAATTCATTGAATTATTTTTCTGGAGTTGTTTATAATGACATATCGAATAATATCACAAATAGTTTATGACAATGAATATACATTTATGAGAATCAATGTAAATTGCTCCGATTAGACACCATGAACCAAAACTGTCTCTAAAACTGACAACGTACGTTCCTCCAGTTTTTTAGCGGATCTGGCTGGCACTAGCGTTAGTTATATCATTTTCAAATTATCTTTGCAGCAGCACGAAATTACATTTTAGAAAAAATGTAAAAAAACAGTCAACATGGGTTTCAGCAACTTATAAATGGGTCTGGCGTGCAGTATTGTTTGTTGTGACATTTTGTAAACTTTTATCTCCGTTGAAACGAAATAACATTCTAGAAGCCGTCAATCAAAACTGTCAGCAAGTTTCTTCAGTTGCTCAGTAGGTTTTGCTGGCAATGTTGATTATTGTAACATTGTGTACATTGTATTCTCTGCACGGACAAAAGAATGATAATTCAAAACCAGAAATGTCTTCAAAACTCTCTTCATATGTTTCTTCAGTTGGTTCAACTGGCTATGTATATATGTATGTATTTATGTATGTATGTACATAAGTATCATGCGTGTGGGCCCTCAACAATGGTGCTAGAGGGTTGAAAATTTATTCTTAGATTTACTCCTTTATTCTAAGAAGAAAAAGGATTTTATTTTCGACCTCCCTGTCCAAATAAGATTTTAATGGGAGTTTAATTTGCAATGCAAGTTCATAATCAATTGATCACTATTTTTGTCAGCGTATTCTTTGGAAATCCCAACTTTTTAAAAAGTCTTAGCGATCACTTCCCAAAAAAAGGCAGGAGAAGTAACTTGTTCCCTGATTACAGATTTAAAAAAAAAATTTGAATTATCACCCCAACCATGCTATGGGTAACGTGGTGGTTCCTATTAAATGAGTTCGCAAATCGTTTTTTTTCTTCTTATGTCCTTTGCTTTATGTTATCAGTCCGTTATTATCTTTCAAGGCATCCTATTCCTCAGTCATCACAATAAATGGCTTCCCCTGTTTTACATTCCAATCTAGTTTTTGGCCCTACTCGTACGGTCATTGTGATTTTCAGAAATGAGATGCAATTTAAACAGACCCTTATTTTGTGTTAGGTTGCATTCATACTTGTTTTGTTTTTTTAGGGGGGGGCGGAATCAGACTTTTGATTAATTCAACAAAAGGCAAGCAAAGTAACTTACTCGATGATCACAAAATTTTTCAAATTTCTCAATTGATCACTCCAAAGAACGCATGCAGTCGACAGATACTAAATTCGTGACGGTTTTCATTGAGTGACAAACAAGAGCTCTTTTCTACGAATATTTATCGTTACTCCAGCATTTGAAATAATCTTCACTTCGGAAATATGGTTTAATCAGAGCCAAAAACATGCTTTTTATTATACATTGAAAACTTGTGGCACAATCTTAAAATCTATCGACTTTTACTGCTTGCTTCCGATTTATAATTGAAGAAAAGATTTTATCTTTTCTTTAGCCAAGTAGAAGTAACTACCTATTTATGCAACCTGCGAAATCGCAAGTAGCATTCATTTAAACAATACGACAAAAGACTCCTGTAATCAGATATAACTCAAGCTACGATAACCATTGCATTTTCGTGTCGTCTGCTCTTAAACCTAGTTCAGGTATAAGGTAATCGACTTTCAAAATTTTCCTCCGCTGAGATTACTGCATTTCTATTTTTTTCTGCTTCACTTTGATTAATTTCTTAATCTACAAACAATTAATTGCTAAATGTTTGAAAGAGGAATTTGAAGAGTATTCGAGCAAATTTGCTTTTCTTGTTTCGTAATATATAACTAACGCACATATTTCAGGCTTGTTCTTTAATAGCATTGACTATTGTATGAACGCAATAATTATTTCAACGTAAAAAGGAGGAAGAATAAAGATATCATAATCAAGGTTATCAAATGGTTATTGATATCAATATTAATAGGTTCTAAACACTATTTAAAATGAATTGATAATTCTAGTAAACTGTTTTCACGAATCAAATCAATTTTCATAAAATTGTTCTGAACAGTGTATTGAATAACATTACAATTCATTTAAAGCAATGAATATAAATCAATTTGAATCAATATGAATTGCTCCGATTCGAGATTGTCAACTACAACTGTCACTAAACATGCCAACGTGCATTTTTTAAAGTTTTTGGCAGACAGTTTTGTTAGTAATATTATTGAAAATTAGGGTTGTGGTCAGTAGCCATGAATTGATAGCGTTACTAACAGAATAGTGCTATTATATGTATAATTTCCAACCCTGTCAGTTTTTACACCATGTTTCGATCAGCCCATTCTACGGGCATCATCAGTTGTACTGACCAAATGTAATGTCAGTCGACGGATATTTGTTTCCTCAAAAACAGCAACATTTATAACGTAGGATCCAGTTGATTTTTTCAATCCCTTTCCTTGTTATGCCTGAATTTCGATACCTTGTCCCCGTCGGACAGCAGAAGCCACATCGAGTTAGACTTTGCAGAGGTAGCAAAGAAGCAGCAAAGATCGGTGTGTCAGCTAAGTGTATCATGTCTTTGCGGAATTAAATACAATGTGGCTTCTGCAACTCAACTGGGATTAAATACAAAAATCCTGGCCTAACGGAAGGAAGAATCAGAAAACAATTGAATCTTATGTCATAAGCGTTGCTGCTACTGAGGGAAAAAAAACCTTTTTTACTACCATTACATTCAAATAAAACATCTGAAGAAGGCCATAGGGTCGGCTGGAGCACTGCATGGGCAATATAAAACAACAAGGAGGAATCCAACCCTCTGAAAACTCTCCTGAATAGAATTAAAAAGGACATTTTTTTTAGGGTTTATTATGGATTTTTTTCAAAATTGCAGTCTTTATAAAAAGATCTGGTGTAATTCTGTTAAGAATTTGGGAACTAGGTATACGTATTCGGTCATTATTCTTTAGACTGTTCATTCACGCGTCCACAGAATGTCTCCATGAGTGATGGATGGATTTCTGTGAAATTTTGTAGACAGATTGAGAAACAGAGTCACCAAGAGGTGGTAACGTTATGGGGTAGATCCAATAATTTCTTTTTGGTGGAGAGGTATTTCAACATTTTCTATCAATAATTTTAATGTTACAGTCATGGCTGTCAAAATTACACCCCCGTCAAAATTACAAAGATATCAATGAATTTAAATTAAATAATTAATTAAATACAGTCGGCTACAAAGGATTCGATGATTTTTTTTTTAGAGGATCCATGCACATTTATCCTTCCGTATATCATTTTCATATGTCCAAACTACATGATATCAGTTTTCATTCTTTATCCTAAGTTACCTCTAAAAGTTTTTGATGAATGTTAATGACATTTTCTGAGGGATGGAAAAGTGATTGATTTCGGCGGATCTATTCCCAATTACTTCCCCTGACAATAATGTTGACGGGATGTATGGTTTCTAGTTTATGTGGTATTTTCCACATTCCACATATTCAAGATTAGATTTTACGATATGTGGAAATGATTTGTTCCAAATGATTATGGGTTATATACGAATATAGATGTATGGACATTTTAAGAATGATATCGACGGAAAATCGTACGTGAATTATTTTTGTCGTAACCGTTGATCAGAATCATTTTTGCAAGACCTAGAAATGAAGGACAAGGCCCTTGATATTCGTTTTCACTTATCATAGAAGTTGATACTCAACGTTTGAAGCATCAATGATTAAACTATGTCTTTCATTATTGCGTGCTGGTGATAAAAGAGCAGACACATAAGATATTGACAAATATAGATTCTCCTCAGGCTTTCGAAACATAACTTTACCTCAATTTCTAAATATGGGTGGTGATACTGGGCTGCATATCACTCACAAAAAAATTATTCTCGCTTATAAAGTTCCATATTCATTTTCTTGTAATCAAAAGGCACTGAATACTCCGTTAACCACTGTGGTATTATCCCTGGGCCGAGCACGTGAATTTCCCTGGTGACTTAACCTACATACTTAGTAATGACTTTTTGAACTTTAAATATTAAGTTGAAGAGTTTTCATAATGATTCTCTCATTAATAGTTTACAACATCTTACTATCTTTGCTTTTTTTTTGTCACAACTTTCGGGCTGATGCACTTTTAATTGCAAGAGCAAACATGAAAAAAGTGTCAATAAAAACAATGGGTTTAAAATAAAGTAAACATAATAGTGAAAGTACTTGATGTTGAAAAAAGAATTGAAAAAATCATTAAATGAAGGAACATGCACCCAGCAGATCCTTTTGTCTTTATAAGCTGTAATCTTCAAAGTCATTGTCCTCATTGTTGTTTATTTTAATCTTGGTTAATCTTTAAAAGCCGGTTCACAAATAAGAGCAGAGAGCCCACTTGAATTCAAAAACCAATGCTCATGAAACCAGAAAACTAATACATATTTCATTATCCTACATTATATATCATGTTTACATTAATCATACAATGCACACAGCATTTACAATATATATTCATACGATATAAAATATCTATATGATATGGTCACGTTTTTCGATTAAGAAAAAAAAGGATATTACTGCTGCCGTTGTCTGGCGGTGTCTCACAAAATATTCTACCCGATTTATAAATGGCATCAGGCAGAAGATATTTTCTTTAAATGCCTGATCGTGGTATTACATTCGAAAAAAATCGATCTTCATTCAAGATGATTTCAAAAATGACCAAATTAGGTATAATTTCCCCTTTAAGACTATATGGCTTGAAGAACCGGAAAATCAGGGGTAGCCGTACCAATAAAAATTCCTGGCCCGCTCAATATTTTGGGATTTAGTGGAGGGAGTGGTTGAAGCAACGTGCATTAAAGATGAGCTTCAGATGAAACCTTTGAAATTCATCGTAGTATATTTGTTTTTTTTTTGGACATCACAATATTTGTCCCAGTGGCGATACGTGTATTTACTCAGAATATTGCAAAATTTCGGGAACTTCCCTGATAATCAATAGTGAGCAAGCTAAATTCTTCTACCATTACTATTCGATACTTGAGTACGATCCTTACTGGCTGCTCCTCGACGTAGTTTCTATTTCTATTCATATAAGCTAAATAAATATGAAATTGCTTTGACTTGGATTTTCGGGTAGAAACCTATTCTCGTTGAATATTGTTGTTTGGTTGAATTCAATGCGTACTATACGTCTTTCACCTTTGCCTTGAGCCAGATTATGCTATGTTTAGCAATTAAGAAAAAGCAAAGAGTTAAAATTTGTGAAAGAACATGAAAATACTAAAAGAGAGTGAAAATATGGAGCGATAAAATGGACGGCTTATATAGATAGTAGTGTTCCTCGCTTTACAAAAGTTCGCTCTTCGCTTTTAGCAAAGATTTGAAACCGCCCAAATAGGTGTGAACATTATGTAGAGTAATTTTCACCGGAAATCAACACTTGAAAAATTTTTACAATCTGCCAAAAATTCGAATGTTATCCAATTGTAGTAAAATTTTCAATACTTATTTATCATATGGCACATCTTTAGGAGGATATTTTTCATTCCAAATATCGGAAAAAAGATTTTTTTTGTATGATACCCACACCAATTTTTATCATTCTGATGATCTATCTTATCCACACATGGATGCTTCTATTGGCTTTTAAACATCTTACAGATAAAAACCCTCCATGAAATTAATTACATTTACCTTTTGAGGGAAGCGCTAAAGAACTGCTCGAACCGAGTCTAATTGATAAAAAATTAAAAAAATGTTTTAAATAAAGAATATTGAGTAATTTATTTTCCCGTATTAAAAGCGTAAATTATATTCAATCGAATGAAACTAAAAAATAAGATGCTACGAAGAAAGATATTTTACTTAATTTTCCTGTTTTTCTATCTCTAAAGTAAGACTTCAAGTTAGAGTAATTCTGCAGGGCTTTCCAAAAAAAAGTATACATAATTAATATCTCGAAGGATTTATCCGTTGAATGTGTATAGAATGAATGAAAGCAACAATGTATATAAGATAAATTATCTTAATGTTTGGAATCATATGAATTTACTTTTCTTCGGGGAGTCGTCCTTTAATAAGTATGTATCAAAAATTTTATCGAAATCCAATAATGCATGGTTTTTGTCAAATTCTAAAATTTCTCAGTTGTTGATTTTCCTTTGAGGTTACGTCCATATTGTTCCATCTCAACACGATGGCTCTGAAGGGTGTCTGTGAGCATCTGTTCTTTGTATCGATTCATTTCTTGTATCAGTTAGCAAAAATGCCACTCACAACACATCACAAACGATCCCTAAAACGACGTGAATAAGCTGATTTGATTTTTTTTAACGCCC
>OY735228.1:43530720-43755720 GCA_963457665.1 Thysanoteuthis rhombus | reverse complement strand
AAAATATCCATTTCATTCTCATATTATAGTAAAATAGTACTTTATTCATGCATTCGATAGGTTTTTGTATTCTGACATGGTTTAATATAATGCTTTGTTCCATAATATAATATCACGGAAGCGACATCATATTCATAGATGGAGTGGGAGGGAATGCTTCATGAAGATCATATGAAGCGGTTGCTATGCTGATTCATCAGTGAGTCAGTCAATGACAGCGATCGTTGTAAGTACATCTAGAAATTTTAAGATGTTTATCTTTTGCCACGACGAGAATCGGATCATCTTTTCAGAGAAATTTAAAAAAATGATCAAACAACGTATTCTTCTTTTTTTTTTTACCATTAAGATACTTTCATTATCGAAAACCATAACTAAAAATTGTCAACGTATTCAATACAGTTTTTTTTTCAGTTTTGAAGTGGATCTCTTGGTTATGAGTATCACACGTACGGCCTGATTGCCAGAAGTCCAAACATATACTCCTCGTCACGTCTACAAAAAAAAAAAATCCTCACGCGTGGAAAACGTCTCCGTAAGTTCATGCTAAATTGGCCTTTTTTTTTGGGGGGGGGGTACAATAATCACTGCCCAACAAAAAGCAAGGAAAGTAACCCATCAATTGATCACCTTTTTTCAACATTTCAATTCTCAGAGTTCATCACAACAAACATGTCATGCATGCTCCTGAGACAGAGACTTATTCTATAGATTGCTCAGCACTTCGATCAATAGCATTCTAGAGACGTTCTTTTGAGTCTACTGCAATTGCTTTAAAATGCCTGTTTACCTTAGTATATTTTTTTCTGTATGAGACTGACGATAAAGTTGTTGCTTTTTTTTCCTTAGATACGTCATGGATATTTATCATATTGTATTTATCTTTACGGTAGATTTTTGTCTGATTCATATTATTGAATTTTTTACATTGTCTTCACCAAGTTTGTAATCTACACTTATTCAGTTGTGCACCACAAAGCAACTAAGCACCCGAATAGCCAACAGGGTCCTTGTATGGCTGGCAGGATTGAAAAGAGTAGAACAAAGGTTAGCCAAGTTTCAATCAGTGATTTGGTCACTTGATAATACATATGGTGACTGCCCCAAGATTGCCTATTCAAACTGATGATTGAAACAAACTTTGATTGAGTATATTTATTATGTTATGCATCATATTAAAGTTTGAAAAATGGAGTAAACAAAGCCGTGTTTAGTTACCTCTAATGTTTATCTATCCGTTGGTAATACCTTAAGATTGCTATTCATGAATCCCCAGATAATGATTCAACCAACGGTGGAAGGAAGGTATCTTGCTACATTTTATTTGAAGTGAAAATTATTTAGGAAAACAAAGTTTTACGTTTCTAAAAAAAAAAGACGAATATCTTTTGATACCATTATGTAAACTTCCACCCTCTCAATGGTGCCATAATGCAACTCGAGCTATCATTTCTTGATACAATGCATCAATAGTAGTAGTTGTGTGTGTGTTTGTGTATATATATATATATATATATATATATATATATATATATATTATTGTGTCAACCGCAGACAGCTTTTTCGATGCATTACATCTCTTCAGTGTGGCTATAAACTTTCCATTATCCTGTTATACCGTCCAGTACAGCGAGGCAGAATTAGAAAACTTCACTTCTGTCCCGTAGCCCAATATCCTACCTCTAGACTACTAGACTACGGAAATGGACAGGCAGTAAGGCTGAATTTAAGCGATGTATTCAAATTTCACGGAAAACCACCATTCATATATATATATATATATATATATATATATATATATATATATATATATATATTCTTTCTATCAAAGTTTCCCCCTTGTGCGTAATATGGTCATTCTACTGTGATAAAATGACTTCATCATCATCATCATCAGCCTTCCAACATCCGTCGTTAAAGCTACACTTCATTAGGATTCTATCAATGCATTGCAGAGTCAATACTCTCTAAACTTTCGACGAACCATCTTATATTTTACCAGCTTCGGTTCAGCATATGATCTCTGAGTTCCATGTTGTGATATACAGTAGTTCTCTTCCATTGTTTCAACATGATCAACCCATTTTTGTTTGAGTTTCGTAATTGGTTCTACGATATCTCAATCTCTCGTTTCATCGCTAATATACTGTACTGACTTGTGATCCCTCCATGTTACATTGAGCATTCTTTCATGTTCTAAGGTTTCTTGGTTAGAGGGTCAATAGTTTAGTTATGGTCAATGTCCTAGTACCATTGGTGACTATCGGGATTATACATTTTAGGTGGACTCCTCTCTTTTTGAAAACCAATGAGATTTTCATGTTTCTAGAGGTCTAGCTTGATCGATTGATACCTTGTTATCCTAGATTGATTCTTTGATTTCTTCCTCTTTTGGTGAAAGAATGAACAGTGATCTTTTCAATGATACTGAGATACACTTCCTCATTATTTGCGTTTCGATAAACCTTGATTCTCGATGACTTCTGATCAGTCTCTCTTCTTAGTTTTCTGGAATGTTTGTTTCTATCCTTATCTAATTGGTCATGGTACCATAAGTATTGTAACACAATGTCATCCTTTTTAATGCATTTTTATTGCCATAGCAGCCAATCTGCCATCGTCCCCCGAGGAAAAAGTTCTCAATGTTTCGTCACCAATAGGTTTTGGACTAATGGAATATGGCGACAACTGGTTATAAATGAATATATATCTATGTGTCTTGGTCATAATTTATATGCTGCTCTGTCTAATCCCAATCTTAGCTGATGTTTAAGTATATTATAACTAGCCTCATTCTATTGGGGAATCTCAAATTTTTATACTGCGTCTAAATCTTTACAAGTACAATATGAACTGTAAAAAATGTTGAATTTTATTTGAAATCATTTGTGTTTTTATGATATATTCTTTCACTCAAGTATAAAACAAAGGGAGATATTGTTATTAATTTTGACCCGCTTTCTACCTTCATCCTAAGTTTCAGTTGATCTTCATCATGACCTTGGAACGGAACGTAAATATACTTTAACGGTTATCAGGTCTGTTTAAATATGAGGACTCTCTGGCTGACAGGTAGGAAGCGGTCAAGCGTATACTGGACTCATTTTTGCTAGAGGTATTGAGTTCAATTCTCAACGTGGGTTTTATTTTCCGATTGCATTGTTGAATTGTTGCTGTGGAATGATGGGCTGATTCAAAGTTGTGGTGAAAAGTAAAAAACAAATTGAGCTGAAGGCGAAGAGCTTGTCAAAGTTTGTGATAATATGATAATACATCATCCAGAGACTGAATTTTCTTCTCCTTTCTTAACCTTGTATTAAAAGGAGATTTTCTCTGAAAATGTTAACATGCTTAGTGGATAAAAAATAGCGTTACCCGTGGAAACAATTCCGATCTGATCTTACTAGCTTTCCACATTTATTTCATGAGGGATAAAATCTGAAGCTGGAAGCCATCAACGTATATTGATCTACGTACGTCAAGTGGGAGAATCTCGTTCTAAGTCATTGGAAAGAATAAACCACACTATTGTCGAACGATCGTGGGGTGAGGTTACAATCAATCGACTTCGAGGGTAAGTAAGATCCACCCTGAGACAAAGTCATTTTCTGAACTACTGATATCGACAAATGTTTCTTTTTTCCGGTGCATTGCTCTGCTAGAGTTTTGGTGGTGAATGAAACTCTAGGGTGGAAAGTGTGAATGGACCATGGAAAGTGAATGACTTGATATACTCATATATTAGAAAGTGTCCATCCAAATTGTCAACAAAGGTTTCTTCGGTTTTTTACTCTTGTCTGGCTGGATGTGTATGTATTATGCGTACACATCTCACTAACTAAGCTAAATGGCTGAAAATATGAACGAACATCCTTTGTTGAGTCAAAGAAAACTTTTTCCTTACCTTTTTCTCAAAATTACAGTCTAAAATAGGTGTCTAGAAAGGAGTTCAATTTACAAAGTGAATTTTTACTAAATTATGAGTAATTTATTCATTGATAACCAATTATTCCATTCTCTTAATTAGTCACCCTACCATGGTATGCTGCCAAAATACGTTGGTCACATAATGTTCCTTATTTTCCAACCAGACCGTCTGTGTTATATCATAGATAAAAAAAATAGTTTTATAGAAATAATATAATATCAAATTTTTTTTTAAAAACAAATTTTGAGTTCTGAAACCATTATTTGCTAATTTTCTTTTTGCAAATACCATATTAATTTGGATAAAACATGAATATAATGAGCAGATAAGAAATTCAGTAATTAATGCTTTTTCGCATGTGATATTAAATGAATCATGTATTAAATTATAAACAAAGAAGATTAATATAAAAAACGATCAATTTCAAGAAAAATAAGTCATGGATGGATGAAGATTTGTGATAAAAAATTAACTGTAAACAGCAGTGGAATAGTTTAAGGAAATATATTCTAAAACACAAATAATTTTCTGGTAAAAATTATATAGACACTGCTTTGCAATAGTTTGGGGAATTCTGGTAATTTTACAATTACCATAAACCCCCAGCACTTTAATAATATCATTGTAATCCCTGGTGTTTCTTTTGTCTTGTTGAATTCACAAAAGAGTTCCGTTTTCTTCTGTTCTCTTCTTTTGAGACTTCCATTTCATCTGGTAATATTACATTCAGAATGGGGAATTTCAAACGACTCTTATGCTCAAAGAGGGGGCACTTATTGAATTGCAACGTCATAATGTAAATTGTAAGTAATTGAAGAAATCAGAATGTTCCAAAGACGTGTAGTCGATATGCAGTCGGGGGAAATTTCGTAAAACAGAAATGGTCACGGCGACCTGCCAAGGTGACAGAGCGTACCAAAAGGTGAATGGAAAGAGAATAACCTTCAGACTCGTTCCTTAATGTAAATTAACTCCGGCTTCTCCTTTCTCTATTACGAACAGTTTCATGAGATACAGTGAGTCTTATCCCAAGAAATAATCTTTGTTTGAGGGTTTGTCGAGTCTCAAAAGACACCATCAATGACTAAGAACCAATCGTTGAAACGCAAGAAAGTCTATCACAACGGGGGATTGGCCGTGGAGAATCGTCCAAAGGTCGGATGGTCTGATGAATCAAGTTTTATATAACATATTAACAATGTACTATGCATGTAGGAAAAAAGCCAGGATCAGATCCATCTAGCCAATAAATTACAAAACCAACAACTGAACATTATCCACGAGTCATGATTTGGTGTTTCTTATGTTGTAGATAAGGAGGATCATATGTATGTTATGCCTCTAAAAGTGTCTCATAAAATTCATGTAGATAAGAACCAGCAGCGTGGTATACTGTTCTATATCGACGAACCTATGAAACAATGGATTTAAGGTTATTATAAAAAGTTCTTTGAATGGCTGTCAAACTGAAGCGGGCCCCGATCCGATAGAGGATCTGTTGAATAATATGCAAAGAGGGATTGCACCAATGAAAATGTCTGCCATAGATCATCCAAACGAAGAAATAAAGACAATTTAGACTCGAAGAGTCATAGATGGTCAATAAAATAATGCAGTTCCTATAAATTGTGAGGAATCTTTCTTTACAATTTCCGATGGGATTTCCAGGCATTTGACATGTTTTTTTTTTTCATATTTCGTGCATCCTCTTAGACATACTAGTTCGATTGCCTAGCACACCATTAATAATGCAGTGAGTTGAGGTTAGGCAAAATAAATATTGATTTATTAGATTTTTTTGGACACGAAGTGTTTTTTTTTCTGAATACTGAAATAAATTCACATTAAAACAGTCAAGAATCGTAAGTATGATTTCGGGGACAGCAAGACTGCAAGAATCTTTCTTGCTAACATAAACAAGATGATATTCTTTATTTCAATTTCTGTTTGCTATCGTCTTTTCCTTGGCAATACTGGGAAAAGATCCGTTTGGATTGTATTATGGTTAGCACGCTTGCTTCACACGCAGCACATCCTTGGTTCAATCTCTGGAATGGGGGAATAGTGTGGAAACTCTTTATTTGGGCAAGTTTCTCCGTTCACTCATCAGTGGATTGAGAAGATCCCAAGCTTGGAGGTTAGGGTGATAGTATCCGTTTAATGTACTTGCATTATGCTATAGTGGGTTGTCATACAAATTCTAAGTATAAAGTTCTTGTTTTTACCAAAATTTAACTTGCAAGGATCACTAAGCTGACTCATGCAACAGAAACCCAGGCTTCATCACTTGCCGTCATATCATATTGGGGTTATTCTTCAACACCTGATACTTTACCTACACCGCTAAAAAAAATCTATGTATCCATGTATCTATCCATCCATCTATCCATCTATCTATCTCTCTCTCTCTCTCTCTCTATCTATCTATCTATCTATCTATCTATCTATATATATATATATATATATATATATATATATATATATATATATATATATATATATATATAACCAGAGTATAGATCGGCTGAAAGGTTGTAAGAAATAAAGAAAATAACGGGAAGAATGAATTCTTTTGCACAAAAAACTTTTAGAATGAATTAGTTGTTTTGAGACTCTATTTCTTTTTTTCTTACTAAATATGGTTCCTGAGACTATTCAGTAAGAGGATTCCAGCCTCGAATCTCATGACCTCTACTTTTGAGTGACTAGCTTCTAACAAAACAAAAAAAAGCAACAAAAAAAAACAAACAAACAGTAGGACACATTCTGACACCTGTAGCTGTCACACGATCCATTGAGAAGAGGGCAGGACAAGTATCTCTGATTTAAGCATGAACAGAAACATAGACTGGCAGTGAAGTATCATTGTAAATAACTTTGTCGGTTTATCTCTCCACTGGAGCTTCAGACGTGTCGACGGCTGAGATAATTTGACACTTCTACGCGATAATATTAGATTTTTTTCCTTACAAGGCAAATTACTGGCGTTCTCCTTGACCAGATAAACGTCGCCGGCAAAGATGTGTCTGAAACTTGTAAAGAAATATTTTCTACTGAATTTACCAAATCCGATCAAGTTGGGAGAGGTATGTGTATTCACTCAATGAGTTTCAATGGAATATCTGTCCTTCCGTTGCTCCGTCTCCATGATTCCTGAAGATTTTCCCAATAAATTTCAATAAAATGCCTTTCATTCTGTCCGTCTGTTCACATGATATCGGAGAATGATCTCAATGAATTTAAATGCTCGTTTGTCCACACGATATCAGACGATGTACAGATGAATTTCAATGAAGTGTGAGCCGATTCATCCGGATGTTTATAAGATATTTGATAAGATCCTAATGGATTTCGATGGAATACCTGCCTTTTGATGGGTTCGTCCACAGTATGTCAGAACAGGCTATAAATGATATTCAATGGAATTGTCTGAAATGTTTCACGGGAAAAATGGATTTAAGACCGAATCCAGGGATTTGTTCCTGATTAAGGTTACTTACATTGATTCGAAAGGGTGTATAGTGATGGTTGA
The DNA here is from genome assembly GCA_963457665.1 of Thysanoteuthis rhombus. Lineage (NCBI taxonomy): Eukaryota > Metazoa > Mollusca > Cephalopoda > Oegopsida > Thysanoteuthidae > Thysanoteuthis > Thysanoteuthis major. Next base: position 43,748,260 of record OY735228.1, on the reverse strand, counting down.
GGTTTTATGTCTCTGGGAGTTCCCTAATTTAATCTTGTGAAAATTTCCGAGAACAATCATCAAGAAAACCGTAATCTCAAGAACTGAATGTTTCATGTTTTATTTATGCAAATACTTTTATTTTCTAGTAAAAAAGAGCATTAATCTTGTTAATACTGCGAAATAAAGATAGGAAATCTTGCAATCAGTACAACACATTTTTATGGCTTTATGATAAGTTTTTCAGATTACACAGTATAAATATCAGTTTCATCAATTATAGTAATTATATTATTTATGGAACAATAGGTAAGATTTATTAAACAGATACTTAAAATTTCCACATGCTCGGATCAATACGTTAATAATAATGCTAAACTTCTGGTGTTAGCCGAATGATAATAATGGGCATATTATTTGTTCGTTGTACATAACATTAGTTTTGTTATAGTTCATGAGGAGGCCAACTTTCTTCCTGCATTTTTTTTTTTTTTTGGATTATATGGAGATCGTAAGGGTTCTTAGCAAAGAGAACAATGTCGTCAGCGAATCTGAGGTTACTTTGGTAGGGGCCGTCTATTCCTTTGTGTTCCCAGTCTGGGTTTCAGAAGTTCATCTCAAGGTAGCTGCTGAAGTGTTCAGGTGAGCTGGTATCACTTCGTCTCGCTTTTTTTTCCAGTTGCTGAATTTATAAGTTGAATCATCGTGATTATCATCATTCTTGAAAAGTTTTTATTTTATCCTATTTGGACACTATCTAGATAAAATTAGCTCGATTCCTTGTGTCTATCTCTCGCTATCTCTCTATTTCTCTCTCTATATATGTATATATACAGAGAAAGAGATAGGAAAAAAAGAAAGATAAAAAGAAGGAGAGATAGAGAGGTAGGTAGGACTGGGAGTTGCATATGTGTATGCTAAACATCGCACGGAGAGATCACAAGACAGCAAATTATATCTGAGTACAGAGACCATAGAATTCATAAGAAATCTCCAATGGCAATGGGCGGGTCATGTTGCGAGAATCTCAGACAATCGCTGATCATCACGTCTCACAACTTTGATCCCCAGATCATCTCTGGAACAATTCCCAGCAAAAGATAAAGGCGTGACGATCTGGACTAGTTAAGAAATTATTGGTCTTGTGACGTCTACCACGTCTGACGTATCTAAGGTCAAGCCTACGCTCAATAATAGACAGTTGAAGGCTAATTCTACTGTTACCGCTGCTGATGATGATAATTATGATTATCATCATCATGTGTCACCGGTTCGAGACGACACTGATTGAGATGAAGTGAAAAGCAAGATTCCGAATATTGATTTTTAGAGAGAGACGTGAGTTTACACCTTCGTGTTCCTTCCTTCCTCCCTCCCGTCACATCTATCTCTCTATCTATCTGTGCCAGTTTGTACACATCCTTCAATATTAATGTGTGTATCAGTACGTATCTCCTGGATCAGTTCCTTAAGTATATTAATTTCTCAAAATCCCTTTAAATTTCTCTCTCTTTGTCTTTTTTCGATCTTTCTTCATTTTTTTATCTATCTATCTATCCATCTATCTATCTATCTATCTATCTATCTGTCTATCTATCTATCTATCTCAGTTCGTACATACCTGGAAATATTTATATCTTTATCAGTTTGTAATGTTTATCTATTTATCAAGATCCCTCCAAGTTTATTTCATATTGTCTTCTTTCATTCTTTTTTCATCTTCCTATCTATCTATCTATCTATCTATCTATCTATGTCATTTTGTATATATTTCCAAATCTTAATATCTGTATCAGTTTGTATATTCTAGATTTGCTCAATTGGCCTTTTTATTCGACACTCTTCCATGTTATTTTCATACTGTTTCTTTTCATTCTTTCTTTTTTTTATCTATCTATATACTCATCAATCTTAGTCCCTTCTACTCGGTGTATCAGTAGCAGTCAAAATGCTCTAGTTTACCTATGTTCATTTATATCCATCCATCAATCTATCTTACTCTTTTGACATCTGTCTGTTTTTGACCGTTGTAATTTCTCTAGTATCTGATATGGTAAAATGAAATGATTTCTAACACTTCTCATCTATCTATCCATCTATCCATCATCAAATCTATTTGTTTAAATAATATTTATCGCCAGCTGTCTGTCTTCCTATCTGTCCTATAGTGGGGCAAACACTCACGCACCCCACCACAAACACACACGTTCATATTTTGGTAAGCAAGAAAGCTGAGAAACGGATTACCAAAATTAGATATGAAGTTTTCGACATTAAAATGAAAAAAAAAAGAAAAGAAGATTAGAAGATTGGTTGTTTTTCTTCAGTGGAAGCAACATTTTTCTTACTGTTCTCAGATGATGTTGTATCACGTTATTGTCCTTGTTGAGAAAGTGATTGATTATATTCCGAGAAATATTGACAATAATAAAGACAAGTCTAATAAGAAAGTGTACTGAATGAAGAGCTCAGGAGAATGGGAATCATAAAAGATAATAGAATAAAAACCACGGTTATTAGAGTTGCGAATTGTTATGACGGAATCTAACAACGCAAAATATGAAGACGGAGAAGAAAGTGGAATAGGGCTGACAGAGTTCAAAATACGGTATTTATTGCACTGCAAACAATCAGTTCTTGGAAAGGGTCTGGGTAGTCCCATGATAGAAACCATCAAGTGAGAATTGAACGTCTTTTAGCAGCATGTTGTGTAATGGTGATGAATTGAAGATTGGAAAAACAGTTGATCAATGATTAAATTGCATTTGTAGAAAAGACCCTTCCTAAAAATATCAAAACAAAACAAACAGGCAAGAAAATAGTAAGACACATACTAAAAGATCATTTTGGCATGATCACACATTATGATTCGAACACGTCACAGAATCTCTACTCAAAAGAAGGAAGACAATTTTCATCCTAGAATAAGGAGTAAATGTTCAGGTTGCAAACATCCTAGCTCTTGGAACAGCCTCCACATGCCATACATACATACATACATACATACATACATACAAACATACAGACAGACAGACAGACAGACAGACAGACAAACATACATGCATACATGGTCATGTAGCCGGTCAAAACAGTGGAGAAAATGTTAACAGTTTTAGTGACCATTTCGGTGGGATGTTTTCTGATAAACCCTAATCCAACCACCCAAAAATTAGAACCTTGATCCTAATCACTAAAAAACAGTAAAACTACAAATAAGAATGCAAACAATTTTGCTGGACTCCCTAGCTAGATGATCAACCATTCAAACCAGTGTAACTGCCAAGCCAAGCATCGATTTATGCCCGGTTAGTGTGAATGCAACTTGGTCTTGGCGAAAGTCGATCATTATACAGTGAAGTGAAATATACCCAGAACCCAACACAGAACATACACTGGAACATACATATTTTCCTGATCATCTATAATATACGGAGGTTTTCTTTGACATTTTGATGAAAAAGTAAAAATGTCTTTCATCAAGACATAAGCTCAAATGAGCGAGTCATTTACTCTTTAGATTTCTCTTGCTTGCCTTTCCCCTTTTGTGAACTTGAAAGAGACACGATGTATGCACCATGTTCCCTTTAGTAAGTTAACAATAATATGATAGGAATTAATTGGTTTTAAGCTCTAATGGTTAACATCTGCAATCGGATATAAACCAGTAGGACGTTAGTCGAGAAATGACTGTAATGACTTTAATGTTATTTGTGTGCTATCTACTATCAGTTAAGCGTTGGACTTACCACTATTCATTAAATCAACAACTTCTATGAAGAGTTTGGTTGACTGTCGCTGCAGAGTTGAAAGTTTAAATTATCTTAAAATATCAGCCACAGCGAGATTTGAGTATTTTGATATCAATGAAATGTTGAACTGACAGGTTTCATCAGTCTTTCCACCAATGTATATCAGAAGCAAGCTTTCTAGGGAGTGATCAGTTGAAAATTTGAAAAAAGGCAGTGTGGGATAGTGATCTTTAGAAATAAGAGTTCTCAAGGAACGAGCGTGGATGCTGCTGCACAAGAACTAATGGACCAATTTACTATGCACGGACATTGAAAGATGAACAGAGAGTAAGAAATCAAACAAACGATTGGGAGTAATTGGGGAAACACCAATAGGCGTTTTTAAGAGAAAAAATAGTTTTTTCTACATATAAGGGGTGCTTGTTGGAATTTAAGCCCTTTACATATATTACCTCTCGAAGTAGACATATCAACTTGAAAAATAGATAAACGAACTCAATTTGAAAGCTTTGATCAACGGTTCCTAATAGATCTGAAAAAAAAATCCAGAGTGATGGTTTGATCTTTTTTCAATGTTTGCTTTTTTGAGTCAGGCCAGTCATAGACATTTTCTTGATATTTATGGATACTGCAAAATGGTTTTTAAAGTGTGCAATCGGGCCTTCCTCACTTGTGTCAACAGAATCATATCACCCTTTCCTTGCCGACAATGAAAAGCCATTGAAAAATTACAATACTTTCAGTGTTTATCGTTGCTACTAGTACTAATTTAAGTAACATTAGAGCATTCAGAACAGTGGGTTAGAACTACTCTATTTCCAACTGATATAACCGACTCCGAATTATTATAAATGTTTCACTCGTATTTTTTACAACTTAATTTTGGTTCGTTCTTCATCGCAGCTCTTACACTTTCATTTTACGGTCTTCAGTAACCAGCGTAGATCAGACAGAAAAAAATGTGATGTGTTTGAATCTCACTGGGGGCTTATCTGTTCATTTCCGATCTATACTGTAGACTTATTTATTATCGTAAAAAGATCCGATAGTTGAGATGAATGGTGACTAGAATGAATTGTAAAAACATCTTAACAAAAGACTAATAAAAATTTACATCCCTTGCATCATCCAAGAAACTTGAAAAATATCACAACGACTTTTGCTAGTCTGGTATGCATCCGATATCTCGTAGAATGTCGACGTCACCCAATTTACACCAGCATTCCGTTACCCTATGCAACGTATGAAATCATTTTTGTCTTTCAAGAATACTCGTGGATTACATCGAAACCCCCTAAAAACCCCTCTCTAGGCATATATATTTCCTAAAGAACGAATCATCTTAGTTTAGTAATCACAGATATTGAGCAATCAAAAATCTACCTGATAAATAATCAAGATTTTCCAAAGGGGAAATAGTTTCTATGTCATTTATAACTTTGAAAAATGTCATTGTTATAACAAGATTCCTTTCAGATAATCCGAGCTTTCATCCCCATCTTTAGAATGTTGAGACCACATTGAACATGAAAATCAATGTTCAAGTCGTTCGAAAAAATCGTCGGCAAGTGTCTTTTTCTGTTCATGAGAACATAGCAAAGCGAGCGTAACATAATTCAATTTGATATAGACTAACTATGTTCAACAATTCATGCTCCTACAAAATTTATGAGTTTGATTAGTACATATGCCTCGTACTGATGATAGCAATTCGACAACTTTGCGACAGTTTTTTTCTATTGCAAAGGTGTTTTTTGTAGACGCCGATAAAATTCGTTGAAATGTATCAAGCTTATCTTTAAGAAAGAAAAAAAAACTTTTGAGATGTAACTTCTTTCCAGTCAGAATACCAACACTATTATGCAATATTACCTTACACCAAAACTACAAACATATTTCGTACTCTAACAGGAAGTAATCTTTTAATCGTCGAGCCCGAAGGTATAACCCTTGAAATACACAAATACATACAATATCTATAATATCCATAACAACCTCAACGACAGTTTCGATTAATAATACTGATAATTATGGTGATGTGATATCGTTAATTCTGTGAAAAGTTTCTGTTTACTGGTTTCATTCATGTTTATTCAATTCATTCCAACTTGCTGCTTTCGTGGGAGGAAAAGGTGCCAAATTTCAGCCGAAAAATTTCTTTGATGTTCCTTGCAGCTGAGAAATTGTTTTCTCAAGAGCTTGCTCTTACTGTTTTGATAATATTTGATGAGGATTCTTACGTAAGGCCTTGGAATCAGTGTTTAAAATCAAGCAGGAACAATTTAAGGAAGCAGATTTAAGAAGGCGAGGTGTAATCGAGTTTAAATCATTATACGTTATGATTGTTTAATTCTTTTTTCATATCTGTATCCCTCCCCCCCCTCTCTCTCTCTCTCTCTCTCTCTCTCTCTCTATATATATATATATATATATATATATATATATATATATATATATATATATGTCGAAGTCTATCCTCATCCACATAAACAAAGACGAACACTCACAGACATTCACACATTTATGTCTGTTCTTGACTATTTGCATCTATTTTAGTCTGTTTTATTTCGATTTATATGTTTATATCAGTCTGTTCGTGTCTATTTTAATCTTTATAAATAACTCTTTACATAATTAATATACTTATCACAGTTACTATCAATTTACCAATGACCAGTGTTTTGATGTGGATTATGATTTATCCGAAAATATCAGCGTGAAATGACAATTTTAGTCGATTATTTTTAGTACGAATGAGATTTATTTTGTAAATTTCAACGTTTCGCCGGCGCATCCTGGCTTTTTTTCAAGGAGACTTAACGGGGATACAGTAGTCACTATGTTTATACAAGGCTAATAAACTGTTTTAATTTTATGTAAAAAAAACCAAACAAACTGGATTTGGCTAGGTTGTGTGTGCAGTCAGAAGGTGCATGACCTCTCAATGTAGGACTGAGCCAGTAAAATATAGTCAATTCTATTCTATGAGTGCATATCAATCAAGACTTTCTGCGTCTTTATCTCCATTTTAATTCATCTATTGATCAATTTTACCGTTTATACCTATACATTTTAGTTTGTTGCAGTTTTTCTAATAGTACTTGATCAGGTAAAATGTCACTATGTTACTTTTGAAAAAAAATAGAAATAGCATTAGAGACGTATTATATATATATATATATATATATATATATATATATATATATATATATATATATATGTATATATATAATGAAATAAACTATGGTATGTATGACTTCCATTCTTAGATCAGTTGGTCGCCATTTCCGTTCAAAGTTTTCTTCAAAGGGATGTGATAGACAAATAGTGATGATTTACTGTCCTAAATTCGGTGAATGATATTATTGATTTTGTTTAGGTCGAAAACAAAAACAACTCCTATTTGGACAGGTACTTGACATTATCAAACTGGTCTGTAAAAGTTTACTCTTTTCATCGATGCATTTTTTCTAAACTATGAAAAAGAAACATTTTCAAAATTGGATTAGAAAAATACTTCTGTAGTGCCATTTCATTACATTCAAGTGTGCATTTCTCTCTTGTACACTAGCATCAAATCGTTTTTATACTGCTTGAAACTATAAAATGACAGGAAAACCAGCAAATGTATTGTACGTATCGTCCTTACTTCAAAGAAATATTGATGATAGACTCCCTCCAAACTTAACATGGCAGAATGGTAAGTTGAATGAACAAAATTGTATGTAAAAGAAATACGAACTAAATATATTGATTGATATGGGAAAAGTTAGAAATTGTATGGTGTTTCTTTTGATTCTTTGAATGTAACAAAACCTGTGTTAGCTTATTGAGCAAGGAAAGTTTTAGGAATTATTAGATCTTGGGTTTATCGGCCAATTGCAGACATCCCTACAAAGAGTTATGATAATCAACGTGCAGCTTAGAAGTACCTCTCCTTCTTCTCATCGATTGACTTTTCAAACAATGAGGACTGAGCAACAAGTGGCAGTAGGAGCAAGTGATTTGAATTCAGTAATCAGTTAAAGAAATAGACGGGAAGCGAACACATCTCCCGCCAGCAAGCAACCAAGCTAAAGTTAGGTTTGAAAATGCCAGCTTTCCTAAGGCACCAATTTTGAACTGGTGTCGTTGTTCTCTTTTGTAAAATAATAAATGGAAATGATTAAAATAACTCTGTTAGAGAACCTATGATCAGTAAGTTCTATTGGATAATGCTTATAACAATTTGAACAATCATAAAATGTGTTGTGGCATCTCTTTTTTTTCATTGCAGGGGATTTTGAGATGCACGGATCCAAATTGACTCGTTCGAATAGAATCTCCTCGATTGATTCTAGACAAGACGCTAGAAGTATAGAAAACCCTTTTTTTTTCATCGTTTTAAAAAAAACTATTTATCATTCAGAACTACAGCAAATGACTCCTACACCTTTTTGTGATCCCAGGGAACGCTGGTTATTCCCGTGTAATCATCTTTTTTTTGACCCTTCAAAAACAAGCAATCAAAAGCAAAATGCCTATTTGACACACACACACACACACACACACACACACACACACGTATATATATATATGATAATAAATAATTAAGAGACAATATGGGGTATTAAATCTGAAAAAATGGATATACCCAGTAACAAATTTGATTTTGGATGTATCATGAGCGCAATGAGAGGATAGAAAATGTAGTTCGATTTTCAAATAGTTTAAGATTGTGATAAAAAATAAGATTCAGTATCAATTTGAATGATTGTTTAATGCGAAACATTTTAATTTTTATTGATAAATTCTTGTTATAATATTTTATATTATACATAAAAACTGCCACTAGTTTCTGTATCCAGATTATAACATATGACAATGAAATGAATACTGAAGGCATATGTGTGTTGTTAATCTGAACATAGGGCTTGCTGCAGTCTTTATGTTGGTAAAATTTGTTCATAGATGGGGAAAATAGTGTTTACTTGTGCTTCCAATAGTGTATATTCATGTCTACAAGAAAGGATAAAAGGATGAATTAACTGAGCAGTCAAAGCGCTATTCTACGATATGTATTGCGGCCTTTATTTTATTGAGATTTTAGAAAAAGGCTGATACAGAAGATAGAGAAACAAATAATAGATAAAAAGTAAAAAAAAAAACAAACAAAAAAAAAGCAACGATTCTGCATCGATACCCACTCCCTAAAAGCATATTTCGGGGGCTGATTTTCCAAAAAACAATTTATTTTTGAATCAATATTTAAAGATATTCAAATTGAACTATAGTAGACTTTTTCAAGATCTCAAAAAACCTAATTCACAAGAACGGGAACAAAATGTTCCAATGTTAGTTACAAACAAATATGACTGAAATCGATTTTGTTCTAACAATGAAAACTACCCTTTCCGCCTTCCATCTAGTTCCAACAATTTTGCCGATTCACTCTTCGTTAGATTTATAAAGTTATAAATGAAATATGATTGAGCTCAGTTACAGGCGAGTTATTTGCTAACTCATCAAATACATGTTCACGAACGAACCCAACAGTCTTTACTTCATCCTGCGAGATAACTACATCAAATGCTCCACATATCTGACGGGATATATTTTGTGAATTAGCCGAGCGACGCTTGGGATATGCAGTTGGTTGTGTTGAACAATATTAAATTCCATGTCTTGCCGGGAGAATTAAACTTGACTACTTAAAAACATCAACTAGGGACGCTGGCAGTTCTCGTAATAAACTAGCTTTTAGTTACCGGTTTGCAGAGACTAAAACCAGTAGGCTTTGGAAGACTGTGACACTAAATGCCCACACGAAATCCTTAGAATCACATGGAATGTCAAATCGAGTGGTAGGGACAGATCACAAAACCTCTCCCCGTGGAACCATCATACGCAGACAGTGCCTCCACTGGTGGGCGTCTTGACGTTTGACACAAAACCTGCAAGTAAAGCCGTTTAATGAATGCAGAAAGAGTTCACTGTCCAAGATTATCTTGCAACAGAGAGGAGAAGGAACTCCGATTTGTCAATGGAAGATGGAACGACGCCAGCAGACCGACTTTTGACTGTATATGGTGGAATGCCTTGACTGCCTCATGTGTCATGTGAAATGGGAGAAACTCAATCAGGGTTTGAGTAACAGTTGTTTTCTTTGTCTGTTTTTTTTTTGTTCACAGTCACCAACTTACTTGAAGTAGTTCAAACTTGTTTAAAAATGCTATTTATCGAAAGAGGATTTAAATTTGAGAGTAGGGAGTTAACGAAATGATTGAGATGAAAAAAAAAATGAAAATGTAGCTATCGGTACGGTAGTAATTATGAAGGGGCAGGGACGTTCTTTTGTCTTGAAAACAAGATCAAAACGTTGAATTATGTTTTTATTAGAAAATTTAAACGCGATAATTAAAAGGAAGGATAATTAAAGATAAGCAGCATGGTACCAAAGAACACATTTTCTGTCAAGTTTAAAGTAAATCTGACTCGAAACAGCCGATAAATCGGTTCTGCAACATAGAATGTAAACTTCATAATCGACGGATCACGTAAACCAGGGTAAGAAGGATTTATTTTAGAAGAAGCACCTTATTAATGGACACTTTTTGGTCAGATTTCAAGTGATTCTCACTTCAAACAGTTAAAAAAAAAAATCGAATCATACCCACCGATAGACTGGCCAGGCAAGGGACGGACGTATCCTTTCATAGGGAAGAAAAGGAACCTCTAACAAAGACTCACATTTGTAACAAGAAATCTTTTTAATGCAGACTTTTTTTTTTATAACAGTACCCCTAACTGGAAGTTGGTTGTGTAGCAACATCTTTCCGTGCAGAGTAGGACCGAGAATTTTAAATGCGAATTTCGGCTGTTGACATGTTTGCTTTAGACTACATTAGATGTTTTTTTTTTAAAGGAAAGATGGTGTTTCAAAGAGGTGTAAGCATCCGTTTTATTGATTGGTAATCTTTTTAAAATCTGCTTTTTGTTATAATTTGCCTTTTGTGAATGGATGTGACATAAAAAAATAAAACAAGATGTCTTTTTCGATTTTTTTGTTGCCGCGTCACTTGGTCTCTGTATGAGTCAAAGAAAATTATATGAAATTGGTGGATAGTAAACAAAAAAAGAGAGAGAAGAAAAATATCTTTATTCTGAGAAAATATATTCATTGAAATGGCACACATCGTGAGAGTAGCGTAATCCACTCAGCTCCCCGAAAAAAATTGAAAGTAAAAACAAACGGATTTAGATCAATAAATAATTGCGGCATATATGCCGCACCATCACATAAGACTCACCGCAGTTTTTGTCGGCATATTCTCGAAAATTGAAAAAAATTACATTGTTCTTTCCACTTTGATCTCTAGAGCCCTTCATACTATATGTTTATCTTATTTTATCCTTATCTATTAAAACTATATCTACCCCAACATTTGGCAGCTGTTTACACTATTTGTATCGTACAGTAATTTCTTTAATCAATAGATATAGCACTCACCTCCTGAAGCATTAAAAGAATAAAAAAAATATATGAGAAAATGGGCTTCCCAAAGACGATACTGATGACAGTTAGAAGCTACCCCAAGGCTCTTTCTTTTTCATTTTGGTACTATCTCGTTTTGAATAGGGAAAAGAACGACCCCATTCTTAATTTTTCTTGACAATCGCATAGCTTAAGGGGCTCTCAGTTAGTTAATGAAGGTTTTTCCACTCTCTAGGCTCATCTCACTAGGAATCGATCCCCAATGCTTCAGGGTATGAGACAGATGTGCTATCAATACAACATACGATTGCATATCATATGCTGCAAAATTAGATACTTTCATATATAGGTAAAAAGTCGAGGCTAAATCATTGACTTCAAATAAAAACTATTAATATCTGTACGTGTTGGGATGTCTCCCAATTAAAGCATAAATCAATAACTTTGAAAAATTCCCGCACTGAATCGGAAAGCACCACATCAGGAAGATGAAGTTAAATTGACTGAAATCGTAGAACCAAGACATAGACTTGTTCTTCTGAAAATATAATATTCTTTTTAAAATCTAAATGTGCGAGCTAAGATATAATTTATTGAATGATTTTTTTACGTTTACTGAATTATATTTTCACCTATGTAAAAGAATGCATAGTCCTTGACCTAATTCTACTAAGTAAACGATCAATATATTGTTGTATCGTACTGTTAAATGCTCAAACTTTATGTTTTTCAGAAAATAAAGACCGTTTTCGGTCAGCAGTTTTCCTTGTTATCATGGGGAACCCACTTATTGAAGCTTTTCATTTTACAAATTAGTCAAGGATGGTTGTAAACCATTCCACTACTTTGCATCTATGACATTCTCTGATTGTTTCAGTCAACCAATGTCTTGAATAATTCTTTTCAAATTGCAGTTGGGCGTTTTTTACCTTCATGATCAGACTGAAATTTCCAATATGGAGCTTATCAAATCAACGCTGTGCTCTGCGATCGGAGGTATGTCCTCCAACCCATCGTAGCCTAATATTGAACAAATACACGTACGATATGAGTACAGGCAACTCTTCCTCTCATCTCCAAATTTGAGATGTACTCTGCCAAGAGATAACTCTTAAAATAAATGAATACTGGTGATCGGAGCAAGTATCAGTGATTGAAACGTGTGATATATATATGTATATATATATATATATATATATATATATATATATATATATATATATATATATATATATATATGTGTGTGTGTTTATACAGTATTTGAGGTACAAATCAGGCAAGTAGTATACCATAATATAATAATATATCAATAATATAAAGCCACCTCTGAAATGTAATGGATTTATTTCATAGAGTGCTCGATACATACAACTTTTTACTCCTAAAGTTAAGTTGTTTAGAGTAGAGCTGGAAATAAATAGTAGATTGTGGATTCGCTGCACACAAATTCGATTTGCAAACTACCGCATGTTTCCGCCCTATCTGGGCCTCATCGAGCGAATGATTGTCCACGTTTTCTTGGGTCTATTTTTCGGAAATTTGGCGAGGATCTTGTCAGTGTGGTAGTGTAGCAGATCCACATACTATATATATATATATATATATATATATAGTTCTAATATAGGACACAACTAAAAATGGGTTTCTAGAACAAGCCATTATTCAATATATATTGAGAAGATAGGTAATCTTTAATTCTCTCTATATCTTTTTCTATCAGTAGGTGTCTTGTTATTTTGACTCTTTGCCAAAATATTCTAAGCATAGTAAATATCTAGGGGCATCAAACGTGGTGAGATCATTCGCAAACTTGTCAGCAGACAAGTCGTAGGCTCAGTTTCTCATGGGGCATCATGTTGATATATATGACCTCGTGACCTTCCTCCTTTGGAATGATGCCGTGTAGGGGGTCATCCATTAAAAAGTTAAAAAAGAGGTCATCAATAGATATGATAATTTTCTCAGCTTATATCTGGGCAGTGATCATTAAAAAGTTTGTACTAAAAGAAGTGAACACAAACTTAGGATTCAAATTGGCTCTGATCTACATTGAAAAACCGAAGCTTTTCATAGAAATTGAGAGTTTTAAATGGAATTTGAAACCCCAAAAATGTTCTTCCAAAATATAATATAAAGTAGATGATGCGTAAGCTTCAAGGCTAAACATGTTGAATGGATGGGACTATGATACCATCACCGTAAGTAAGCTATTCTTTTTAATAACCTATCAATAACTTTATATTTTTCGGACGGATCTCGTGGTCTGATGATGATGATATATTATAGCTCTAAAAATATTCATAGACGTGTTTTGATGGTGTGCTATCAGTGGAGATTGAGACATCTCGAAGTGAAGTAATTTCGTCCTTGTCAACGGATACCGTCTAATAGATAGGGAAACAAACGCCGTGCTAAGGCAGAGAAACACAGGATATGCGACTGGAGACAGACAGAGCAGAAAATAGTCAGGAAAATGATATTGCAAGTCTCCTAAAAACTATTGATTTTTTTTTGTCCGCACTGATACTCACACATACACACGCCCACGAACAAGCATGCGATCACACACATATGAACACACACACACACACACACACACACACGCACACACATACACACACACACACACCAATACAATCTTTTGAATCGATTTTTGTAAACGAAGACCAACAAAAAAAAAAACTATCACAGTTTTCTGTATCTCACGATATTATTATGAGACAGCGATTAAAAGGTGTGAAAAACGAAGAAACGAATATCCTCACAATCGGTGGAGGAACCATGAAACGTACAGAAAATGACAAAAGAATGCTACTATGATTCACCTTTCGGTCGTATGTTGGTCTTGGTATGAATTTAGCATTTGAGATAAGAACTCTCCTTGGAAGATCAGTGCGATATTGGCTCTGCAAATTTTGTTTTGGTAATAGGAGACTGCATAAAAAAAACTTGAAGAACGCCCTGAGTCAGTTGTTGCGGATGAGAATTTAAAGGTTGTTGAACAGCATCGTGTGTCAGGTGACGCTGAAACAATTGAGTCGAGGTCTGAGTGGTAGGGACATTTCATTAAGAGTTTCGAGAAGGGTGAACACAAATTTCTCAGACGATAGAAATCATTCTTGTTTTAGGCTGATTCATACTACGATCGTCTCCAGATGTAATATCTGAATGTAACGGTAATGAGCATAATTTTTAAAATTGTACCGATGTTATAGCGTCGTGTGTGTACTACACAAGTGATGTGGTTCCCGGTACTCAACAGGGATGGGGTTTGGAAATCAAGATCTAACAGGGAAAAAAAGACATCCTCCGAATCCAACGCTATAACGTTACTACCTTTTGGTACGATTCTGTTTACCACTATAACACTCAGATAATACACCTGAGAGAAGCCGTTGAATGGATCTGTAGGAACCTTGTGTTAACAGCACAAATAATAGGAAGGAATAGACGATGTGAATGATCATGACCCTACTCAAAATTACACCGCACAACACGCGAGACTGTCCATGCGTCCCCAACATTACCATGGAATAAATCATTCGAAACGTCTTGTTAACAACACATTCAACAAGGACATCAATCGCCTGAAAAAAATTCTTTGAATAACTTGTTTCAATAATACTAGCTTCATTGGTCTTCTTTTGGTGAGAATTCGTATTGTAGTTCTATAGGCTTTCTTTCACCAGGAATTCGAGGAAAAAAAGGTGTCAATACCTTACCAATAAATATAGAATATTGTTCCTTTAAACAGTTCTGAGTGGAGACACGGCCGTTCTCTTTCCTTTCACCCAGCATTTCCTGTTTGACATTTCTCCTCTTTCTTCTTGGGGCCCTTTCATTTTCTTTTCCTATTCCTTCCCCATTCATCTTTCACAATTCGCCTTTCCTCTGGAACTCTCTTCTTCCACCCAGCATTACCTTGCACATCCGGAATGATAAAACCGCCAGAGGCAAACACCTCCACTAAAAAAGGTTCCCGCTGCATCATTCTTAAACTAAATCACGCGGGAAATACTCAAAATATCATCGTGAATGTTGTTGATATGTTTTTTTGGTTTTTTTTTATTGGATATTTTGCAGATACTTGAATGCACTTGGAAAATATGTCAGGTCTGGTTGGTCACTCTATGGAACTGTTATACGTTCAATGTCTTTTGGCAGCACGCTGGGATGGGGCAATCAATAAAAACTGAATCAAGTATGATCACTGAATAAATTACTGCTCTGGCATTAGGATAGGGGCAGTGGTTGCTAGAATATCTTAATTTTCAAAACGTGTGAGGGGACGAACTGAAGGATAAATTAAACACAAACTTACATCGCAAATTGAACCTCAAATAGAATACTATCAAAGGGAAGAGGGTAAAAACGTTTTTGGCTGAATATAAAAAGTAGACGGATAGATTTCCATATAGAAATACTTATATTATGTTGAATTGATGGGATTGACGCTTGATATAAGTTTTGTTGAAACCCAAGCCAAAACTCAAATGAGAAGTGTAATGTTTACAATGGACAAAATTTGTTCACAATCCATTCATGTTAGATATTTCAGTTGAACAAAAATTGATTACACTTGATATTTATCAGATTTATCAGATGAATTTCGGTTAATCACGTGATTCATTCATCTTGATAACTAGTCAAAAGATTATAACTACATATGGAAAGTAAATCGAAAACTGTTGGAGCCTGTTAATGTCGACTCTGATACGAATTCTTTTTACTGTTATTAAGTGCTGCTAAGTTAGCTGTGACAGAGTGCTTATAGAACAAATATCTTTCCTGTTAACCATTTCGAATTGATAGTGATAAGACTGTTCATGAACATGTCTGGCAATGAGTGTGTCCATGCCTTTTCCAAGAAGATTAGTGTAATGTAAATATGGATATCCACGTAAATATGATTTTCAAACTGTGTTTATTGTTTCTTAAACATGGAAATTACACACCAAGACAATTTTCTAATAGTATTTGAAGCTTTAAAGCTTTGTAGTCTCAGTCTCTGTCTCTGTCTGTCTGTCCGTCTGTCTGTCTGTCTGTCTGTGTCTCTCTGTCTGTCTGTCTGTCTGTCTGTCTGTCTGTCTCTCTCTCTCTCTCTCTCTATATATATATATATATATATATATATATGCGTCCTAGACTATTATTATTATTATCATTTTTATTAATATTATCATTTGAGTCTCCAGCCCACCTCTCCACACTTTCATAGTCCACAGCAGTACTGTGGTTTACGGTTCCACACCAGTTGCCAAGTAGTTATTGCTAAAGGCTGAATGACAGTAAGTCTCCTTGGGTCTTCAACCCACATCTCATGCTTGCCTTGCCTATCACAATTGTGCTGTGGTTCACACCTCTGCCACCCTTTGGATGCTTTTTTTTTCTTTTTGTTGGCCAATGCTAAAATTTAGGAATGTAGACCTTATTTTTCTAGTAATTTCCTCAGTATCCAAGCAGTCCTTTGCTGTGCTGTGGTTTGTACTGTCTCAATCTTTCCTTTTAACCCCAGCTCCTCCAATTTCACCCTCACTGTTTTGGGGACAGCTCCAATGTTAATGTATATATATATATATATATATATATATATATATATATATATATATATATGTGTGTGTGTGTGTGTGTGTGTGTGTGTGTGTGTGTGTGTGTAATCAGATAAAAATATTCATAAATACATTATATTACTTTGAAACTTTGAAATGACCTTTCTTTTCTGGTCGGAATGAACTATTATGTTACTTATCTAACGTTGATTAGTATGTCACAGAACCAGAAGAGTAAGGTACTACATCAGCGTTTCTGAAAATGGGCGCTACCGCCCACTTGATAACTCAAAAAGGATGCTTGAAGGCCAGGGGTTGGAATGATGCGTTGAAAGACTGGGTGTTTTGAAAGGGTTTGATGAAGCGATTAATAAAAATGAATAATCTCACGTGAAGTTTTATGCCCGAAAAGTACAGCTATTTGATGTTCAAATATGCTTCTCTTTTTCTGATTTAATGAATTCTATTACTTCATTCAAATAGTCATATTTTTGTTTAGAATTATCAGAATTTGATTTTCAAAGTATTATTGTCAAAGAAATTCTAGAATGGAAGTTGATGACACATATGCTCTCAAAGGGTGTGGTCATCCGAAATAGTTGGGGAACACTGGTGTACATAATTGATTTACTCACAACTCCAGCGAATGCTTGAGGTTCGTTAGTAAAACATTTCAACAACAACAGCAATTGATTTGTTCAATTTTGTGAGACAAAATCATTTGATTGGAGCCCATTTTGATAGGCAAATAACTTAATAAATATGACCCTAGTAGAAGTGACTCGTGTTGTTATCGATTAAGCTTTACTTTAGTTTAGTACATAATATGGGAGCTTCAAATGAATTATTATTCAAGTTTCAAATAGTCGAATGAACCGACAACAGTATCAAGGATATGAGGAGAGAGATTGTTAACTGTAGCAATACAACAATTACCAAGTATATATTCACTATAGCCCAGAAAAGTATTGGACAAAGCAGTGATATTGAGACATTGGTGAAGATCGAAGTTGAATGCAAATACGAACTCTGTCGATAAATGATCCTAGCATTTGATATATACTTCTCTCAAACCTCTCAAACACATCAGACACTTTTGAAAACAATCTGCATAGCCCTCTGGTCATCAGACACGTTGTTGTGTTCCCCCTAATCTTGTCCATGGTCTGATATTTCACCTTACAGCTATGATGTCAAATTCAGGGAAGGCAAAATGTCAGAAAAGGCTAAATATTAGAGACGGAGAAGATGAAGCTGGCAGATTTGGAGATGCAATGCGTTATCTTCCAAACACCCCTGATGGATATTTGATGATCTACATGATCATTCGTTATTAACACGACAGTCCATCTATAGAAAAAAAAAACTGACTGATTGTCTCACAATGATCAACTGAGTAACTTCAGGAGAATGTCTGTTCACACATGCGCAATGTGTTTATTTAATCTGGTGACTGAGTTACATCAAACCTGTGCAACCGGTTCTTGATATATTCAGAATGGTTGGATAGTTTTCTTGGACAGACAACGTATATGCTGGACCTGCCTACACAAACCAGTGTTGATTACGTAAATGTTTTTGTTCTTCTGGCATTTCGGAGATCTTTATTGCGGACCATTTCATTTTTTTTTTCCTTTTCTAGTTAAATTTTCTAACCAGGAGTTCCACTGCTAATTGATTTGTTGAACAACTGACGCTACAAAAAATTGACTAAGATTCTCCCAGTTTTTATTCGTGTGTCTTTTTGTGTAGCAGAATGTTCTGGCGTTTCTGACTATACTATTGTGTCTACAAACTTAAAAATTTACCCTTCATAATGATAATTTAAAAAAAAAGAAATTGAGTGGGTCTTTTTTTTAATTGCAATTTTCCTTTAAATTTTTACCGTATTCTAAATGTTTTCCGGTGATATAATGAATAGAATTGATTCTGACTTCATTTCTTCTACGATAGAATAGTTATTGACTGTGGTGACGATTTTTCTTTTTATTCTAGGAATTTAGATTTCTATAACTAAGAATAAACCCAAATTGGCAACGCTACAAACATATGTAATAGCATTATAGAATGAAGTATTGGTTGAGAAAAATACTACTCTGAATCGCTCGACCGTCTTTTATCACTTGGAGTTTGCTTACGTTACCTTGAAGGTTATTTGTCTGACCCTATTTATAATAGCTGGGTTGTCTATCTGTTGCATCTGGATGTAAAATAAACGGCGCTGTCAAGTGGAGAAACAATCTTATTGAAGATATCCTCAGCCGAACAAGAGAAGCAAAATTGAAGCCCATTGTAATGACTTGAATTCCACTATCATAAAAAAAGAAATTGGACTTCAATGTAACTTTTACAATTATGTGGGACAGCGAGTCTACAAGAGAGATAAATAATTCAAATAGTAGGAGCTGATTCGAAGGTAGATATAACTAAATAAATCAGGAGTGAGAGGTGTTTTAGTTATATACGCACGCAGAAAATACTGATTTATTTTTTAATTCAATTGTATTTTGAAAAAGAAATAATTCAACGAGGTACTTAGATTTATTCGAAAACGTTTATCAATGTTCAAAGCGTTTAAGCAACATTGTGAGGCATTGATCATTTACACAGTTTGAAGAATGGTCTACCCACATGAATGGTCGTGCTTATATCAGCTCTATACAATACTTACCTTTTTTTGTAGATGATTGCAGACCTGGAAAAATTGGAACAGACAGAAAAGAACAGTTACAGAAAAATAAAGTACAGTGGAGATATCATCGACAATGTTAAAAAAATGTTCTAACAGACTTCGAGAGATAGACACTCGTAGCAAAAATATCCAAATACTAATACACAATCGTTCATAATGTATTGCTTTACAAAGATTTTTTATCAGTATACAACAACAGTTACGAAAGATCTAAGTGTGACGCGGTAAAAAAGGAAGGGAAAGAGAGATGAAATGTAGTTCTAGATTGGGTGAGAATAGAGATAGGCTGATGATGGTTACTGATTTTATAAACTTTGTAGACACGGCTTTTATTTTATGTTTGACCGATTATTTCGAAAAAGAACCGAAGAATATATTCGTGTAGAAATCATTTTAGCTCAATGTACAAATATTTGTGTTCATTTTCTCATCGGTCATGAGAAAATCCAACATGGAAAATTTAAGTAGAAATTAGAATTACACGCTTAGCAAACTTGTATTTTAAGATCTACTAAAATTGAACTAATTATTGAAATTTAATAAAATTTTCAATATTTATTACATTGATGAGTAAATTTATTCATTAAAATGTTTCCTCATTAGTGAATTGTGGAAATATTATTTTAAAATATAAATATTCTCCCTTAAGGTACAATAGACTCTTAATCTTGAATAATTTTACCATATTTTAAAAGAAAATTCCCTGGAAAATTAAAATCACTTTAATTTTATGCTAAAGAGAACTCACTTGGTTGAAAATAATGCCCCAAGCCAGAACATTCAAAACTGGCCAATGAAAACAAAATACTGCTTTATTTGACAACTTCATATTCTTATTCCTATGATTATTATGCAAGAAAACAAATATTTCTGTTAAAAATCTCATGAAAATTATCATCAAAAATTAGAGAAATTGAGAGTTTTTTTTAATTTCATATTCAAGTTTAACCTTTTTCACCCAGAAATAATGTTTTTGAATTATAAAGTTCTTTTGGTAATCAAGACACCAAAGGGAGTCATTAATTATCATTATCTGTTGAAATTTTGATAGGTTTTTCTAAAATTTCAATGTACTCAGGGTTCGAACGCTAAATATACCCTGGATGTTTTACATCCTATTCACTTTTCATAGATGTTATCCCTATTTCATCTTCTTCTTCTTCTTCTTCTTCTTCTTCTTCTTCTTCTTCTTCTTCTTCTTCTTCTTCATCATCATCATCATCTCTTTAGCGTCCGTTGTTCGACACAAACCTTCCCAAGATTCGCAGAGTTATCTATTATAAGCGTAGCAGAGGCAGAACTTTCTGAACTTTTGTCGAGTTTTGTCACAGCATCGTTGCACATATTTTTTTAAAAAAATCTTGATAATAATCTACATATTCCGTTTTGATGATCAATGGCTGACATTCTTGCAACAAGACCAGCTTATCGCTGGATGATATCTGGGAGTCCTATTTTTTTGTCTGATATACTGTGTTGTCTTGTTATTTCTCCATGTAATATCAATCATGGTTCTCTTCCGTCCATGTTGCAAAGTTCTCAGTTTGAGGGGCAATTTCTTGGTTTGATTCTATACTTCAGCTGCGTAATTGACCGGAAAATGCATTGATTCTTTACTCGTCTTTTAGGACTGAAGAGAGAGAGAGAGAGAGAGAGAGAGAGAGAGAGAGAGAGAGAGAGAGAGAGAGCAAATTATAGGAAAATAACTAATATAAACCAATCTACTGCCAATGTGAGGTCTCGAGCAACTGCTTATTTTTCACTGCCTGGCAAATGTTGGTTCTTAACTAACATACTAGGTCTTTTTTCTGTGTCTATCACTTTCAATGAATTGCCCAATAACCTCTTTATATATGTAATACCGGAATCGAATAATAATCCGCCTTTCTCTCTTTATTTTTTATGCCGTTATTTCGTTTTCTCATGCTACTAAACATCCTGCCCAACCGTCTTACTTCCCGTTAAAGGTCTCATATTCCTGCCCTTTTTTCTTCCAGTCCTTCGATACTTTTTCCTGAAGACTTAGTTGATTTCTAATCAAGTGACTTGCTATCCTTACAACATCACATGTTATTTATTCTCTTGGCCAGTATGGATGAGACCCTGATTAAATAAATGCACTTGACCTGTCTTCATGATCCCTTTAAGGTGGACGAATTTTTGTTTTTACTTTCCGAGATCAATCTGCATCAAACCACAGAAACACAAGCACATCTGAACTCAGGTAACAGATTACTTACAGCACATATGTCTTGGTCACACTTTGCCTCACCCCCTAAAAAAAACGTTGATGTTGATTCCCCTAGGCTCCGTGTCCATGCTCTCTGGAAAAAGGACTCTCGAAATATATATATATATATATATATATATATATATATATATATATATATATATATATATATATATATATATATATATATATATATATATATATTGAATCATAGACGGTTTTTCATTTGAACCTACACATCAAGCCAGGTGGTGTAGCAAGCCCGAACACTGAAGGGACGAGTACAAGAAATCCCCTCTTATATTCATTTTCCTGAAATCTCTATAAAATATAATTTGTTTTCCAGCGTTGTTATATTTAGCAGTTTTACCTGGCAATGCAGAGTACCCCACGTAGTTGTATTATGTAGATGTATATCATAGTGAGTGAATGTTTTTGCAAGCATTTTAAATCTTCGTGTTTGAAATATCGTGGTTATCTGAACAATGCTTGTTTTTATAATGTAAGATTGCAAAAAGCCAAGTATAAATTTAATTATAATCGACTTGCCACAAAAACATACTTGAATGAAAAGATCCCCAGTGGAGTGTACCAAGGAACCACGATGCTGAGGCACATGTGAAAATATAACTCACTAAATTACTTTGCGGAATATTACTCTCTGGCATACACTCAAAATATAGTGTTCCAGTCCTTTGTGCGACAACACATGGAAATTATTCACTAACCAAACAATAGATTATTCAAGTGCTAGATACTCGAACGGTTTTTTAAAAAAGCCATATTGTTTCGGTTAATGGCCGACTAACCGTTGGCTACTATCATTTTGGATACTGGTGGACGCAACTATAATATCTGGTCCATACATCGAACATAGTCAAATAACCTAATGCACTCAATAAGTAGCAGGGTACGTAGGGAAATCTGTCCTAATGAAGGAGTTTCCCGCCTTCTTGGCTCATACCGAGAATCGAACGCAGAACTTTCAATTCGCGAGACGGACGTGCCAGCCATTACACCATCAACAAGACGAACGGTAAGATCTTTACGTCTGCTGGAATAAATGTTTAATTTGCTATTTATTCATTCCCTCGTGAGGACAAGATGTTGCACGAGTCTAGTGTGGGGCCTCATTCTCATACGTGAGGATACATTATAAGATTGTCAGGTTCCTTCGGCACATCTTGGCACATCTTGGCTCATCCCACACATCAAGGATTGTACATGACCTTCCCTTCCTTGGTGCAATGAGGAGATACTTCCAGCTTGGGCAAGTCCCTGGAACGAATTCATAATTTTTGTTTCAGGAAAGTAAGTGAAGCCTGGATTAAAATACCTTTATATCCGGTATTTTCTGGTCGTAGGTAACGGAAATAGGATTATCATCGGACAAACACCTTACGGGACTTGTTTGATGGAACTTCTTAAGATGCGATTCTTTCTCCCTTTCATCGGCTACTATTTCTGTATGAAGCGAAAACGGATTACTCGGCGGATATCTTGTTCAAATCGCTACTTTCCTTTTGTTCTTCTGTTTCCTTCTGCATTCCCTCGAGGGTTTTTTTATCATTTTTTTTTTTCTAGGAAGAGTCGGTCATCTTTGTAGATGGAGAGGAATAATAGAGAAAAAAAAATACTTCTTCGAATGAGGAACAAAGACCGTTGAATATATATAAAAAAACCAAAAAAAACCCCACAAGAACAAACAAATCGTCATTGCAAATTGGTGAAACTAAAGTAGGATTTGCGTTAACTCTCCAATCAAACTGGGTGCTTTCTTTGAGAGTTAGATCGATTACAAACTTTCTATGCAATCTTAGACGAGAAAAAAAAAATTGATTTTTTGTAGGTATACGAGTCCGTACTAAAAAAAAAAAACGGTCATGTGAGTCACTCATTAAAAACTGTTACGTGACCAACGTCTATTGGCAGCATGTCTAAGGTGATCAATCTTCAATGAAATGGAAAAAGAGCTATTCATTGAGGGAATTACTCCTCTTGCTTTTAAAAAAGACAATATTCACTAAAAACGTCCAAATTTTCCCAAGATACATAGTAAGGACTCCACTTAACCTGTACCGGGATATTACTGCCCCACCCACAATCACTAAAGCCTTATTTAGGGGAGAATTTAGAAGAAAATAATTTTACTGGTCATAATAAGGAGAAAATATTAACATTTCTTGCTCAGTTTTTATTCTTTACACACATACCGGGTCAACAAAACAAACATTGAAATTGAGAGAAACCTATGTTCACAGATTCAGCTGACAGTTTGGAAAAAGACCTCCTCTCTGGTGGAAATGTCTGAATGGAACGCCGTGCTATTTCGACTTTCTTCCTTCAAATAGCAGCACACATTCAAATACTGTTTTTTTTTTCATCTTCTTTGAGTAAACGAAGCACAAATAAATTCTCTCTATTTTCGAGGAGAAATTCTGTGTGTAGGCTTTGATGAATCAGAGATATTAAAATAAAGTCATTAATCTTGGCAAAGTATTTGCTATAAAAGACATGTCAAACAAGGAGTCTGCTGCTGCAGTAATTTTTCATTACGAAATTTGCAGAAACCTTATTGTAAAGACACACCTTGATTTTTCGAAATTGCAAAACATCAAATATTAATCAAATTTACTTGAATTTTCAATTCTTGTCATCAACGAAGGACAGAATTTTTTCCATCCCCTCTTTTAGAGTTCACAATAAATCTGTTGTTTAAAACATAAGGTTAACTATAAGTACCACAAAGCCAAACACATGCACACAATATATAAATACACGGTGACACACACACACACACACACACACACACACACACACACACACACACACATATATATATATATACATATATATATATATGCACATATATATATATATATATATACATACATATATATACATACATGCACACGCATATGTAGGTATATACAAATATACGTATATACATATATAAATATTTATACACACATATATATGCATACAAATATACATATATACATATACACATATACACACACATATAAATATACATATATATATACATATATACGTATATATACATACATATATATGCATATACATATATACACACATATAAATATATCTATACATATATGTATACATATATATTCATATATCTATACATATATACACGCACATATATATATATATATATATATATATATATATATATATATATATATATATATATATATATATATATATATATATATACATATATATAGAGAGAGAGACAGAGAGAGGGGGAGACAGAGAGAGAGAGAGTGAGAGAGAGAGACAGAGGGGCAAGATGGACTTTGATATATATATTAGTTGGTCATTGGGAACACAAAATACTTATAGATTCAAAGAGACTCTTAAAAAAGGAGAGCGCGATCGTTTCGTAAACCATGAGTTGACAGAATCGTTTGTAGATTTGCAACTCAGTCCCACCGTCAAAGTGTGATGCTTGCTTTTGCCTACAAATATACATTTAGACCTTTTCGAATTGAGGGGGAAATTTCTTGCTTCACACATTGGATTTCAAATGGAAAGCTCTACGCGCACCTTCATCGCTCTCCACTGATACACATTCACGTATATGGTTAACAGAATCAGCCAACTGAGATCGAATTTATGTTCGTTCAAGTTACAACAATGTCCGTGGGAAAGGCTTATGTCTATCTCTTCTCTAGTTCCATTAACGGATATCTTGCCAAATGTCTCCTTACTCCCATGGTACAATAAATAACAAGAATGCAGTCATATCAACAATTCTTCGTACTACGGTAGTGAGTTCAAAAGCCACCACACGCTCCACACTTTGAGTTTATGGCCATAATTTATTATACAGTAAATAACCCAGTACTACCCACCTCGTGTTAGTTTGGGATGAGAGGGCTATTAGTAAGTAATTCCCCTTGTCCTGGAGACAGCATGAAGGACGTAGGATGGCATCTTGTCAATCTTCAAGATCGTGTAATCAATCGATCAATTCGGCCACAAGAGAGAGATTTCAATAATCTCCCTGCTTATATCTCTAATGTAAAGGTATTCACTAAGCTTATCTTACTTGGATGCAAGCTTAGAAGCATGGGACACTCAGTGAGTAGTGAACTTACAGCACAGTAGTTAAGGTCTATTAGACTATCCCTCAAGCCATTACCCTACGGGGACACGTTCTATGTCCCACTTTATATACTGGATGCACTAGAAGTTTATCATAATCATGTCATCACATGCGATCATGTCTTAAATCTATGCTAGATAGAACCATCAACGATGTGGTGTTACATAGACCAAATAATGAATTTTCCCATGCAGATGGCGCTTCAATCACTAATATTAAAATGGCGACTAAATCTTTCAAATCAGTGAAAAACTCCATGCTTACCCCGCACACCTTTGCAACTCGTAATTTCTACGTTTAATAGGTGATTGTCCTCATTCTTAGCCATGTATATACAATGCAAATCCTGGATGTTGTGGGAAATTAAACATTAATCACGCTTCTATTCTATTTGAATCTTGTAGAAGATTTCCAGGAACTAAGCTAATGTTTCACCACTCAACTCTAACTACCTTTGCATTTGCAATTTTCTGTATTAGACTATTTTTTGTAGTAGGGGAGAGTATCGTTGAATAAAAACGGAGTTTTGGAACTATTAGTTATGCTCCAGAAGTTTCAGCTGCCCATTTGTTATGTTATATATTGGAAATTAAGACACAAATAAGTATAAGTGGCCCGAATTAATGCCAGAAATAAGGCCATCTTATACATATCAGTGTCTGTCAAAGTAGATGGGGATATTTTCTCCTGGATCCAATATGTGGCCTCAATCCGGAGTTACTGAGCGCTCTGATTAGGATAAAAGTGTCAATTCCCGGCTTTCTGTTTTAGATCAGCCTGTATTATCTGTGCACCCTCATCCACACTTAATATATGTATATGTGTGTGTGTGTTTGTTGTGTGGATGTGAGGTGATCACTTACATAGACACGAAAATCCCTTGTCACCAATATTGACAAAGCAAGAACACAGAAATATAACTCCATTTTTCACCCTAATCTCAAACATGTAAACATCATGCAACTCTCTCGGCAGTACTACAAGTATTTTTGAAAAGGATGGCAGGCTAACGTCGAAATGCATACCTGATACGTGATAATAAAACCTTTCAAACACCTACTTTTTCTTTGATTCTCTTTTCAATTTTTTTTGTTCACATTCCGTGTGCTAATTCCATCAACACACACACACACACACACACACACATATATATATACATGTAGTAACATATTGAATTTTGTACATTATATAATATGTATGTATGCATGTATTCGTTCATATCTGATGGCAGTATTTTCATTGCCAAAAATGTCTGATTAGAAATTGTCTTAATGATACGTTAATATAACACAAACTGATGAGATATTGTCTCAATGAAACGTTAACAATATAACACAAACTCAGATCATGATCAAGATAAACAAACAAGCTAAACTTCCTCTTAATTAGTATTTAATCTGTGCCAGCTGTAAACCGTTGATTTGCTAAAATGGATCTACTAGCATATACCTTTCAATCTGATGATGTTATTTATATACGGCTTGACACAATTTTTATCAGGTAATTCTATTTTGATGAATCCAGTTATCTAATTCTAGCTTTTTTCAAAGTTTCAACTCCAATCAAATTCAAACAGTTTCAATATGTACTCGGACACGAATTCCCAAGAGTTTTTAAAACGTGATCGTCATTACTATGTACAAACATTTTTGAAACCCTACAACTGTTTTTATTAGCTTTGCTAATAAATTACATGGACAAATCCATTATGAATTTGAGGTTATACCAGGCCTTGTACAAAACAATCAGATAAATACCACGCAACATATATCCTCATTAAAATGTTTTTTTTTTTCAAGTAACTACTCAACTTAAGCTGTTTGAATGTGTTATCAAACATAAAGTCTTAAAAGGTTTTTGTGACGTAATCTCTTTTGTTACGTTGCAATAGAAAAGGTAAATTAATCAATGAAATGTATCAACAACCAACAGAGAAGAAATCTGCATATATACTCAGGATATGTTTTGATACCTTTTAGACGATTCCAGATTGTTAACTTGGGTGACACTACATAATTATCATCAATCAAATAGTCTTATAAAGTACATCGTAGTTATTATTTCATTACTAGATTAACCTTAATTTTATGTTATCCAGGAGAGAATGATTTTCAGCCTCTTAAGTAAACAGTACAGTGCAAGGAAACAAATGAAAATAAGATAGGGACTTTAATTCCCCTTTCACGTCTCGGGAGTCCGTCCCTGATGGACGTCATCATAACCACTTCGATTATGGAAGATTTTACGATAAAAATAATTTTGGTATTAATAGATTGTAAGACGAGGAAGGTGTTGGGTACATATTGGAAACATGGGCCCATGGGCCGGATTTGGCCTGCGATAATATTTTTTGTGGCCCTCGGCCAATCATGGCATTTATTTAAATTCTCATAATTTTCCTCAACAAGTCGATTTTATGATTTGTAATGTAAAGTTACTATTGTTTTGGCTTCACAAATCAATAATATGATACACGTAATTCATTTGTTTGCCAGAAATAGAATTCGAGTACACTTTCTATAATACAATCAACGGTTTTGTAGAGAACGTGTGGTTTGCTAAATCAAAAAAAAGTGTCCCATGACTGGTGTAAAGAGATATATAATGGGTATTGGCAGAACGATTACACTTTTCTGCTTCGTCTAAATCATTGGAGCTTCTGAGACAGAAGTTATAAATGTCCGTGAATGACGGGCAACTGAATACAGGATACGAGTCTAACTTTTGCGTGAAGCCATTCCTCCCAAAGCTGTTCACTCCAAGGGCTGATAAGTGTATCAGAAAGGAGTATCTTGATAAAAGATAACAATAATATGGACAGGGATGAAATAAATAAGAAATGCTAATGAAATTGATGTACTGAAAAGCTAAACATTACGACTCTCACTTACTATGCTAGCAAAGTTGAACGCTTAGATAAATAAAACTACTTTTAGAATTAAATAGAAGACATAAATAATCTAAGGAAAAGTATGCTGGGCTGTGAGAGAAACGACAGGAAAAGTGTATCAGGTTTCTTTATTGGTTGAGGTGATGGTATACTTCTCCTCAAGCAACAAATAGTTAGTGTTTTGAAAGGAGTGATTGACAAGCCTGACAGCTTCAGGGACAAACTCCAATCTTACAACGATTCCAATTTTTTTCATTGTGCTCATATCTATGTCATGAACTTGAAAGTGGTTATTTTTCAACGAATCACTCCATTTTTTGACGGGGAGTTTCAGATTAATCCTAAAATAATGCATGAACAAAGGGAACCTAGGTCAAGCCTCAATTTGGGATGATATCCAATGAAAATTCCATTTATTCCTATGTTTAGATATTTTTAGATGTTTTTTCTGTACAGTATTGAAACGTCGCCATTTCTCATCGGATTGTTTTTCTGTTGTTTTTTTTCCTTTTTTGTCATGGAGGTTCTGATGCCCCGTAAGATAATGCATGAGCGAAGAAAAATCAACATGCAGCCTCACCCCGAGGTAATACCTGATGTAGCTTCTCCCCCTTCAATTATTGCTTTATTCCGGGAGCAAAAGAATTAAAGGTATTGGTTCTCTGTCTGTATTTAGATGTTTCATGATATTTCTCCTTAAATTCATGCACACTTCTATCGGTGGTGATGAAAAAGTCAATTTTCGATTGGAAAAGGTGTTAGAGTCTATTGCAATATTCTTAGATCTGTCTGATTGCATCCTAATCTATATAGTATATTCCAATTAGTGAAACAGAGAAAGTAAGTCTGTATGCTTACCCTTTTCTGCGACCGTGTATTTATATTCATCATCTTAAATTACAGTTATCCTTTCCAATTCAATTTTTTATATAAAGAAAGCCACGTGCAAGAATTGATAATATGAAAGACTGACACAGTCTTTGCTAATTACTGCTGGGATTTTTTGCTTTTCCATTATGAGTTCACGTCTAGACATCACAAATTGCTAGTTAGCTTCCATTTTTTAAAATTATTTTTCACTCAATATTGCATGTAGAAAAAGCACGTGCAAAAGAAAATATAGAGGAAAGACAGAAGATTCAGAAATTGCTGTTCAGATTAATTTACATGTTGTTTGACTCAATTTTACTCATAAAAATTAAGGGAGGTAATTATGTTCCTGCTTTTCTGAGGGGGGGTATATTGAGTTGACTATCATAGGTATAAAAAGTCGTTTCAATTAGATGTGAACGGGAACGACGGTTCTTAGGAAATTGTTGTTTAAATTATTATATTGTCACGCCTGAAATTGCTTTTTAGAATTCCATTCTAAATTATATCTTTCTGTTCTTTTGTCTCAGTGTCACATACACAAGAACTGCACACAAGAATACATAATTTGAAAGACGAAGCAAGTCATTGTTGAATTTCGTAAAATATATTTCCTCTATCCATCAGAAAATGCAACTTAAATTTCTTTGATCTAATTACTTTTTGTGGTTTTCTTGCTCTCTTTCACATATAAAGAGACCTTTCTTCAAGGAAATGATGTATGGATGACAAAGACAGTCCTTCAAAAATTGTTGTTTAGATTATCTTACGTTTTTTTATGCAATTTTGCAAATGAAAACTCAAGGGAGATAATTCCATTTTTGAATCCAGATATTTTAAAGACATTCTTCATCTCGAATATCGAACAGATCATCCATATAGTTGTCTCTGCCATCTTTTTTTTGGGGGGGGGGGTTTGGGTGAATGCAAACTTCAACTTTTTTTGTTTTTGTTCTTGTTTCAAGACGAATGTCATGGCCAGCTCCCTGTCACATGCCCACTCGTTGGAGTTAAACACACAATTTCTTTCCATCAGAGCACCAAATCACAGAACAAGAAATTATGTCAACTAATTGAACAGACATGCCACTACGGTTTTTGTTTCATATTTTGCCTGACAATTAAGAATTGAAACAAAACAGAAAGAGTAAAAATCATTAGGATACTATTCTTCAATTCAAAAGATTAAAGCTAGCAGAGGAATCCCATCAATAATGAACAATAGATAATGGCTCGAAATCCTCCACACTTCATCATCATCATCATCAGCAGCAGCAACAGCCTTTTAGCGTCTGTTGTTGGATATAAACCTTCCCCAAGGTTCGCCAGATCTCTCTATCGTGGATATCACGGACTAGTACTTTCTGAATTTATCTCTTTTGTCACGTTATCTTATATTTTACAAGTCCTTTTTTCGCATATGATATTTGGTTGTGAGTCGTCCTGTAGCTGTTTGACATTTTTGCAACATAGCTGACCCATTGCCATTTGAGTTATCTTATGGATTCTTTGAATCTCTGTCTTTACTCTAATATACTGTACTCTTTTGTTATCTCCTCGTGTAAAGGTCAAGCATGATTTTCCAATGAGCACATTGTATGGTTCTCAGTTTAATGGTCAGCCCGGTGGTCAAGTTCCATGTTTCAGCTCCATAAGTGACTACTGGGATGATGCACTGGTTGTATATCTTCCTTTTAGCAGTAACAGATTTTTTTCTCTCTCTTAAAATTGATCTTACCCAGCCAAAAGCTTGCCAACTTATTGTGATAGGTAGCTTGATTCCTTCTTCTTTCGATGATTTCATGAAGATTCGTTGTCCCAGGTAGATGTCATGGTCTACATTCTTCAGTTCTGCATCTTCAAATTTGAGTCTGGCGTCTTTGTCTCAGCCGTATTCATTGTACAAGACATTTGTTTTAGTAATGTTTATGATAAAGTCAACTTTTTTTTGCTTTAAATCCGTCTAGCATCATTTGGAAGTTATGAAGATTGTCAGCAATAAAATCCCGTGTCAATTGAAAATTTGAGGATGCTTAGGTATTCGCTATCTATTCTGACCCCTTTATTTCCCAAGTGTAAGTTTCAGAAAATAATCTCGAGGCAAACTGTTCAAGGTTTAGATGAGCTAGTATCAGCTGGTCTTATCCGTCTTTTGAGCTGGAAAATGTTCGAGTCTTTATTTAGTCCGATGAGAGAACTGTTATATGCTGCAATAATCTGACATATACTTAGTCCACGACTTTGCGATTTCAACTGAAGCAAAGGCCTCCTCGAAGTGTATACATGAAATAGCAAGTGGCAGTTTAAATTCTGCTGCTTTCTCTTTTAGTTGATTAACTGATTAGAGGTGGTCAATAGGTGAAAAGCTTTTTCTGAAGCCAGCTAGTTCCTGTTGTTGTTTTCCCCCATTTTGGGGGGGTGATTCGGTAAGTGATCACATGAAAAGTCTGTATATGTAGCTGGGTTGGCCTATTGGCCTTCAGATGTTGAGATCTCTTGGGTTCTCTGTTGTGTATAAAAGTATTATGATTGCAGTATTCCAATCTTCTGGGACTTTACTTTATTTGGGGCATAAGTTCAATAAGGCGGCTGAATTCTTACTGATGCTTTTTACCAGCTTTTTCGAGTAGGTTGATGGTAATGTTATTCAGTCCAAGGACCTTTCCTTTTTTTGCCTGTTTGATGGCTTTCTCCACTCCCCATGGAGTAAATTCTGGTCGTTCAAGATGAGTATATTTTGATTCATTTTTCTGCGTTAACTGTTTGTAAGAATATAGTTTTTTGTAAAATTATTGAGCACGCTCAACAATTCAGTCCCTGTTTGTTGTCTGGTCTCAATTACTATTGACAACACTGGTAATAAGTTAGCATCTTGCATCAAGAGTTTAAGTTATTATCTTTGAAGCCCCCCCATCCCTTCCGTGGATTATTTTTTTATGACAGTTGGTAGTGTATCTACTTTTATCATCTTTTCGTCTCTCCTGGATATTTTCATTTAGCTTAGCCACTTCAATTTTATTTCTTGCGGTTGTTAGTGCTTTGAGATCCCCGCACCTTTCTGCAAGATTCTCGATCTCTTTTGAGATCTTCCTGATAGTATAGTTCAAACATTTTGGCAACTTCTGCTAGGGAGGTTGTCATTTTGTTGTTGAACTTGTTAACACCATTGTAGTTCTCCTCCGGTTTCTTGGTAAGTTAATTTTTTTTTTTCAGTTCAAGCTTGAAGGATCAATTTTTTTTTATATGTGTAATGGTTCTACTTAGGTACGAACACTCTCCTGCGCTCTTTGTTGGTGTTAATTTGGATTTTACAACCTATAATTCTGCGTTAGAACTGATCACAGAAATGTATGTACATTCAAATAAAAACTTTCCCTGATACATTTGTAAATATGACGAAACCTGCTGCTGTTCTTCAAATTTAACAGGAAACAAATGCTTTGACTTACACCTTAGAAACACTAGTTACCTTCGATAATAATAAATAGACATATGAGACTGATTTCCAAAGCAAGCAGACATTCTACAATCTGAAGATTGGCAGGAGACAATCATCCTGTCTCCAGAACCTTTGGGTTGTCTACGTTCAATCATTAGTGAGACTTAGCACCGCACAAGGTTAAACGCTTTACTATCAGTATATCAATTGAAGACAGAATATCAATGCCTCACAGCATTTTTCTACTTAGTAATACTGGTTTTTATATTGTGATTCTGCATGGCAAAATAGTCAATCAATGTTCATGACGGACAGTTTACATTATCATTAAATGAGGTTTTGATCTGTGATCTGCAAAGATTGTTGTGTAGTCCCCACTGTTGCCATCAATCGGTGTTCAAGTCTAACTAATGGTTAAAAGCTGAGATGCAGATTTTCAAGGTGGACAGAGAACGCAATCTTCCTACGTCCAGCTTGCTCTCAGTCTGGCAAGGCTCAATTTGGTAAATAACTAACAAGCTCATTAAGACAAATGGCCGATCATAGTTGGACGTGACTTGAAAACTCCTTTTCTATTACTATTATTTAGGGTTGGGTAGAGTAGCACCTATCCTAAATTCATACCTCAACCCAAATCACACTGAATATGCTCAATTACCCTTCAGTTGGAAACATTTGTCCTAATGAAGATTTTTCATCAATATTTGCTCCATCCGGAAGCTTCTGCGTCCCAGGCAGACGTGCTAATCGTTACCCTATCCTATTGGACACACAACAGATACACAAAGTATCATGTAGTCACGAATATCACTTGATAAAAGAAATTGATAGTTAAAGGTAGTTCGTTCCGTTTGCAAGAATCTGATGAAAAATGAAACCTTTACGTGAATGAAATTTTGGCTGAAACATATTCATCTATGTTATATATCAAGGGAAATGCATTGTATATTATTTTTAAATATAACATTTTTTGAACAGCACATAAAGAATTGGAGTTTGCCAAAATAAAAAATATATTTGTCATATCTTATATCATAGCTGTAGGACAATCTGTTTACTACAACAACGGAAAGGATGCAATGGAAAATCACTTGTCAGATGCCAAACACGGTTAACGTGTCCTGATGTCATTTCAGTTACAGACTCTAGAGAAGACGTCGTTAAAAAGTCTTGGAATAAACAACAAGTGTCCTGTTCAATGAGCCTTTCACTGTTTATAACAGGGTCTGTCAATAACCGTCAACCAAATCTGTCATTAATGCTATGAGAATTGGTCTCTCCAGAATTCAAGTTGGTCCGACTAGCTATTACGCGTAAGTCAGCTCCAGTGGTGAAAAATTAAACAAGTATTTCTTATGGCTAAAAAGAAATAAAAAAAAACTCTTCGGTAAGTGTTTGGTTGAGGGGTTAATTTGCAATGTATGTTTATGCTAAATTGATCCCTGTTCTTCACCCATGCTTATTTTGGAAAAATCAAACATTTTTTCGGTGATCCTTGGCTATAGAAAAAAAATCTTTGATTAGCTTCTTTTCTTGATTTCGTAAGTGATCACTCGCAGGTTGCCATCAGTAAGTTTCTTCTGAGTAGCTATCGTTGTTGTTGTTTATTTGCTTCCTATCTGCCAAACAACCATTCCACCAATCCTATAATCTGTTATGTGCAATTCAAAGTCCGATTAATCGGAAATCTAAACGGAAATTCTGAAAGAAACATTTCCTGTGACTCTTTTTCCAAATCATTTTGTGGATTTTGTAATTTCTTTTATTTTTCTCTCTTGCATCCCAAGCATGACTTGTTACTCAATCAAGGCTTTTGAGTGTTACATCAAATAATACAGGATGTCCTAGAAGTAAGGCCCTATTTTTCCCAGCAGTAATGCAAGTTCCGGGAGAAACAATCATATAATATGATATTAATCACACCCGTATCCAACAAATTGCAAGTAAAATCGAAAACATGGCTACAAATGGGAAGCTGACCAAGACGGAGGAGTTTGTGGTCATTATTCTTCTTCCTGAGTTATCTCAGACTTGAAGGGATTATAAGCTTAAGCAGTAACTCTATTCAAGGAAACATTGCAGAAAGAATGGGAATGTTAGCTGAACTGACCTTATGCCTATAGATCCTCTTACTAGAAAACAACAGCTATGAATGATAAAAATTGCATCGAGTCAAACGCAAGCCGGTTTCAACTCTCCATCAAAAGATTATTACCGTTTGGATAAACGAAATAATTAATCGGGTGCAATTTTTTTTATACAGTTAAAATTGTAGACTCTTGCTAATTAACTGGATGAGAATTTAAAAAAAAATCAGCTTGCTAACCCGAATAATTACCAAGATTCTTTAATTGTACAACCATTTTGGGGATGTATTAATTAATCATTACAAAAAATTGTTATTCCAACTCGAATTGCCATAACTGTTGAGACGAACTTGTGCGATACTTTGGGAACTCCCTATATTTTACTTATCTCATTTGCTCTCTAGACTTATTCTCTATGATAGCTGCAGGATACTGCATGAAGCTTATAGATAATACATTGCAACACAACAAGTCAAATTTAAATTGGTATACGGATGATGTTGGATTTCCCGGCAGGCTTGAATGGAATTTTTTTTCAAGGTAGAGAGCGCTCTCTGGGCATGATAGGAATAGGTAATTCGCTAATAGGTTTCCCATCAAAATGAAATGCTATTAGTAAAAGGGTAGTGTTCTGTTTTTATTTGTTATTTTTATCATATTTACGATGATGACAATGACCACACGAAAAACCAGTGACATCATGCAATTATAAAAGTCTATTGCGGAAAAAAAACCAGAAGAAAACTGATGATGAATGGATTCTCCCAACTCAGGTCGACATGTTCTACTAATATTTGCAAATCTTATTTACAAGAACTACTAATGAATCAGTTTAAATCGGACACGTACATTTGGAATGGAGAAATCAATCCTATTTTGTCTACCTTTTAGATTTCAATGATGCAGGTGGAGTCAGACCTCAGCGCAACATACCTAGTTTCTTATGTTTTCTTCAGTGTCAAAACAAGTCTTTTGTACGCTTTTTGGTCAGTCAGCTCCGGTTTTGAAGAACAGAAAGCGGAAGGAAGAATGTGACTTCAAAGGATGTATGATGTCATTAAAAGGAGGCCCATTAATCCAATAGATGATGTATCGTTTGTTTTCATTCGAGGTTTGCCAAGTATTTAAAATATCTGAAATAGGACGAACACTTCCAGTTCCTGCTAAACTTGAATCTATAGATCTGCATTGCCATTCACAGTCCACTTATCGTAAAATAAATAATAAATGAATAAATAAATAAATAAATAATAATAATAATAATAATAATAATAATAATAATAATAATAATAATAATAATAATAATAAAATGATGATAATCATGCAGTAAGACCCCAGAATAAATTATTGATAAAAATTGTACACTTATTTCAATTCAAACTTACCATTTTTTACAGCCAAAATGTACGAGAAAACCATCTTCACTTTCCTCTTCTTGCTCTTTCTTCTACTATCACAACTGATAATGTTAATACGACTCTGTTCAGGATCCCTTGAAAATTGGAAATCATAGATATGGGTGCGACGATGGTGTACGCATCGTCGAATTTATAAGTCTTTTTTGTCATAGCTTTACAGACTTATAGGTGTATGTAAGTTCATATGAAAATATATGATACCCATTCAGAATCCAATTATCGAAAAAAAATATTCCAGAACAAATTATAGATAATATTATGAAAACGACAATGTTTCTTTTAATATAATCTTGTTGGAAAACTCGCTTGCGAATGCTGATCAAAAATATTTACTTGTGCAGGGTCAAGATCAGTGTAGCACCCCAAACAACTCTATCTATCTACATATCTATCTAATCATCACAGCCCAATAGGTGGTCTACAGATTATTCTCTCTTTACTTGTAAGTGTGTCAGTCTCTTCGGGGCCGCAGTTTCGAAATTTTGAATTGCAGCATCACTAAGCACATTCTAAATAGTTGTTTTTCTGCTTTTTCATATCATAGATAGTATCAATTCTGACCATATCTGTTTTTCGAGTGATTTTTTTTTAGACTTTAAATTTCGACACTACGTTTATTCGATTATTGACTGTTTTGGCGAGTAGACATTTTTATTTGTTTTTCGGCGAACATATTACTTCGTTAAATTTGTTTTTATAGGTGATATGGCTGTACTGTTAGCCAACACCATTTTTGAATGGCTTGAAATATCATTGATAAAAACATTTCAAACTATGTAGAACAATTCAACTAACCTTGAAAAAGATATATATATATATATATATATATATATATATATATATATATATATATATATATATATATACTAGAAAGCTTTACAGCTTTAAACCCTGAACATTAAAAACAAATTCAAATGGATTTTTGCGTCACTTCAGTCACCCTTCCCCCAATACATGTCCATGCAATTTATGTAATCTCAATTAGTGTTTTTCTTTATTCCTCATTACTTTATTATTATTGTACAATTATTGTACAATTCATTTTGTTAGAATCATCAGTCGTTTACCATATAATCGTTTCGAGGATTTGAAAAAACTAAACATTTTATGAAAATGGTATCACAGCAGTGTTAATTAAACACCATCTCCCTTTATTGTATATCTTTTTTGCCATACATGTAGTTTGTCATATATATATATATATATATATATATATATATATATATATATATATATATATATATGGCATCCAAGATTCAACGCCCAATTCGTTCCAAAATTACGGTAGACTGGATTGACGATGATTTTGAAGGTTAGTGACTGCCTCGGATGACCCAGGAATATCGGATGACCAGCAAAATCATCTGTCCTACTCCCTTCAGATTCTTCCCAGCGTGGTGTTCGAAGGGGAACGTTATACAGTATAAAACCTTCCACGAGAATTGAAAACCACGAAAGGGGAATAAGGTGCCATCATCGACGTGGAATTCTGTCAAAATCTGCACAGATGAGTGGTTTGCCGTTTGAATAAATGCATTGAGAGAATTGTGATCGTATTGGACCTCAAATGTAACGAAATATTTACAAAGGGACCACTTGGATCAAGACGATGGGAACCGTGTCAGGATGGATAATTTTACTCTGATTTCGAATTGCAGAACATTTTTATTGCTTTTTATTCATATATATATATATATATATATATATATATATATATATATATATATATTTGAACAATATGGAATGAGACTTAGGAGTAAAAGTATATGGATTTTTTTTAATTAATCAGCAAATCAATAATGAAATAATCAGTATATTGTACACGTATCGGGAGAGGTTCTTATCTTTAATGGCATGTTTGTGCATTTCAACGGTCAAAAGGTTCCCGAAGAAACCAAATTTAACATATTTTTCTTTGAAAGCAAAAATGATAACCCAGGGAGCAGATTCCTTCTGAGTCACCATAACGAGTTGGGACCCCGCTTTGTTGGTGGTTATTTCTGTTTTGGTCCGTTCAAGGATATCCTTGTAGAAGCAGTAGTGGTTCATTGAGGGGCAATAGGTTATCATGGATACTAAAGAGTTGTTAGTAATTTAGTCTTAGGCTGTGTGAGTGCTTGATAGGTTGGAGGGTAGTCCACATGATGGGTTGATGGGGTACTGTATGATCCAAAATCTTTAAGGGGCTTCGTGTTCTGTATCTTAAATGGTCAGTGTGGATGTTCTTGAAAGTCTGATGGCTTTGAATTGTACAAATGTAACACAATATATGGGTTTTCAGAGGTAGGGCTCTGTGTGACTGTGTGAAGTTCTTGATATTGGATATTCAGGGAGGTGTTTGGGTGTGGATATGGGGTTGTAATTAGTGTGAGGACTCTGATGATAGAGATCGGTATCATTAGGGTTATTTAGTGTAGAGTCCGTTCGGGTAGAGGGTTTTAAGTGTATTAATCGTAGTTCAAGATTTTTTCTGTATCCGTAGGTGTTTCTATTTGTATTTTCTCAATGATTATCAATGAAGAGTAGTTCTACTCGAAGTAGGTTTTTATTGGTTATTGATTCCGTGTCCATAGATTTTAAGTCTAATGTTTGATTGACACTTGGACTTGCTCATGTATTGTAAGTTGCATCTTTAACACTCTTGGCGATATATGATATGTTTGCTACGACAGTTAGTTCTATGTAGAAAGTTTTGTCAGTGATAGAGCTAGAGGAGGTGTTGTCTGCTTAAAGTGATTGCAACGTAGACTATTTCTTTTGTTCTACAATCGGCAGAATTTAATGGTTTTACGAATGTTGCTATGTTTGATATCATTATTTATTATAATGTTACCGTTAATCATGCCTTTGATGTTTTGAGGTCTGCAGTAGGCAATGACTCATGGTTCTGGTAATATTTCTTTGAGTTCTGTTTTGAGTGTAAATAGATTCCATTTCTCATTGATTATACGTGACAAAGCTGAGAGTGTGCAGTTGGGGGTTATGTAAGTGGTATGCAGTCGGGTTATATTTCTGCTGGAGAGAGTAAGTGTTTCTTTTCGTGGTATTATAGAGACCTTTTTCATTTGGTTATTTGTATCTTCTAGTTAATATCCTCGTTTAGTTAAATGTTGCAGTTGGCTATCGTTGTTTCTGTACTTCACGTTCTGTAGAGTGGGATAAACTAAATCTTAGCTCTTCTTGAAATGGTATTTTTTTTTAAGATTTTCGGGGTCAGCCAATCTAGAATGAATGTAGTTTTGAGTCTTCGTGGTTTTATTGAATATATAGTTTTATTCATTTATATACAATTGCAGATACATCTATATACATACATATATATATATATAATTTTTTTTGTGAGATGGATTTATGATTTGACAGAATGATTATAAAATGCAAAATATTATACTGAAACCTTCATTTAAAATGATTTCCCAATTTTTACACGGTGAACTTTCTTTAACTGTTTATTCGATTCAAGTTGAATGCCGAATGATATATCCACCGTGCAATGATGAGAAATCATCTCAAATTTCAATAGTTTTGATATTATATAACGCTGTTTATAATCATCTTGTTGGATACATCCATCTCCTCAGGATATAATTAGTCTGCGTTGAAAGAAACAAATAGGGCAGTTATAGACTGCAATTTATCCCTCGCTCTCCCCCTCTCTTTATATATATATATATATATATATATATATATATATATATGTGTGTGTGTGTGTGTGTGTGTGTGTGTGTAATTCTATAAATGCATATATGCATCTATACTTATATATATCCATCTATACTTATATATATATATATATATATATACATATATATATATATAAATATATATATATATATAATATATATATATATATATATATATATATATATATATATATATATATATATATATATATATATATATATATATATATATATATATATATATATATATATATATATATATATATATATATATATATGCATATTTACGTTTTTCATTGTAACAGCAACTTCTATCATTGATTACTTTCAATTCTGTCTCTGGTTCTGGTTAAAAAACGTGCTGATTCTCTTTTTCATATTGTTGTATTGGTACAACTTCATCTCTTTTGTATATTTTTTCATGGTTTATATTGAATTTGAAATTTCATGTTCAATGTGTTATAATCGATGCTATATTTTTTCTGTTAATTTCTCATGAGATCGTTCATAATCAAGCTTATTGTAATCGTGGTTAGTTATTTTAGACCAGTGTTCGTTTACCTCTAGTTTTTTTCCGAAGATACATTTGGATGAAAATTTATCTATGTCTATTTTTTCATTGTTTTCCATGATTGTAAAATCTTTTTTTTTTAAATAACAATGAACGAAAAAATGATGGCATTAGAATAAAACTTGAGAAAAGAAGTGACAGATTTTAAAAAATAGAAATTTGCACCGAATTAAGAGAAATGATTTTCCAAGATTTCAACCTAAATCATATCAAAATTCCTCAAAAACGGTTGATCATGACAAATGGCCAAACTATTGATATTCATTCAGGTTCTAATCACCCGCCGAACATTTTCTAAAAAGTACAAACATCACTAGGAAAAAAACGCTCAGACAATTTGCGAAAAAAAAAATAATTGATGATATAATGGGACCATATGAGAACAACTTATATTATAATAAAGTAAATTCAGAATTGAAAAAATAACAATGGAAGAATACAATAACAAATGATTTGGAAAAACATTTTATTCTAAACATAGGTATAATATTATTTAACCTTAGATCCATACACTACATTGAATATGATCTCCAACAAAGGACCATTAAAATATCCCCACCATGCATTGGCAATATGATTGAAATGATAAGAATAACGCAACTATTGAACAATCCAGAATAAATAAAACAGAAATGAAAACAAATGATATTGCAACTGTCGAAACCCTAATCACTGACCCAGAGAACAAGACAATTACACCAAAATTGATGTAATTCTCAAAGCAACGGTAAGTTCCATTTGAGAATCAAACGGAATTAAAGTTTATAAAGGAGCTTTCGACACAAGTTTCAAGATCAGGGTCAGCAACCACAAAAAATACACCAAATGTTGACGATAACTGAACGATACAGAATGGAACCTAAAGAACAGAATCGAAAACCTGCAATAAAGAGGGAATTTTGAAAATCGACAACATGCAAAAACAACACCAAAACGCGTTTTATATCCAGAAAAGAATTAAAGAAATGATTTTTAAAGAATTAACAAAACTGTAGAAAAAAGCAGCAAAAACAAGAAATGAAAAGAGATAAACCTCTATTAGAAGTGATCAGAAAAGCATACAAAAATGAAAACAATATTCAGAAATAAATAACCAATATAAATAATAATGACCGATCTAATGATAAAATTTCAAAAACATACAAAAATGGCCACAACTGGGTACAGAATTTTAAATCCAATTTGAAAGGCACGTATCATTAAAAAAATGCATATAAATACAACTTGAATGGAAAAAAAGGGGCCTAACTCGAATTTAGATTAAATACTGAGACAAGATTGAAAGTTATTGCTACGAATAAAAATAACGAACAATTTTTAAATCTCAAAATCTGTTTAATGATTGTAAAATCGTAATATTGGTATGTAGTGGGTATCAGTAAAATCATTATACTAGCTCCCTTTTATAAAAAAACACAAAAAAAAAACAGGAAAAACAAAACATGGAGGGTATTTTCTATAAATACAACGATTTTGTGACAGAGCAACCGTTACAAATATGGGATGTTCAGTTGAAAGAAACGAAGAGACCGAGAATAAACAAATGGAGAATCTGTACTGTAAGTAGTTGTTTGGGCCATTAGATTACTAGCAGCTGTTTAGCTTAATGGTGAGAGCATCACTTTATTGGTGTGGCTATCCTATCAGTGAGAAGTTTGTTTCCAGCGGCAGCCTTCCTTTTTCAATTGTATATTCCCTTTACATTGTCTACGTACGTTGATACACCAACTGTTTAATGACGAGAGACGATTTCAAATGAATAATTTCCTGATACAACACATCATTTTAAGATCCTGCTGATGAAACACATTATCTCTCCAGTTTTCAATAAACGCGCATACGCACGCGTATATATATATATATATATATATATATATATATATATATATATATATATATATATATATATACGATACTTAGAGTTGAGAATCAATGTGAACCCACTCACTATCCATTGTCAACTCGGGTCATTTATATAGTCAAAGTTCTGTTCTAAACTTCAGGAAAAATAATTCTTATTCTAGGATCTGTCGTTCTTTTTGTGAATGGCACATGTTTCATTCATAAAAATCGATAAGCGTTTTTGGTCGTGCATTGCTAGCAATGAGACAGCACATAGTAGTAACTGTAACAAGAGCATGTCCTCTTCCCCCCTCTACCTTATATCTTTCCTCGATAACAAAAAAGTAACTGGGAACGTGAGAGAGGGATGAACTGCATGGACACAAGACTGATACTGTAAAATAAGTTCATTCTCTTTCGATAGACTGGGGAGAATTTATCGTATTTCTGTTTTAGACTAATTTTGTGAAATATTTTGGCGGTCATTTTTTCACTAAAATCCACCCTAACCTCATTCCCAGTTGATCTTCTTTATCATACTCTGTGTGAGCCTATCGTTCTACAACATTGTATAAACAGTGTAGATAGGAGGTTTGAGTGTGAATAATTTTATTCTCCGTTTGTTGTGTTGGGCAAGGAATCAAGAACATATTCAATGTGCTTGGCTATTTGGGAGCTCTGTTTTTCCCCGGCAACGCCAGGTTTCTCTTCTCGTATAATATAAATTCAATCAGATTCTTTGGGCATATGGGAAATTAATTTCTAATGAAAAACTTTTTTCGGCTCCTTTTACTCCGCCCTCTAAGAATTTTACCCCTTTAACAATATTTAGGTTCGTTTTTTTTTCATCATCATTTTCCCACCTGACTCTTGACTCTCCAAGTCGAACCGATTATGTTTCTCTTAAATGGCTATGCCTAAGAATACAGCCTTGCAATTCGTTGTGACGGTCAAAATTAGAAACTGACCAATCAGCATCAGAAACGTCATCTCAAAGGGAAGATACCAACGAAGCTTCGTTTTGATTCGCTGAAGGCCAAGTTCTATTAGACAACTCAATATGATACGTCTCTTCGATTCAAACACTCTTGCCCGTTTTTCCATGGAATTAAAGAATAACAGAAAACGGAATCTAAATACCTACGTGATTTACTGGTTATTGGAAGAATTTTATCATTTTATTAATGTTTTTTTTTCTATCTGACTGGAGCCTCCGCTTTCTATCTGTCTCTATAGAAAACACGGAGAAACGTTTGTTTTCCTACTTGTTATTAAATATTCCAGATTATATTTCTGTCTGTGTCGCCCGGACGTGGTCAGTACAAGGAAGCGACAAAACGAAATTCAATTCAATCTGATTCGTTCAACAATATTGTCAATCGGGCGACTGGCACCTCTGAAACGAACGGAAGACATAACAGTCTTGATTTGATAATCTCACCACGAGAGATAAGAGTTCTTTCCTCATCGATCCCGTCTGTCAACGGAAAAGAAATTATCAGCCATTCCTATCTGATTTCAGTGCATTCTTGTCTTTTCACCACCTCTGGATTCTGTTATATTTCTATGACTACCAGTAGCAGTTTAAATCTCTCCTGTTGTTGTTGTTGTTGTTGTTGTTGTTGTTGTTGTTGTTGTTGTTGTTGTTGTTGTTGTTGTTGTTCTTCTTCTTCTTCTTCTTCTTCTTCTTCTTATCATTATTATAATTAGTATCATTATCATTATCATTATTATTATTATCAATATCATCATTATTAATATTTCTATCATTATTAATTATCATTA
Source organism: Thysanoteuthis rhombus (assembly GCA_963457665.1). Taxonomy (NCBI): domain Eukaryota; kingdom Metazoa; phylum Mollusca; class Cephalopoda; order Oegopsida; family Thysanoteuthidae; genus Thysanoteuthis; species Thysanoteuthis major. The sequence goes on along the minus strand of OY735228.1, from coordinate 43,703,870 downwards.
TTATTATTATTGATAATATTATCATTATTATTAATATTATTATTGTTATCATTTTTATCATTATTATTATCATTATTATTCGTGTGTTTACAAAAGCAGAGACTTCCATTGGGGATCAGGCAATGGCATTTATCCTCAATACTCAAGGACTCTCCTCAGTATTGTAGCAAACTTCAACAATGCTGTCGTTTGGACAGCATCAGTCCATTTCCTGGACTCTTAACCGATACATTCTAATTGCCAAGTTTTTAAAAACTGTTACCAGGAGCTCTGTACTCTGCTGTTTAGCAAAATCTATCATCTGTAACGTTTTTGGGTTTTTTTTTGTTTTGTATTTTATGTATATATTTGGTTTATGTTCATAAACTCCATGATACTCAATCAGCTCCATTGACCATAAGATAATGATCAATAGCACTGATCTTCTCAATGTATTTACATTTTAGTTTTAACAACTTATTTAGTATTTGTGCAAGTGCTAGTCTTAGGATTATTGCCAAGGATGAGATAAGGATTTATGTTGGGGTTGCAAATAACAAAAACAAAAACGATTAAACATTTTATTCTTTTCTATGAAACAAAAATGAATATTCATTTGCTATTATTAACAAGAACCTATTTACACGTTTTATTCCCAACTCAGTATCTCTGAGTAGACTCATGAAAATAAGTAGCAAAAAGTGATTCTAGAAAGTTCAATTCGTTTTTATTACTTGTGCTTCCTCAGCTGCTGCAGACGCCCAAGCCAACGTATTGATTAACCCCCTTTGATAAAACTTGGGAACTAGTTTAGTATAATCTAGTTTACGAATGTAAATCAACTATTCAGTGTTTTTTTTTCTTCTCTATCCCTTGTTCACTCCAGCACAACCTGGTGTTCAGAACAGAATTACGTTTGGATCTAAAATCCCCATAAAATTGCGTGTTTTATTCTCTATCTCATATTCTGGTCAATGAATATACCATCGGTTTTCTTTGATTAAAACTCAACCGCTTGCATAGTTCCCAGTGGATCATCCACCCCACTCAGTTATGCCAGCTCTTGCATTTCGTAGAGTTTTCTGTTGCCCTGTTTATCTTGGCGTTTATATTGTTAGTTCTTTTGGTGTTGGTCTATTAGAAGAGAGCCATATTGTTTTTTTTTCTGTCCATGTCATTTGCTTAGCAATTTTCTCTTTCTTTCCACTGTGCATATATCAGCATTAATCACAGTGTCCTTCTGCTGTTAGGCTCGTACTCCCGAACTCTTAAATGGATGCTTATACGTTGAATTTGAATAACAGCAAATGTCCACGTATCAGGGCTCAAGCTATCAATCTTAGATACGCTCCAAAAACTCATACAGAGTATTCAAAAAGTATAATTATACAATGTATTGATCATAAATCAATGTTTGAATGCTTTTTTCTGATCTAAAAATTTGAATATATATATGCATGTCTATACATACATACATACATACATACATACACACGCACACTCACACACACACACACACACACACACACACACACACACACACACACACACACACACACACACACACACACACATATATATATATATATATCCATATGGTTAGGAGAAGGATGATATTTATCTGACATAATGAATGTGATAGATACTTTGGAAACAGAAAAGTTTTGAAACTTTATCGAAATCATTGTTTCAGGAGATTGTTAGCTCCCGTTGACGAACGACGAATGGAAAAAAATTGGAAAATTTCATGAGTTATAATACCAAGTTATCAAACTTTCTAAATGTATCTCCATTGGCGAAAAAGGAGATGATTTTCAGTTAAAGTTGAAATCATTTGTGTGCAAGTGAAATTCAGGAAGGTTTTAAATGAAGATAAATCAAATAATTTCTCTGTCTCGGATGATTATTTGAGATTTTTAATATGTAAAAAAGACATAGGTCACGAACACACAGAATGCCGTCACTTACTTTACAATTATGTTATTGCAAAGATTTACTTAATAGTTTCTTAAATTTTTTAGAGCACTATTTAAATGTAATTCAATACTAATTTTATTCATTGTTTCCCATCGCTTTTTATCCAAACGGCCAGATTATTTTCAATGCTACGACCATTACACAAGAAAAAATCAGACGAAGCTGTCGACGAAATTTGAACTAACGTCAAAAACCATCAGAAATGTGAGTTCTGCCCTCTCAGGGGCTAGTTTATTAATTCCCTATGCATGCAGCTTACTTGACCAACATATAGTAAATGGAATGTGCTTCCCTCTTTTGCCATTCAAAAGGAGGCAACTGACGTAGTAAAATAGAATTTTATTCACTGATGTCCTGCTATAAATGCTGCTTTTAAAGAATAATTGGAGTACAAAAACTTTTACGAACAAATACAAGAAATGATGAATAAAAATCGGTCACCAGTGTTTTCAGTCAATGGTTTGAAGAGATCAAGTCTCGTTATATGCTTAATTGTATTTTAAATTTCACAAATGTGTAAAATCCAACGTGTATATCCATATATTCTATATATGTCGTCATTTTTGGTGGTGTGGGTAAACGAGTGATCTTAGAATGTGAGAAGATGTGAATGTTGTGGTATACTTATTTACCCTAATCCCTTCAAAGGAAAGATTTGACACAATGTCGGTTTTTAACGTGGTGATATCGCACACATAAACTTGTTGGTAGAAACTTTAAAATGATTTTTTTCGTATCCGTAACTACTGCAGCAGAGACATGAACTTAGTCTTAGGACTCAGGACGAACCATGAGCCCTCTGGTCTTGAACTTCACAGGGTATTACCATGCCTGTTTGGGCATACTCCCCATTGACTGTGTCACCACATCTGCGTCTGTCTGGTTTTAAATGGTTTGATCTCCGGACACTTGAGTCCTCGAAATGAAATTATATTTCGTCGAAGAAATTAAAAGGACCGAATTTTGTCTTCGGATAATAACAATATTATGGCCCGGAGAAACCTACATGATAATGAATGCACAAATTGGATTGAATTGAGCTTTGCCGGTTCTGTGGTGTCTGTGGTCAAATTGATAAGATGTCGACCATGTCAGACAGAATCCCGATATTACAAATGGACGTTTAAATCACATCAGCTGCTACTGTATTTTATATTCATGCTGCTGACTTAACGGTCGTAAAATGCTAAAACGATCTGAAGTTTGCAAAAACAAACAAGATTTGGATTGAGAAAACAAATGGTTAAAACTGATAATATATCTTTCAATAAAACAATGTGCAACAAAAGTAGACCATAGTAGGGCAATGGTTAACGAGATAGTCTGCTAGCTGATTATCTACTGTAGTGAATTCAATCTTTATTAGTTGTCCACACGTATGAACTTGTCGCGCTAAATAAGCCTCGTAGATACGTAGAAGTTGAACACTGAGACGCAGGGTCATGAGTGCTGAACCATTTTTACAGAAACTTACAGAGAATTCAAACCTCACTGGGTTTTTGAAACACACGAAACCAAGTTCAATCTCGTAGGATGATTAATAATCTTGATATTTCTATGTGTTTTATCGTACATGTTTTTTTTTAATCAAAAAACAAAATAAAACAGAAACTCTAGACCGTAACTATCACTGGAACTATCAAAATAGGTTTGATATAATAGAAAGCTTATGTCATACATGTATATTCCTTCGTATATTGAAATATCATAATGATATATCATCATATATCGAATATAGATGTTATGTCATTATCTACGTTTTTAGAATACATAGCACTCAACACGTGTGCAATATTGCATAAAATAATATGAAGCAGTGTTTGGTATGTGATGGATTCATTTTGTATATTGTTAGGTACATTCATTTTTAATCCCTAATTGCAGAGCTAGGAATATAGTAGAAAGCACATTCCCTACACAAACATGCGTACTTAAGACAAAAAATTAAAATCCAATAGCAGGGAACAGAGAAATAAACCAAGAAAAAAAAACCTACAATCATCTGGTATACATTACCATTCAATCTACCAGTAAGGAATCACTTGGGTGAAATATTCATTCAATTAATAGAAAACACTTTCCCAAAAACCAACCACCAAGCCGACTATAGGAAACATAAAAAACATAAACTCTGCTAAACAAATGTCTCAGATCAAATATAGTATACCAAACAGGAATATAAACCCATGAAAGGGCCCGTAGAAATGAAATATTATATTGGAATATCTAAAACGTCATTTAAATTTAGATTAGCCAACCAAAGACCATTCTTTACGAACAAAAAGTATTAAAATAATATATCATTTTCAACATATTACAGGAAAGTCTGTGAAATGAATTACAAACCAACTGTAAAATGGAAAATTTTGAGACGAACCAAAACATGCAAAAATATAGAAAATCCATGTTAAATGAGTCTAAATGGGTAATTTTGAATATTCAATTTTGCAAAAAAAAAAACAACAAAAAAACATAGTAGATTTATCAAAATGGAAAAAAGAAATAGCACTAAAATGCAGACATTGCACTAAATTCTTATTAACAAACAAAAGTCAACAGTCATTAGTAGATTGAAGGTGGTACAAACGGTCTACCAACGATCTCATCATCACAAAGAAACATCTTCTCAACATGATGTACTCCTTCACACGTCTAAATGAATAAAAAACAATACATTCCACTATAGTTATTAAAGACATTAACATAAGCTATAAATTCAATGTAAAAATCAAAGTTATGATAGAAACATCCCTCAAGACACAATTCAGTATCCACTTACAGATAATTCGAACTCCTGATCTACACTCCCTGACATAAAACTTCTAATCACTAGCAAAACACACACACAACCAAAATAATGATAGAACAAAAGAAAAAAAATTATCCCACCATAGCAACACCCACAAGACTCTCCCCGAATTGTCCAAACAGGAATCTGAAATATACATAATCATTTATCTGAAGAGGCACAAACAGGGCAGGAACATAAACGTGATTGTGCAGCAAATTTACTTTCTCTTTATATATATATATATATATATATATATATATATATATATATATATATATATATATACATATATATATATATATATATATATATATATATATATATATATATATATATATATATATATATATATATATATATATTAGCGTCCGTCATTTGCAATACCACTCTATCACGTGTGTTGCAAAACCAACACTTTCTGAATTTGTCTAGTTCGTAGGGCAATCTCATTCTACACTGATATATATATATATATATATATATATATATATATATATATATATATATATATATATATATATATATATATAGATAAATAGATAGATAGATAGATAGATAGAGAGAGAGAGAGAGAGAAAGAGAGAGAGTCAATTTTTCTGATATTTTCTTCCATAAATACACTAATATGATATTACCATGGACTGATTTTGCATTGTACGTATCGCCATTGTTTTACATGCTTCACGGATAAACGTTTCAGTTTTAACATCCTTGTCTGTTCTTTGCGTGAGTCTTGCAGGTGTAGCAACAGACGTTGGAGTATCCACAATGGGAGATGGATAGATAGAGAAATTTACTTTTATCGATATTTGGCAAGATCCGCTCACCTGAACTAATTATCTCCCTTTACTCCCTAATTTTCTGAACCTCTTTTTGTAAACTTCATAACGGCTGGCCTATAACTACATCCGGTACAAATTACCCCGATTTATTACATTACAGACCATCTGGAAGTCCTTAATGGCGACTTGACTTTTCAGTGCAATTCGCTTTTTTTTCTTCTCTATTTCAAACAAGCATTTTCTCAGAGTGAGAAGTTCATCATTCCGAGTATCAGTAACAATGGACTTGGAGGTAACAATTTTGCTGATAAAAAATTTCCCCCATTCACCATTTGAAAGAGTGAACTAAAAAATTCCGAATTTCTTTTTTCGGAAAGAAAATGATTTCATAAAAATTCAAGTATATTTCACAGTGATTAAATATATATATATATATATATATATATATATATATATATATATATATATATATATATATATAAAGAGAGAGAGAGAGAAAGAGAGACAGAATGGAAGTGTATAATGTGGAAAACTTTATACTTTAAACACGAAATTATGAAAAACTTCAGTCAAAAACTTCCCAATGCATTTTAATGTAATTCATGTAATTTTCTCTAGATTGTTTTTTCTTAATATCTTCCACAAAATTTGATATCATTATTTGTTCAACAGTTTGGGGGATTTAGAAACAAAATACAGTTTTGATTGAACACGACAACCTTCAGCGATTCGAATACATGATTTCTCTTATTCATATATATATATATATATATATATGCATATATATAAAGCAACCAAGAATTGCAACGATTATTTAATACATGTTTTGCATCGTCAGACTTATATGTAAATGTAATTAGATGTGTTTTTGTGTGTTTCATATACCAAGAAAGTTATGGAGACTAGCCTTTGGGTAGTGTTTAGTAAACTCTGATATCAGACCATTGGTCACCTAGATTATTACTACAAAGTATTTTTTTCGAAACTGATTATTGAGTTGAAAAAGCAGAGATGGAGACACCTCAAATGACATAGTCTCAGGGGTTTTGTCATGTTGAATCCATTTGTCGATTCTCCCCATTTCCTATAATGAACATCAGTCGTGAGAGAAACAGCAATGTTTGTTGGGGAAGCTAACATTGTTAAATTAGGGTAATCTAACGTAATCGGTCTCAGTTGGCCATTGTTGAAGGTCTTCATCGGTTTTCTTCTCGGCTCAATTTAAATATTTTCATCTCCAGAAACGAAATTTCTGGAACCACAGTCACTCCATTGGCTCGTTAGCAGTGTCTTCTTAGAAAGCCAAATTGACGCTGATCTCCGCTCTGGTTGTATTGTATCCCAATGCAACTCTTGCGAATTGAGTTGTTGTGATTGCTCAACAGACATAAGGGAAGGGAAAAATTGCTGATGGACTGTCTGAAATGTGTGATACAATAACAGCAACAACAGCAAAAAGGAGATTTCCAAAACCAAATGATTCGATACAATTTACAATGTGTCGGCAAACTACGGTTCACCGCTTCTTTTTATCCGACCTGAAAATTTCATTGAATATGTGTGGTTGCATAGACAATTTTTTTGTTTTCCCTATCTGTTTATATATATATATATACACACACACACACACACACACACACACACACACATATTTATATATATATATATATATATATATATATATATATATATATATATATATATATATGTGTGTGTGTGTGTGTGTGTGTGTGTGTGTGTGTTGGAGCTAGGGACCAAAATGTTCAGTATTGAAACCGAGCAAAAATCTCATTTTTGCAGTGGTTTCAAACGAATCAATTTTTATGACTGGAATGTTTCAACACTACTCAATTCTGCTGTTCTATAAATACGCAGAAACACTATAAAGCAATATTATGTCCCAAAAGGGAAAAATCATAGTTCTTACTTTCATGAATAGTACATGGAAGTTCATGTCGGTAAATATTCCTACGATAAAAAAAAGGTTAAATGATCATTTTCTTTTTATTTCCTAATCATCTTGGCTCGCAAGACAAGAATATTTCTTATCTTTCCTGCATCTGCAGAACATTTGCCGACCCCTGTTATAGGGGGTTGCTTTGAGCCAAATGATGAATCCTTTTGAAACCAACTTTCCCTGTGATCAAACCGAGCACAGGTTGAATAGTTAGATTTACAACGTTGAATAATTCAGTATAATGTTCAGTTGTTTAGATAAATCTTGATAGAGCCAAATGAAATATTGATATTGCATGTGGCACTTCCTGTGGTTAGAAAAATAATATTACAATAGAAGAGTATGGAGATTTACAATACCATTGAAAGCATAAGATCCAGCTGCATGAATATATTTTGATGATATCAATTCATTAAATGTTGTGAACCCGACCTATCTCGTGTTGTAACAACATATAACGCTAGAAATTCCAGATTACTGAAGAATGGTAGAATACACGTTCTTTAAAATACATTTTTATTGTTTTGCATTGAATCAGACACTCTAGATGATATAGTTAAACAGCCAGATTCATAAGTGTTTCTATATCAAATAAATAATCTAATTCAGGCCTCTAAGTTTAGCTACAGTTGGAACATATTTATAATCGCGCTTACACTCAAGGAACCAACTTCATTACACGATGGACTTCGCATCGATAATTTCTTTATCAAATAAGAATACTTTTCAGAACTTTGTAGGTAAGAAATAACGTACACTTTTGTCCTTGGTATGGAACTTTAATCACTCATTATTGTCAATTCTGTTTTTAAACCGATTGAGTGAGTGCAATTGTTGCTCCTATTGACATCCATTAATAACGCAAGTCCGGATCGTTTGCGGTCAGATCTTTCTAAATAGACACTCTTAAATAGGCTCAGCTCTGCAGTTCGACCAGTGAACATGGTGGCGGCGGCTCGAGATAGCAACTCTGTTTCAGCTCCAGTGATCTGGCGTCTTGCCCTTTTTCGAAACAGGCTGCTGGCAGATTTCAACTGAAATGGGTTTGACCAGAGGGCATCTTGCCACCTTGTTACCCAACTCGCTCCAAGTCTCGGAATCTGACGCGTTTCAAATGGATTCCCTTGATAGTTCAGCTTCCGAATACGTTGTCTTGATAGATATGTAAACATTGTTTGACGTACTTCATTCGGTAAAAGCGCCTGTTGTTGAAACTGTCAAGCTGGAAACAGATACATACGCATATAATTTTTTTATGAAGATTCCCTTTAAATCATTCTACATATTGTACTACTTTTCGGAACCTATGTATAGAACAAACCTGGCTACTAAATGGCCAAACTCCACTCTTACGTTTATTCTGAGTGGAGATGATAACAGCAACTTTTGTATTTTATATATTATACACATATGAAATACATATATATATATATATATATATATATATATATATATATATATATATATATATATATATATATATATATATATATGTATTGATTTATCTATCAGAAGGGAATAGACCCTTGTAAGATATATTTTGTAGATACATAAGACGTACTATTTTAGATCAGTCTATAAGATTCCTGCCCATTAATCAATGGTCGTGATCCCATATCACAGTTGCAAAATACTAATTCCATAGATGTATTCATTTGTTAAAATCAAATGAACCTTTGTGTATTTCCTACACACTTTTTGGTAGATATTTGAGACTTTTCATTCCAGCTCAGTATCAGTATGTTGTCATTCCAAACCACGGTATGGTCTTGGCAATTTCCTGTCCCATAAATTTTGTGATGATTGCTCTTGTCTTTGTTACATTAAAAAAAACAATGTCAACTCCAGGTTTGGACAACTACTGTTTGCAAATTCTGGCGTTTTTTTATGCAAACACCAACGGACATTTAAAAATAAATGATCCCTTCAAACGTTAAAAGGATGAATATAGGATTCAAATCAAAAATCTTTCTTTATGTTTCAAACAGCTTTTTCGAAATTTTGATTACGACTATGCACACCGTATATAAGTCATATAAGATGCATTTCATATTTTTTTCTGGCATATTTTCGAAAGGAACAAATGAACCACCTACTTTTACCATGATATCCATCGTCTTTCGCACTATCGGATTGTCTTAAATAATCTTATCTATTCAAATCAACCCCACAGTAGCTGGCTGTTTACATTATTTGCATAGCAGAGTAACTTTATTAATCGACTGATAGAGTGTTCGTCTCCTGAGACAAAATTTGGTGAAAACGAGTCTATTATGCTGTAAAATACGGTAATTGAATTTATTTTCACTTTTATTTTCTTCATTAACTTCTACTCAGTCTTATTCCTGTTTTATCACGACGCTAGTTTTCCCTCATTTCATTCTTTGATATTTAGATAAAGCAGTTCCATCAATTTTTTATTGTCAGTTTTAAACAGACTTATTGTTGCTTTTTAAATAAAGCATTTTCGTATTTGTTCTATCACTATTTTATTACTGTTGTTTTTTGACGCAACAATCTTTGGCAATAAACTCTTTGCAGTACTCAAGTTCTGGTTTCATTGGAAGCCACCTATTTATTCCTACATTCTTAGTGCTTGTTCTGGTGCTCAAAGAATTTTCTAACTCGGGAGTGCTGATATAAGAAACATCAATAGCAAAAAACAAAAAAACAAAACACAGAGAAACATTGGATAGAACCAGTAATAAAATGAAAGGAATAAAATTCTTGATCAGAACATTTTAACTAAGTGAATATATTTGATTCACACTGAAATCGTACAGATATCACCGCCTCCTTTCTTGCACCTCTCTCTTTACCCCTTCCCCAAGTTGAATATGCAACGTGAATAGCGTGATGCTTATTGGCTCGGGAATAAAAATCTACGGAGCAAATTTAAATCTTGACTGAGGCAGTTTTGCATTTACCGCATGTCATTGCCCTATGGACAGGCATGAATCGACTTGTCCGTGCGCTGTGCTCAATCGGCAGGGATCTTGGTACCGCAAGGCCATGAGGAGTGACGTAAAACAATGGATTAGGGATCATTTGAGAAAATCACTCTCCCAAAGCGACCTCTAACGTCCAAACAATAGCCGCAGGAATTGGATTTCCCCATATTCAATCTTGACACGGTCCAAAGAGAGTATATAAAGCGTTGTATAAACATTATATTCTAAACTCAAAATTGATGGATTTTGAAACCATTTTGCCATAATTATCAACCATTTTAACGTACGTCGTTGGACATGCATCTTCCTCAGGACCCGCCAGACTCCTCTCTCATGTTTTCTTCATCTCATTCTGTGATATTCGGATGAAATATTTTCGTTATTGTTTTATTATTAATTACTACACATTATACAAATTTTTTTATTTGGTTTTTAGATAAAGCATTTTCAGGATTATTATTATTATTATTATTATTATTATTATTATTATTATTATTATTATTATTATTATTATTATGATTATTATTATCATTATTATAATTATTATTATTATTGCTATTGCTGCTGCTGCAAAACTAGTATCTTCTGATTTTATTTAGTTTGTCACAACATCTTATATTCGGCCGGCTACACTTTGACAAATGATCTCTTTAGATTCATGTTGTGCGTCGTGTTTTGGAGCTGTTGTCCGATATTCTTACAAAATTATCAGCCCATTGCTGTTTGAGTGTTGAATTTCGTTTTTCTAATATACTGTTATGTCTTGTGATCTTCCCAGGTAATATTGAGCCTATTTCTTTGCATTTTTCATTGTCAATCTGTCGAGGGGCAATCTCTTGCTTGGGTTCCATGATTCAGCTCCATAGATGACAGGATGCATGGGTTGCATATCCTTCTTTTCAGGACTACTGATTTTTTTGTTCTCAAAGGCTGAGCTTGTTCTACCGAAAGCTCGCCTTCTAAAATTGATTCTTTGCCTGCTTTTTTCTTCTTTTCAGGTTTTCATGGGATTTATTTGTCCTGGAAGGATATAGCTATCTACTTTTTCTTTAAGTTCTGCGTTTTCGATTTTGCTTGGATCAAAACAATGAATGATGCATTGCCTTTTTGCTGTTTAGTAGCATATGTTCAGTGGCCAATGTTTGAGTCTTGGTTAAAGCAACGAATGCCAATTTTGAAGGTAGGAAAGCTCTCCTTGCTTGGAAACTAACGTCTGGCCTTATTTCTAAACTTATTCCCTGCTTTTGGCCTCCTACATACCCTAACTAAGCTTAAACGATATCACAGAAGAAAATTCATACACAAATCATTGAGAAAATAGTTAATGTACAACTGTCTTTATTTATATGATTATTCACATCGTTTCTTGGCTCGAAAAAAAAAAAACAATACAATTTTAATTTATTTGTTAAACAGAACTGCTAACATAGCTTTCTTGAGTTTTGAAGCTGTATGGCGATGTTTATAAGTAAGAATGTATGACTCATATGTGTCTCACTGATGGAACTAGAAGGCTAGATATCACAATTAACAACGTAACTCCCCAGAGATCATATGTGAAACTGCTACTGGAATGAAAAAGATGGCATGACAGGTTCTTCCTCAGCGATGCCCATGATGAAATGGTCTGTCAAAAGCTGGGGACATAAGCTAATAAGCTGATGATATTGATGATGATGATAAAAGCCATGAACCTGGATGCTGATTTTCAAGGCATGTGAGTTTGCTCACTAAAAAAAATGAACGAAACAATCTTTGTTTACTGCATTCCCCTTAAACTAAGCTTAGTATAGATCACCGGAGATAACTCACATATACATCCGAGGAAAGATAATCAGAATATCTTATTTCCTAATCTAATAAATATATGCTTTATTTCCTGGCTCAGAAAGCTCTAATAAAATCTTGAGACTTTAAATTTAAACGCTACCTATTTGATTGTTTTTATGAAAATTTTCTAATTCGATTATGGCCAATTGTCTCCATGTATAACATTCAGTAATTAAAACTCTGGTATCATATAAACCAGATGAATATATATCGTTACAATGTTTGCAACCATCACTTTAAACACATCCGGGTTTGCTACAAAGATATTGGTGGAAGTAATTCTCTTTGAATCTATAAGACGAAGAATTACCAATTCTTTTAAATTTTTCACTGATTGAATTTTGGGATGGATCCTTATACAATTACACCCTTTACGTCACCGTTATATCTCAACAACACTTAAAACTGCTTTTTTCCTGTTCTCAAGATATGTCAAAAATTCTCAGTAGAAATCCATAACAGCATAACATAAATGGTTAGATTTTGGAGCGGATAGATGCACCATTTTCTCATCTACATCTCAGTTATATCAACGTCTCACAGTATCGCTATTTCCCCCCCTGTTATCGCGATATCTCCGAGAGTTCTCTATGAATTCCTACGTTGGTTGCGGAAGGTTTGACCTTACTTATTCCATTGCCTTTTATCACAACTTTATGAATAAAACAAGGCCCTTGAATAACATTTTTTTCTCAAGAAATTGACCCCCAACCTAGAAAGGGACTAAAAAGGTTTTGATACCAATTTCCAAGTCTGTAGACCAAACGGTATGGCCAGGAAATAGTTTCTGGTAGCTTCTATTATTCAATTCAAACTTCAACTTTCAGAAGACCTAGATTCACTGAGAAGATTACTTTTGAAGTAACAGTCTTTGAGTTTTCCAGATGAAGGATTATCTAGATAATCCCCACGGGTAAAAAAAATAAACAGTTGTATTTGAATTTGTTCTAGATTATTTTTCCTTAAATTACAAATCTTTTTTCACTTGAAGAGTCGATAGTTTCAAATGATCAGTTGATTTTTTCCTGCAAAATTGTTACATATTAGTGGGACAGTCAGTTGTTAAAGATTGAGAAATAGAAACATTACCGAACATCTTCACTATTGACCGACAATTTAGTTAGCTCACTGAGTTCCTCGATCAACACTATGTCAATACAAAGTTATTTAATAATTACACTAAGAGTATTGATTATAATAATTCAAGAATTCCTTGCTCGAAATATTATCAATATGGGTTTCAGTGAAAGTATTTGAAAAATTGCCAAAAAATTAATTTATCGTTATTACTAAAACGTCCGTATCAGTTCAATAAGGTGTGCATCAGCTTTACAATATATAGTTCCTCAAATTTGTGGTAATACTTGCTCGTCACCTTCAGAATTCTATATTGTAACAAACAATCCATTACCCCGGGAAAGAAGGCTATAGAACCAATGCATCTACCCGATGGTCACCGACGGAGACGAAATGTTGAAGCCAAACAAGTGATTGACAATCGAACAGGGAAACTTTTACCATAAAGGATCATGGTCAGAATCACATTGGGGATCACAAGACAGTAGATTGTACTGAAAAAAAACAACACCCCCCCCAAAAAAAAAACGAACAAACGAAAAAGCAGGAGTCTGAGATAACATAGGAACCGTTCGAAAAGTCTACTTACAATGGAGTGGTCATGTTGCAGAAACGTAAGATGACCGTTATAATTCACGGCTAACAACGTAGATCACCAAAAATCGTCTGCAAAACTGTGATCAGTAAAAAACAAGATAGCTTGAATGACCTAAGCAAGCTCCGTGACTTCTATCTTCGGTGAATATTCAGCGAATCTATGGCCGACGCTAATGTTATCGCTGATAATGATTATAATTATTATGACGAGGCGGGCTTGCCACGGGGTTATAATTAGCGAGATAGATTCCATTACTGCGTGCAGTGGGTTTAATAGGATATATTACTCTGTGCATACAATATTCATCAGGCAAAGCTAAGCTTACTAAAAAGGGCTCCTACTGTGGTGCAGTTTTTACCAAGTTCGTTTGAAAATTAATCAAGATTATTGGTAGATATACTCACGGGTTCTAATTTATGTGGCCTTTTGATAGAACCAATTGTGCAAGGTAACTAAGAAGCTTTATACGGCGCTGAATTGGATATGTTTGGCACCATTTCATGACTGATTTCAAAACATTTGCAATAAACTATGAGATTGATTCTCAGACAAACGCTTCAAAGCCGGTTATCAAAAAAATTACTTGACCAAGCTTGGTACGACAAAGACTGAATAAGACTATTGAGAAGGAAGAATACGGTGTTCAACCAATATTTTTTGTGAGGAAATCTTTTGTCCCTTGAATCAATTATTCGAAATTCTGACAATTATCTGAGATTGTACATGAAGCCCTTACATCGATAAATACATTAAGCAGTACAGTTATTTATCAATTTCAACTTGGAGTCTGAGTTGAAGCCACAATGTGAGGGCACCCAAGTAGCGTACCTAAGCCGTGGTGTGATGGGAGCAGAGGCTAATAACTTTTGATGACTAATCATAACATGGTACCCACACTTGTGGCTTGAAATACGATTAAGCTTGGTTCAGTAGATATTTCATCCTAACAATAATCCCAGTGGCAATGTCTTCCTTGAAAATCAGCGTTTGGAGTCCCACTTCTTTTTATCTGAGCTTGAACAGCGAAAACTTGCCATCCTTAAACATGCAATCGCCTCAGCCAAGAGGCAGACATCGAAAAATGCAGTATCAAAATATATCTGTATTATCAATGTTGGCTGCTGTTACTTCACCTATAATTCCCACTGAAGATGATTACTGTAAATTTTGTAGTGTATATATTTGATAAATGAATTATTTTTAAATAGATATAACTATTTATTGGATTTGAATTATCTCCTGCGTATCTAGGGGATTAATTTTTGTTAAATTCACCAACTTACCTCAGTCAGTAAGACAACCTTCTGATATTAATTTTGTCTTGAGTTCAGTTCATGGTAGCAGGATGTGAGCTTTAAATATTCGTTCAAATTACATATTTTTTGAAGATGTTCTTGCAGTTCTTGTTAGATTGAGAAAACAAAGTGAACTCCAGACTAAGTACGGGAGTTCGACAATGAATATGGGTCGATGGTTAATGGTTTGCAAGTTCGTTACGAAGACCGTCGCTAGTGGGGTTATGAAATCGAATCAATTGGTAACCAAAGGCAAATGTTATGTAAATGCAGTGATTAGGGCGAAAGGTCTGATAGAGTTAGGATGAAGGAGATTGCCAAATGCATTAAGTATAGACCGGAAAATGTAGGAAGGAATTCAAAATCTATGGTTTGGTTAGAATTCAATTTTCAATGCACCTTATCGGCTGAACTTATTTTAGTATTACATAAAGACATGTACTTGTAATACAAGTCCTCGTAATGTATTGAATTAACTGTAATATTTCTCCCCAGGAAAATAATATTTTGTGAAAATAATAGTTCCTGTGTTCCTAGTGGTCTGTGTTTATCGTGAATATTGTCCTCATCAGCCATCATAGGTCAAGTTGGGGGGAGGTCCTCCTTTTTCCAATTCCATGAAAACTGCGATTGTACCGAGCCTTGCCATGTCTTACCATCAAATGTTTCAATCTCATCCTTCAATCTTGTGTCTGCTCCTCTCTTATAGCGTTCACTATCCAATAGGCATTAGTATTTTGTCTTTCACTCGATCTGTCATCATGTTTTCATGCTAAGAATCCAGTAGATCTCCATTCTTATTGCTTGATTGTTCGGAACAGATACTTCATTCTACTCTTTGCACTGATACATGTTGATGTCTTTACTTATGTCTTGGAGTTGTTTTCAGCATTATTTTTACTATTGCTCTTTGTGCGATTCTAAGTTGGTCCTAACATCGTTTGGCTAATTTCTTAGTTATGCATATATATATATATATATATATATATATATATATATATATATATATATATATATATATATATATATATATATATATATGAGTGTGTGTGTGTGTGTGTGTATATATATATATTGATGATTAGATACACACACACACATATATATACACACATGCACATATATGTATACTTATATATATAAACACACATATATGTACACATACAAATATATACGTACATCATGTGAATATTGATGGAGTTTGTAAAATATATAAATGCATTCATGCACATACATATGCATACACATATATATGCACACAAAAACTCGGATATATATATATATATATATATATATATATATATATATATATATATATAAATGAATGTATGCCTACACGATGTGAATCTTGAGGAAGTTGGTAAAATATATAAAACCATACACACACACACATATATAACAAAAAAGTTAAACGAAATATGGATGTTGTTTATGTAGTAACAAAGTGAATCTGAAGGCAATAACTGTGATAATTATAAAATGGATGCCGGGCCCAGTGTTTTTCGAGGAGTGACCCAAAAATTATTTATGCGCTGGTTTGACTGTCAGAGTTATCTTTGAAGAGGAATATCAAAAATGGCTTGAAAACAATGGAAATGTACAAAAAAATAACCTCAAAGTCACCCCCAAACTACCAAAATCTTTGTGTATTCCTGTGCTTATTCAACTTTTTTTTCGCTTAGGCAAACTATAAACACGCCAGATTTAGCACAAAACCATAACAGAGAAAATCAGGGGTAATTAGAAAACTCTGGTATGGGTAAATAAGTGGATATTAAGATCAGTATCATAGGTTTGTTCAACTTGTGCTCGGCTTAGAAGCAGCATTATGCAATAGACTCCAGTTATCACGGCACCACGGACGATTTGAAAGTTATAACAACTTTACCATTGATACGGTTGGAATCAAAACAAAATGTATCATTAATTAGAAATCAAAATTTATTGTCATCTAATGCAGCGTTACCTGACGGGTTTCCTCATTTTACTCTCGCAATATAATGCACTGGAATCTTCATTTGCTGTTCCTGAAAACTAATCTTAGACGATGGTCTCACAAGAAATTGAAAACAAACATGCCGTTAAAACGTGCGTGTCATCAAATAGTACCATTAATATGACAGTAGTTGGAGCGAGAGTTTACTGCATTGGGCACTTATCCAAATCTCCTAGAACGAGAAAATCCTGTCGAATCCTAAAAGAAAGGTGTTCAATCAATGTTCCCTCCTGATAGTCATCACTCAACGAGCACGGGAGGGAATCATGCTCAACATCACACAAAGATCACAAAATATCACAATGCATTAGAGGTCAGAGGTATTGAATTCATTAGAAAAATTGAATAGTTATCGGCAGACTACGTTGAAAGAATTTCAGACAACCATTCGACACCACCGCTCACGATGTGGATCCTCAGGGATTATGTAGAAAACTGTGCCAGCAGAAAACAAGAACTAGACAAGTTCAGAAACTACTGGCCCCGAGACGCACATGATAGAGAGGTATAGCAAATCTCAGGAAGATCTCTGTCATACTATGTATGGTAAGCAGTTGTTACTACTGATAGTGATGAATGACATTCATGTTGGAGGTTGACCCAAAATGACGACATCTATGGTGCTGATGATTGAGAAAATTTTGAACACAATTATGAAGTATTTTTTAGCGAATTCGTACAGAAACTAAGAATTACGTTTTTGTGCGTGAATAACTTTTTTCCCGATTGAAAAACGTAGAATCATTGTTCCTATGCCCATTCATTAATTTAATTACTGGTTCAAAATCATTCTATTCTCTGTCCATTTATCAAATGTTCACTTTTGTTATGCATCTCCGGTTGGATTCGGTAAGGAATAGAAAATTGCGTTGGCCGTGGAACGAATCGTTTCCTTGGCTCTTTTTCTTTCCTGTGTATTTTAGTGTCTTTAATTTGAAAAAAAGAAAAAAAAAACAGAACTGAATTGAAGAAAATACTTCCTTCTCAACGACATTGTAATTTTGAGAAATTGTTTCAATTTAACACTGACGAAAAAATAGAACCAAAAAAGGCATACCACTATATTTGAAACTAATTACTCCCCGTGAAATAATTCATGGATGTATTTAAGTATTTAAAACTCTTTCTTTTTTTCTCTCTTTCTCTCTCTCCCTCACCCCTCTCTCTCTCTTTCTCTCTCTCTCTCTCTCTCTTTCTCTCTCTCTCTCTCTATATATATATATATAATTTCAAGACAAAATGGGAGTATATCTGAATTCATTTTTAAAAAAATTCTTTGAGACTAAGCTTCACCAGATTTTGCCTTCTTCAGGGTATGGTTTTGAAGCTTTCAAGGAAAGTTCCTGATGGTATCAATTTTTTGGTCGCCATCTGGTGAATGGCTGTTCGTTAGAACAATGATTTATTGCCTTCTTTCCCCTGACTAACTGGAAATAGTTCAAAACACAGATATGACAGTTCTTTGTTACAGTGTCTTAATCTTGGTGCTGTTCCATCATCGTTATGTCAAATCGATGGAGTGCTGGTGTGTATGTATATCAGGTAAGTAAGTCTATAATACACACATACCACGCACACATTCACAAACGTATATGTGGAAGGGTATTCGTAAGGCATTTGATGAGAATAGACTATGAGTTCGAGTCGTTTCCACGTACTCTCTTAATCAGCAAAGATTTGATAGTACACAATTTGAAACCGACGGTAATGTAGATAAAGGTTTATGTTTTATCAGTTCCACCTGTTTCTTGAGTAACTGAACTCGTTTGAATTTAAGAGCCTCCCGTTTAATTTGGTGGTAAGAGATGGATGATCTTATCTCAGAATCATAACTTTTAAGAAAATAATTCATTTCCATGAACTGAATCACGAACAAGGAAACTTACTCAGTTCATAATTTGGTTCAATTATTTAATAGATACATTTTAGAAACATAGATAGACAAGTACTTATGTTTTTTGTGCTAAACAAGAACTAAAATTTCTACGTAATCACTTTGGACTCCTCAATCAGAAATGAAAACATCTTTTTGTATTAGGATTAGGGAACTTTGAAGTGCCTGTAGCAGAAAGTTTTGTGGTGTGATTTATTTTGTTCTGGCCATATTTCAAACTGAGGCTCAGAAACGATTCAAAATGGGGTAAAACATTCCATCAGTTGTAAAATATTTTCTATCAAATTTCTACCACGTGAGTGTACAGTTTTAAAGTTGGTGTATCTGGCTGACTAGCCATGTATGTATGTATGTATGTATGTATGTGTATGTATGTATGTATGTATCGTGCTTACAAGCCACAGAGATGGAATTATAAGGCTGAAAGTTTAAACTCCTTATTGTGTTTAAAGAAAAAAGATATCTGTGAGTTGGCCAGTCCATGACAGGATGGTTACAGAGCTTTTATAACATGACATTATCACTGCAATATGAGTTTGAGCCTCACTGAGTGACTTATCTGTGTCATCATCTGAATGAACAAAACTAAGATTAGTGACAGTTTTTCTAGTTATCTGTCAATCAATCTATCTTTTAGAAAATTTCAACCAAAAGTCTCAACATAGGTCCCTTCTGTCTTCAAGTTGGTGCAGCTGGCAGGCTGGCTGTATATAAATATATGTATGTATGTATCATGCATGCAGGCTGCCCTGATGGAGATAGAGGGCTGAATATCAAAACTCTTTATTCGTTGAAAAACGTTTATTTCTGTTATTTTGAACCCTTCAAATAAATTTAGAGCTAAATGATCCCTTAGTTCGTGCCCATTCATTGCTTTTTTTCATTCATCACTTCCAACATGGCTTGCTATCAGAAGGAGTCGAATACATGACAAGTTTTTATTGATTGACTAACCAGATGTGTCTCTCTATCTGTCTTGAGAGGAAGAGCTTGTATATGACAACTTCCGAGTGAAATCATGGTGGTTAACCTAGAGCATTATTGCTGTTTAATGTGTTCCGTCCCCAGCTGTAACCTTGAACCAGACTAAGTTGATTAGGGTGCGGTGAGGACCTTGATTTGATAGTAAGATCATCTCAAGGACCAACCTGCAACTAATGTTTTGTTAGTAGTGTTCTCACTAGGTACTCAAATGCTATGGCCTTTTTACCGGATCAATCGATGCTCAGTATAGTACACATAGAGACTCACTCTTTCTCTCACAAGTAAACGCGCATATATATATATATATATATATATATATATATATATATATATATATATATATATATATATATATATAAGAATTAACATATATATAAGAATTAACTTCAAATTCCTATTCAAACAATAATTTAAAGTCCCTAGTATAGTGCCAAATCTTTGATAGTTTTCTTTGCCTACATTCTGGGGCATTTGATATATAATTCAATTTAATGGCTGGCTAAAACGTCTGTAACCAAAAGAAATTGAAAAGGAAATCGCATATCTATTTATAATTTGATAAAAAGATACCTATTGCTTTCAGCAGTAGAAGAAAACAATTTGATAACATCTACGTAGAATTAAACAATTAGATCAAATCTAAATAAGGAGTTCAGGTGAATCTTAGTTTTGCAGTTGTAATGTAAGATGAAGGGCATCTTGTAGAACACAAAGTATTCTATTCGACCAAAGTCTGCTCATTGGATCAAAAGTTATGAACGTTTGAGGTTGCTCTTTTGCAAAAAAAAAAAGAAAAAAAAATTAGAAATTGATGTAATGGAATCTTGACTTTCGGCATGGTCTAATGGAGGAAAATAGTGCACAAAAATGTAAAATTTGACCATTCTCATCAGATTTGAGAAAAATTATTATATCATTATGGGGATTTGATATTCAATATTCATGTATTCGGAAGACCCATGTGTCCGAAACAATTGTTCCTATGGCTGATCAGTCAAAGAGATTTAGTTCAGCAAAACATACATTTTGAGCTCTGTTACCCATTCAGCTCTTTTACGACTGGATTCAGCTCTTTTTCTCGTTCAGCCATGAATTTTGAATCTTGTTTTTAGCTTCAAATCTTTTAATAATTGATATCTACATCAATTTCACAATCCCAAATCGACCCCGGTCAAGTTTAATAGTAGTAATATCATAGAAAGTCAAGTTAATGCTGATGTTTATAGATGCCGGGCAGTCAGAACTGAAGGGGTTCGAATTTCAATTCAAATATTAGATAATTTGACATCACTGGAAATGAATAGTAAGATTCTATGTCGGCATGTACAGGGAGCTCTCATCCTCAAATAATTTCATGATTAAATTTCAATGCAATTGGTTGCACAATTCCACAAATTGGATTTATCATCGATTCTTTCACTTATGAAATTAATTCTATTGCGCGACGAAATAAAATTCCCAGGATACAGAAGTGTAACTCGAGGCAATCAAGAACAAAGCATGGAAGAATTCAGATCAAGATATATTTTCATTATTTCTAAACGGCGTACCCGTACAAGAGATGAAGAGAGCGACATATCCTGATTGACCATTTGCGTGCAGTGCATAATATAAACTCAATTTATGACGATAAATTGAATCTAAAAGTCTCAACCAAATCCACACTTATATATTACAGCATGTGAAACTTGAATGTGTTCAACTCGAATTTTGGGGTGATTTTACCGATTGTTCATTTTAAAAATAGCTTATGTAATTATTCTTTAACTGAGGGTTGTAATTCCAACGAGTCAGTCCACTAATATTGGCCACGAAGAGTTTTTGTGAGTCTGAGGTCTTGAAATCTTTAATAGGATACATAATTCAAACTACCAGTCGAGGCATCTAATTTAACGAGAGTATCATGATCTTTATGATCGCCACGAGTTACAATGATCACTTGCGTAGTGCTCCTTTATCTTTAATCGCTACATCATAACATTTTCCCTCTTTGAAGGTAAGTGTTGCAGTATTACAAAGAGTAGCTTCAAAATAAGGCCAGTATAAGGATCACCCTCTATATTCTATAAAAAGAGCTATTATGAATTAGTTTAAATGGTATCAAGAAAAACAAATACAGTTTATGGTTTGTAGCTTAAAGCAATGGATTCAGTTTCCTAACATTATTCTAATAATGCTTCAACTCTCGTGTTCCAAGAGGGGAGAAATTATTGTTTAAATATTTCTGTTGAATAGATCTAAGCAAGTGGGGATTGTTGTAAACACATACGATTACTCTTGTTGAATAACACCCTTCGACTAGCATCTTCAACAAAATATTCGAATTTAATTTTTTCAAGTCCTCTTAACCCAGACTCCTCATTTAGTTGATGTTAAGAAAGAATCGAATTCAACTCCCAAGGTGGTACTTAATAATCTACAGCTCAACGTGAACACTGTCGTATCGAAAAAGTATTTGTTCAGCGAGGAAAAATTGAATTTTACATGTGCCACCAAAGACGTGAAGGAGGAAGACTCAAGTACAGTCAGTTCTCACTTACCTTGTATAATCCCACGTGATGAACCATAGGAGTGCAAGTAGAGAGGATATTAAATCTTTTTGCGACTGTCAAGGCTGGGGTATTGGATTATTGTGTCACCAGTATAAACAGCAGCCTTCAGATCGGGCGGGAAACCCTACATCCGCGCACAAATTTCCCTATGTATTTCCCTCAAGGTTAGTCTTGTAACGAAGGCAGATATGTCACTTTTCCTGCAGTGCCTATGGACTATTTCAATGTGGCAGGAAATTAAGATGTCCACTGACGGGGGTGAGGAAAGGAAATTACTATCATAGTGTTTTGGTTAGCTGCATAGAGGAACAGATGCTCAAGAATGGATGGGTTTTTCTTTTTACGTAAATATCAAGCAGATGAAAGCTGGTGTCCATAGATGATGGGATATTCATCTTTTAAAAAAAAAAGAAGAAAAACAACTAGGAAGCACTCAGTGATCGTATAACATCGCCAACGCTATACTCTAAATAAAAAAAGTGAATGAAAATCAGTTCATCTAGAGTGATGTCGCCTGGGAAGTAAATGTGTTTTGATTTTGCATATTTCAATAGAAGCTTGCAAGCAACCAATGTCTTTTTGGAACATGTTCGGTTCGGGATTATTAATTACAAGAACTCGAAAAGCGCTCGACCAATGAAAAGGTTACTTCTCTCAATCTTTGCTGGGTAGTGATCACTGAAAACTTTTGAATTTTCGAAAAACAAACTGACACAACTACATTTTAGGATAAGCTTACATTGCAAGCTGAACCCTACTCAAAAGTATTGGAGTGGTTATAATGAAGACAAATAAGTTTTTTTTTATCATTATAAATAGGTATTTACGTCCAAAGGTGCAGCTTTTACCCATTAAACATATATACATACATACTTACAGACGTACCCAACTTGAAAAATGAAAGATTCTTGGGTTGACAGTTTTGGTGACGGTTTTGATTTACGGTTTCTAATATCTCTCAATCGGAAAAAAAAAACTTATGGTTCTTCCTCAAAATTTAATCAAGACTCACTCAGACAGACATAAGTGAAAACAAATACCTCTTTGAACTTCATTGACAGAGGTAAATTCGTAAGTCTATATCAAGTTCAAAGCTAAATATATGAATATATAAGAAATAGTTTGTTTGCATATAGTTCCGAGAAGGGTTGCTAATGTTCAAGGTATAAGTTAAATCATTGCTGCTACTTGAGACGAAACCTTCTGCTTCTCGCCATCACACTCAGATAGTTTACCTCAAGCAGGTCGTAGAATGGATGATCTCAAACGTCAGGTTAACAACATAAACAACAGGAAGGAGTTCAATTTTTCGAAAAACCCTTTGAATAAGTTTTTTAATTTTTTGTTGGAAACAATCCCCGTGTAAATTTGTTTGCTTTGGACATTTTCTCGTGTTAAGGATACATGCCCAAATCTGTAACAGTGCATAGCTCCAAATGGAGACATTACGATGATTAGGTGACTAATCATTGGTCCAATATTTGAACTTTGTAAGCATGAAATGTTTATATTCAGAACTATATGTTTATATTGGCCAAATCAAAGTTAAGTGAGATCTTGTTTCCAAAATGTGATAAACACCATTAAATGAAAGTCGATGAAAAATCAAACGCAGGATCATATTACAACTTTCTATACATATATAAACAGGTTATAAGGTTTTCGATGAAATGGAAAATCAAAATCCATTATATGATATTTTTTACCTAATTAAAACAATTTTGTAATGGTGCGTATAACGTTTTAAAAATAAGCTCTTCTAATACCTAACATTAGTAAAAATGATAACTGAACGTTCAAGATATTTAAACCATGCATGCAAACCAATACTATTACAGAGTTTTGCGGTTATTTTATGA
This sequence comes from Thysanoteuthis rhombus, assembly GCA_963457665.1. NCBI lineage: Eukaryota > Metazoa > Mollusca > Cephalopoda > Oegopsida > Thysanoteuthidae > Thysanoteuthis > Thysanoteuthis major. The sequence goes on along the minus strand of OY735228.1, from coordinate 43,679,348 downwards.
GTGATTGTCTCAAGGAACTGATCTGGAGGACACCCTACAAAGAAGGTTTCAGGATAAGTAATATGTTTTTAAGGTGGAAATCGCTGACCTTCCAGGTTATCACAGCATCTCACTTTTTGCTGACCATAATGTCACCCATGATCTTGAGTTTGTCATGTGGTACATAGAGTTTAGCATTAATCTGAAAATTAGTGACATGGCTTATCGCATTGCAATTCATGTTTACAGATTGCTTCTAAGATATGACTAGTTTTTCTCTCTCACATAATTTGATGATGTTTTTATGCAATGTTTCACATGTTTTTTTTCTTCCTGTGAGCATTGAAAGCTCCTCAATTAAGGGCCAATGTTTTCACTTGGTCAGTTATTTCAACTCCGTGTTGGAGTATCACGGAGATACACTGGTTAGAGACACCCTTTTAGTGGCCAACAGGATCATCTTGTTCTCACTGATAGTGGTTTCACTGTCGACAGCATGCCAACCAAGGGTAATTCTTCGATTTGATTCCTCTTCTTTTTGTGGAATTCAGTTCAACCAATTTGTGTTGAGCCCTTATTACACGTTGAGTGTTATCGGTGAAAATCTAATTTGATTTCTCAGTCTTTCAATCAGAACAATTGCATTGATCTTTTGTAGAGATCCGAGTATTATATCATCACACTGTATTAAATCAGAGAAGTAAAAACGTACATTTTCGCTTGAGCGCTGTACATGGTGTGAAAAAGTGTATGTTTGATATTAAACTCATGAATATAATTTTTATCATTCATTTCACCCATTATAATGATTATGGATGCATTTTAAGCACACTATTGCTCTCCTATATAGTTTTATTCCGCTCATTTGGGCACCACTTGGTTTCCCTTTTTTTCAGTTCTCGATATATCGACGCCATTCTAACGCTAATTCCATGTCTTAATCCAGTTCCTATTACCTCTCAGCAAAATATTTGCTCAAGTAACGATTGGTAAGATTAGCTTTTATGGGCCTCAGGCCACCTGAAGGGAAAGAGTAGGTTGTCACATGTAGAGAGAAAAAACATTTATAACTCGGAAGACGCCCCGAAAACAGCATAAATTCATTTTTTCGGAATATTTTAGGGGTCTTCTGGTAACCCCCTATATCTACAATGGTATCCTGCAGCTTCTTGTCGTATTTCTTACGCTGTTTTCATATATACTCTACGGCCTGTAAGTAAGGGACGTTGATCCAAAATGGAAGCTAAGCCTCTGGTGAGGATTTCATTGTTCATGTTTGTCTTACTGCATTAACGCATTGCCGATCGAGCTATGCCAGCTAAACTGTAGACGACATTCAAATTAGCCACATAGATTTTTCCTTTTCTTATCCACCGCTGTGCTATATCAATTTTATTGTTCTACACAACATTTTCATCAAATAGCATTAAATCGTACGGATGTCTTCTCTGAAGCATATGCTTTATTATCAATCATCATTTAGTCTATCTAGCACTATTGCTTTTTGTTGCAATACTCACGTTGTTTTACTTTTATCCTCTGATTATTTAGGGGGTATGGAACGAAAATGAATAATAGTGATAATTGATGTGATAGTCTCGAGTTGATCAAAATTCTAAGATGAAGAATTTATTGTGAAGTCGTTTAGGAACAGAAAATGTATTGCTTTATGGCAAATACTGCCTTCTGGGTAGTTCAAATATTGACGGAAGCTTTTCCGTCATTTCTGGTTCGTATAGCTTATTTGATTGTTTTGAAAATTGTAAGGAAAAAATTACTTGGAAATTTAGTTAAAAGGCAACAAAAATCATATCAAAAAGACTTGTTTCATCAGAGAAATTCAGACTGACAGACCATTTCGTCAATTATTTCCGCTGCGGTTAAAGTATCATACTAAGATGGGAGAAATACTTATCATTCCTTACAATAATTTGGGGAATATCCATAGGTTTATGCATCGAGGTATCTCAAGAATTGGAAAACGAATGAAATTTAAGTTTGCCAGATTTGTTAACCCGGGGATTGGACAAAATGCTGCACTTTTTCAAGTCGTTTATGTCAGTACTTTTTTTTAATCTTTAGGGGTACTTAATTTTCAATAGAAATCTCTTAAGAAAGGAACACAATTTGAAACTGTGGAATTATGACGTTTTTATGATGCAATGTGCGTCTTAAATAATTTTGAATTGTCTTTGAATGGAAATTATATATATATATATATATATATATATATATATATATATATATAGATATATAGATATATAGATATAAATATATATATATATAGAGAGAGAGAGATGGACAGACAGACAGACGGACGGACAGACAGACAGACGGACAGACAGACAGACGGACAGATAGGCAGATAGAGTGGTGAGGACAGAGAAACAGAGAGAATTAGTTTTTTTCTATCGAATTATTCGATATTATATTATACATAGATGAGAACAGCATTTCGAAAAATAATTTATTTTACTTATTTTTATGATCAATGATGACATCTCTGTTTTGATTGTTGCTATGAATAATACCATAAATAAACGCACAATAGCACCTCATTATTCAAAGATTAGAACCCCTGCGGATTTTCATGAAACCGAATACCCATTTCGAACGGGCATGTTGCAGTATCATTGATACCGACAATGCTTCGTGGAAGGAATTAAGGCAACTTACAACTATTACACCCATCACTGCTACTGCGATGAAAAGCAATAGAATTAGATAAAAGAGAGACTAGACAAAAATCAATGATAAGGGCAATTCTTCATGTAAGAACATTTAGAGAACGTGAGTCACCTTATCACTACGACTCCAATAACACGCAACTGAATCGAATGTAAAGACTAATCAACAATTAATAATAACGGCGATGCTTCTTGTAAGAAATTAGGACAATTTAAGATTATTAATATTTGTTAGGATTCGCATACATCATTCCTGTATTGCTTTAAGTTTGAATTATTACACAATTATTAGACTGCCTAGAAACGAATTCCCCAAGAGAAATATTCGTAAGAGATATTTGTAATAAAATAAATGATCTGTGCATCCCTCTTTGTTTGTGTGCATTGAAGTAAATACAGGAATTGATGTGATTCTGTTAGTACCAGAATTGAAAGGTATGAGTTATGAGGGTAGGTTAAAAGAGTTTGGGTTGAAGTTAGCTGTAAAAACGCGGGGATGGACGGTTTGGAAGAATGTTCAAGATTATGCAGTAGAAAGCATTGGTAAATCTTGATGTATTTTCTATTTTTTTTACGGGGAAGGAAGTACGATGATCTGAGAAATTATCCGTGAATTGGGGTAGATCGAATATCAAAAGGCATTGTGCTTTGGAAGGATGTTGATGGTTAAATAGAATGAAAAGAGAACCCTCTACTGCAGTCTATAATCGAATAGTTGTTGCGTCAGTATAAGAAGTTACGTAGAAGAATTCAATCAAAGAATAAATATGGTCACAATGAATTCTATTCATGACATCACTTGTGTTTTTCCCCTGAAAAAAAAAAGCATTTAAAATAGAGTAAAAAAAAGCATCTAGACACGTCTAAATTTTGAAGAATCTGGATGTCACTGATAAACCTGTCATAATAAGGTATCTAGAGGGCTAAAATGCTATTATTACCCTGCATACCCCAGAAAACAAAACAAAACACATTTAATAGGGACTAATGGCGTTCTGATGCTAAAGAAAACAAAACGCCATGACCAGGCGTGTGCAACACATAATCAAAAACACAAACTCATCAACATACACTTCACAAACAAAAGGGAAAAAAACCTTCACCATCTTTGGTGGCTATGGTTGTTCAATCATGCTGTTTATTACACTACCACTTATGCCAACTTTTATGATCCTAAGTACTGTTCGAATATCATCTTTTATGTGTGATGTTATGTACGATTTGTACACTTTTTTCACACTAGACAAAAAACCCAATATGATCTAAGTTCAAGTCCACTATTACTCATATCAGTTTTTTCATTCTAATGTCCACCTTCTTGGGTTTGTTGATTGGCTTTGTTTCCATTGTAAGACCCCAGGAATTAATGAAGAAAAGGAAAAATGTATAAATAATGCGATTGCCTCGTTCCGTAAAGAGAGATTTTCATTAAAATATCATTTAATGATTATATTAATGATTCATGGAAATTCATCGGTTATTACCAAACATATGATTTATGGGTTTGGCAATTACAATGAAATCGTATGATCAGCGGAGTCAAGCAACGTTGAGTCAAGTCATTTCCAAGATGAGTGACAATCTTGGGATACCAGGTGCAGTGAGCATAGCCCGACTTTCCTGGATTCCCTGACTAGCCTGGGTGCAAGTGACAAGAAATAAATGATTCTGTCCGGATAATTGGAGCAGTGACTCTGTTCAAGACATTCATTTGCTACAGAATGTATTGGAAGTTCTCGTGCATATGAATGATTAAAGACAATGCAAACAGTTCTTAGTTCAAATGAAAAGTTAATGAAAAATGTTTCAAAAACAAATCGGGTCTTGTTAGTTGCTTGATAGGAACTGCCATGTAACCACTGTCTTTTGATTGCACACTGTGTTGGGGTGATCAAAACAATTGAAAAATTGAGTGATCAGTGAATAAGTTATTTTGTTCAATATTTGGTGGGTGGTGATCAAAAAGAAAAAAGGTGTGAATTATTTGAAAAAAAACAAGCGTGAATGCTGCCGGGCACAAATTTAGGAACTGATTTAGTAAAAGAATTACATTGGAAATTTGAACCCACTATCAGAAACCATATTTGAGGGGGATTACAGACCCCCAACCCCTCCACTTCTTTCTACATGTAATAAGATGAAATGTTTGATCTTTCCGCCTACTAGCTCCATTGTTCTGACCTGTACGTTTGATACATACACAACCAGTCAGCCAGACCCACTCGAAAAATGAGAAAATCCATGTTGATAGTTTTGTTGACAATTTCTAATTTCTTTAAATACTCCAGATGAGATTTATAGTGAAATACTTATTCGTTAAAAACGGGATTTCATCATATGTTGATCTCACTTTTGAGGCAATTAACGTTTAGTTCCAATAAATCTCCAATTCAAATACACCTCAGTTGTTATTAGAAATCAATTTTACTCGGTTAATTAAATACAAATAATCAATGGAACACGTTAGAAAAATTCTTATTTTAAGTCAAATTGGTGGAACATAGATTTGATTTTTCAGAGGAGATTTGGATCAGTTCAAACCCTTCGCGAAGGGAGCTGATATGCTGTGAAAATCAACATTCATAAATCTGACTTTTCATCTTGACTCGAACACCATCGATTAATGCTTCAGCTATGGAGCAGATTGTTTAAGATAGCCAAATCGTTTTATTCCCTTGTTCCAATAATTTACAATGCTTTATCTTAGAAATTCTAATAACATCTTCATGATTATTGTTTCGAACTATACATTTTAGCATGCACAAAACCCTCGAATGGAAGACTGATACGAGAGAATCGATCAATAAACACTCTAACGATCTTGGCCTTGTATTTCATCAACCAAATTTTAATAAATATTTATATGTAATATTACAGATTATGACCTGATGTCATTAAACAAATATTAAAAGAAAACGTGAAAGTAAATATCTTATCAAATAAAGTCCTAAACACTTGCCAGGTTTCTAGATGTTCCAGTTATCATTGAAACGTTTTAATGCATCGAGTTCCGCATTTTTTCGAACTGATAATGAATTTAATGCAAATAATATCGACGCCTTAATCATAAGCTCTAACTTCAACTTTTTTCCTTACTGAATTACTCTGGTTTATTGGAAATTAAATTGAAAATATAAAGTTTATGTCTCAAGAAGTTCTTTTACTTGGCTTCAGTGTTTTCATGATATGTTCTCCTTTATTTTTTATTGATTACGTACTTAATAAGAGAGTTTTGAGAGAGAGTTTTGAGATTGAACAAAGATTAAGTTTGAAGTAGGAAAGCCTAGAATTAGGATCTCTGTCAACAGGACATTGAATTTGTATAGTGTCCTCAGTGTTTGATATAAATCATATCGCTAAGATATTGAATAATAAATTATATCAATGAACAGGGTCTATTATTCTCTATCATTATGGACAAAAATGCAGTGTTTTCAGCAAAGCTTGAACCCATGCATTTATTGTCTACAAGTAATTTTCTGTTTTTGATCTTTTAATATTTTCAGCATGCAATGCATTAATATTTCTAGCTTTGATAATTAAACCGATAATCTTTCTGAAACATTTCTTTTGTTTTGTCGCTTTTCAACGGACTTATTGCTCATTCAACTTTCAATTCAACTATTTTATATTTTACTGTTACTATCCTCTGCAATATCGACATCAATAATCCATCAATGATATTAATGACGTCCTTCTTGTAACTTTCTGAGGGAGAATTATTGAAAATCCTTCTCTTGGGTGACAATGAAGAAAGAAAAAGAATTGAAAATTGGATATTAGATAGAGAATGAGAACATCCACTTTGTACCATTACCAAATCAGCAAATTTGCTTATGAGGGTGCTAGATTAAGAAAAGGTTGGCTATCATTTGATTCTAGGGATGGCAACCTGACACCCATGATGTGAAAAATTTGTGCAGTTAAAATCATACTCCCAGTTCATCTCGTCTTTAGTTGGATATCAATTTGCCCCCCCCCCCCAATTAACCCATAGTTGATAGATTTTCTCACAGACTCTTCAGCGAGCCCGCTCATTGTTTGTCAATAACTCCTTCTTTAATTCGATCGCTAATTTAAAGAGTTAGGTTAATATCCGCAGACTGATAATCTCGTCTGGGCTGAAGATCTCCTGGGTTTGCTTGAATATCTTCTCCAGAAAGATGTGACGATAGTTAATTCTCATGAGAAAACTAAAAAATATGTCTTCAAATAAGTGAAAATAGGAAAGAAAACATGAAACATTATTAATAAGGAAATCGATAATGAACATATAAAACATAATAAAATGATCTAAAGTATGAAAAATGTCTTTCGTTCTGCTATTATTTTTATGGTGTGTTGTGTTTAAACGCACTAACTGAATGTAATAGATATCTGCTACAATCGTGATATTGATTAATAACAACACAAAGAGGAGAACCCCGACACAATCTCTCCAAACAAGAAAAAATATCCTTGTATAATGGTCCATCATGAGTCGTGCTTTAGCCCGTTGATCTCAACATCGTTTGATATCAAAAAGTCAAGTTTTTACTGAGCTGGTCCCTTAGTTCGGTTTCAACAGGATTCAAGCTGATTCAAATGAAACAAGAGACTTTTTCCGTAGTGATCAATGCCCCTAAAAAAAGCGGGAAAAGTGATTTGTTTGCTGATCACTCCTTCTCCCATTTATTCAATTGATTACCTAACACTGCATGCTGCCAAAAGATGTTGGTCATCTGATGGTTTCTGTTTGGTGACTAACTAGTTCAAGAGTTCAAGTTGGTGCATCGAAATCGGATTTTCAATCCGGCCGGCTGCGTATCATAAATCCTATCGACATTACAGCAAACAAAAAGGTCATCGTGGAAGAATAAATATTCCTTAGGGATATCTGCAAAACATATAGTCAATCAAAGCAACGTAAAATGATACCAGTATTTGCTTTACCACATGAATTGTACACCTGGGGATGGCTGTAGAATCGATCAGCCAAAAAATTTAGGATAACGAAAAAAACAAAAAACAATAGCACGTTCGGTTAATCACTCTTTATTAACCGTCTTTTGGATGATAAATATAAAAAAAAGGAAAAACTAGAGATGAATTGATTAAGTACTTCTCTTGCCCAGTACATGATTACCAGGAGGTCCTTTTTTTGACCCCCCCCCCCAAAAAAAAACGTCATTGTTGTCAGAACACATTACAGAACCAATTTAGCATAAAATTCTTTTTCTTCCAATAATAAAAGATAAAAAAAAAATTTTTGTTCGAGGCATAATAAGGAGTGGTTGCTTTAATTTACAGCCCTCTAAGTCCTTTGGTGCAATCAGCACGCAAAGCATTAATATACATTGCCATCCAGCCAGAATCACTTAAGACAGAAGAAATTTCTTCAGTCTTGTCTGAAGATTTTTTAACTGATAATAACTCGCTTGTCTGTATTGGATCACTGATAATAATGCTATACCTAAGCTAACTATGAATTTATCAGATTTTTTTTAATCTCCCAACCACTTCCATAGGTACTAATTTTCTGATCAGCATGTGAAGCGTTTTACCTTCCACTAAGAACACTTGGTCAGGAAAGTTACGCTCTTGTTTGCTCGTTAGTAAGTCAAATGCGGTGGAAGCGTTATGTATCTCAAGAGATAACCCCAATGCAGTATGCCAGCCAGTGACAAAATCCTAGTTTCTGTCGGATGCAAGTCCTGGGTTCAGTCAAGATTAGTATATTATAGCTTCAAGTCTTTTTATGACAACCTCCTTGCAGGATGTAAGTCTACCCGACATCTCCACTTTAATCACATCTCAGTACCCAACCTATTCATTGACCATCCTTACCACTAATTTTTACTTGATCGCCCCTAACACACCTTGCTGCAAAAGGACTTTGGTCACATGATGGTCTTTACATTGATGGACTAATTGGGACAGCGTCATTTTATGTCACTTGGAACGATTGTTGTTTTGCAAGTATCCTAAGGGATCCATATTTTTTCTCAATGACCTTTTCTTTTGTTCGCTGTAATGTTGATGGCATTCTTAAAGCATAACTTGTCAGATTGGTGAGTAGATTCCGTGGAATTGACTTGAACTCATGACATGATACACTAGTTTACCTAAATTAGGTACAAGTTTGGAATGAAGATAGGAAGCATTTGTCACTCCTTGGAGTAGAAAGAACTTGATAGCTTAAAAAATCAGCATTTCAAATCTTGGATAGTAAATAATTACTAGACTTTGCTTTTTGGGAGACAAAAACAAACAAAGCAAAAGCGGGTAAATAGAAAACTATAAAACCAACCATCCGAATCAAATGGGTCTGCTTGCATTGAAAATCAGCATTTCAAATCATGGCTTTATTTGATGTGGAATACCGACGATGTCTAGATGCGAGATATATGCTGTAATTTTACCGAACGATACATGAGTGATCAACCAAGCTTAGCTTTTACTTTGTAGGGGTTGATGTGTGGACAAACTGGATTAGAAATATTGTATGATGTAAATCTTTCGAAACAACTGGATCTGCTTGCCAAGAAAATCTGCATTTCAAAACTGTTTATCAAAATTTGTATATTTCAAAGATATTAGAAACTGTCCACCAACTATTATCAAGTTTCTTCGGTTTTTTAAGCTGGCCTAGCTGGCTATCTTTGCATGTATGATTAAATAGATTTATGGCACATAAAGGCTGCAACAAGGGAGCTTAGGGCTAAAAATTGGAATATTCACTCATTATGATGTTTAAAAGAAAATTCTCCCGTCTTTTTCGGAAAATACTGCCCAAATGGTCAGGATGGGGGTCAAACTTCAACAGAAGTTTATCCGAGATTGATTCTTTAGTTTGTGTCCCGTAATTCCATTCTTATAAAACTGCATATTTTATCAGTGATAACTGCCAAACAAAATGCTAGATATGAAAGTCATTCATTCGGCACCCACTTTCCTTTTTTTTTTTTTTGATTAGTGTCTCCTACAGGGCATTTTGACCAAAGACATTAATAATGTCACGATTTCTTTTTAGCGAATAAACATACGTGTGGTTGATTTATCTCTTATAGCTTTTCGCTTTGATTACATAACCCGCCACAGATGTGGAATTCATATGACAAAAGGAGCACTCAAGTTTTGGAGGATTGTCGATCGAGATATCGAATAGACCACAGGCATGAGCAATCGTTGTATTTTTCATTGGAGACTTTTATGTTTGTATTTTGGGTCAAGAATTACGTTAATTAATTTTTTTCAATTTGAAAAACGAGGAAAATTTCGATTAAATATGGCTGAAACCCATTCCTCCTCCCGAAAGCAACTTCTTGCAAATATAAACGGACAATTTATTTGTAACAATTCAAGAGATATGATCAGCAAATTCTATGGCAATGTTTTCTTCTTTCAATTTTAGACGCTTTAAATCCATTTTATTCAGATTTTCCAACTGTCCGACAATTGGATGATTTTTAGAAAAAAAAGAAAGATGTAATAGTGGTCTTGCTCACAATGTAAATATGATAATATAATCAGTACTGATTTTCCACCATCATCCCCCCAGTACAGAGGAGATACAATATGAAGACGAAATAACACCAAAAATGAAAAACAAAATGTGACTCTTAATCCTTGACCCTCGCTGTGGGCCCTGACCCTGAACTTAACGCTGATACTTAAGTCTAATCTCCTAATCTTAAACCTGCCTCTCACCCTCATCCTAACTTCTATATGCAATATTGCATTTAAATCATAGAAAATTATCTCAATTTTTCGGTTTCCAATAAAAAAGTGAACACATATTTAGAACAGGGTACAGCATCGGGTAGAGTGAATGTTGTTCAACCAATGAAATCTTGTAGTTCTTTTTAGTCGAAAAGTTTGATTATTCGAGAGAATTACGAATAGCAGCCCAAGACGTTGTATTGAATCACTGATGATGGTACGGGAATTATAATCACTACTTTCGATAAGTTGGCGTAAAATCAGTGCCGACCATCACATTATAGTATCATAGTAAATAAAACTTTTCTCTTTAAAACCTGAAAACCACGAATTCCCGGACGGTTCAAAGGTCTAATGGATTGATAGCACTTGAACAGAGAGAAAATAAATTGTTTTTGGTGAGTATGCCGCTCAAGGCTTGTTAATCATAGCCATATTTGTTTTATTGCTGCGCGATGTTTTGTTCTGGGGGAAAATAATTGATTTTTTTCACATGGTTTTTAGCATCTTTCACGTTCAAGTGTGTAATTCGAGAACATAACCGTTTACAACTGTTTTCATCTCTACAACCATTCTTAGGTGCAGATGTGAATTTTATTTTTTATCTAATCTCGGATATCAATGATCAAACCTTGACTCTGAATAGTTTTGGCTGGGTCAGAAGCACGTGAAATCATATTTCTGCTAAATTTCTCATCCAAAATTCTATGAAGAACGGGACTGTTGCTCGAAATTTGGATTGTATTGTCCTAAGAAAATGTGGAATTTATGACTTACTAATGATGTCATAAACATACGTACAAGCAATGCTCATTTGACTGGCAGAAGTGTTTCATGCGAAAATTCAAATTCAAGCCAGGATTCTATGCACCCTACGGTGAAACTAGGAAACTTTGCCCCAGATTGCTGCATCTGCTTCCAATATTATTCTTGAAAAGTCAGTACTGCAACACTCTGAAGCCTTTGCCATACGTAGTTGTCAAGTATACATACATATATATATATATATATATATATATATATATATATATATATATATATATATATATATATATGTATGTATGTATGTATATATATATACATGTATGTATATATATATATGTATGTATATATATATGTATGTATATATATATATATATATGTATGTATATATGTATATGTATATATATATATATATATATATATACATATATATATATATATATATATATATATATATATATATATATATATATATATATATATATATATATATGCAGCTGGTTTCAACATTTCACACATTCCACAAAGGTATTCAAAGGGATATAATTTCTATAACCAAGGAATCAATAGAGAAAGGTCTTAAAATTGATACCATCAAAGTGTTATTATTCGACAACATATGATCTGGCTGTTGGGTTAGTCAAGTGCCATGCCAGTTAAATACTTTCTTGTTAACCAAAATGTTACCAAAGAACGGTGGTAAACAAATATTGATAAATTCTCTTACATATTCCAATTATCAAAACACCGTTATTATCTATTAACATTTAAGGTACAATCAAGTGAAGGAAATATGAAATATACTAAATTCTTGCAACTTAAAAAGCCAAATGAGTTTTTGGTAAACTTCAGGAAGAATATAAGGTTGGATATTTTTTCCTTCCTATATACCGCTGTCTGAATATAATTTCACAAATAAATCTAAAAAGTAACAAAACAAAGCAATACTTTACGTTTGTTTTTCTCTGATAGGGTATGAATTTTACCATCGTTGGTTCTTTTCCAAAGGGAAATAGCATAAAAGAGAAAAATGAAAATGAAATTTAAGATAAAATGAGATGTTGTTGATTCTCCATGGGATTATCTTTTCAAACCTGTAAAAATTTATCACAAACAAACAACATTTTTAATAATATTCTATGAGGGTAATGGTATTTACATTTGAAAAAATGTTCCCATCGATTTTTTTACAAAAATCCCTCTAAATAGTACAGTCAATCATCAATACCATAAAGATACTTCGAGTTCCAATAATTACGTGAATATCTTGAAGTTTTTAAGTGTATATCAGATCCTTGCATCAAATATCTATTGATTTTTTCAGAGTTGCATTTTAGAACATCTTTAAAATCAATAGGATACCCCTGTCTCTATATTGGAAGGGGAGAAAGGAAAGCTTCTGCTCATTTTGGGCCCTTTTTTAGGATGTGTGAAGTGTGCTTTCACTTTCGATGTCATGAAGGCAAAAAATCTCCACCTTCATTTTCAATCCTCTCAAAAGAGAGAAAAGAAGTTTCCAATTCGTTTCGATCACTCAAAAGAATGGAAGGGATTCCCTTCAATATTTGCCCCATTCAAAGGGGGGACTTCGCTTTTTAAGTTTTACAAGAGAAAATGTCCCCCAAAAGTGAATAAAAAGTTTTATTTCGATTTTGACCCCTTGAAAGCTGTAAAAGTTCTCCTACACTTCTGACAACTGAACGGGGGGGGGGGACTGTGACTGCTATAGGACGCAAAATAGGGAACCAATTTAGGGAAACTTTTCATAATTGTAGCAAGGGACCTCACTTGTCATTTTCAAAGGGAGCGTTTGATAGCTAACTTGATTAAACTCAACACTGGTGTCCAATCAGTAACCGCAGATAATTTGGCTTATCTTATTTTCTTTATCGATCATGGGAACTAGGTTAGTATGAGACCTGCAATTCATAAACGGGGTGAGTTATTTGGCAAAAAATTGTCACTGTAAAATCTAACCCTACAAAAAACTTACGAGGATGGATTAGGGGATTAACTTGCGAAAGACCAGCTCCGGGATCCCATTATTAAGCAAAGAAAATTTGGTGACCTTACCATCGGCCATTTCGGGGGTTTGCATGATATTTGGTGAATGATAGTGATTAGCAGAAGTACCTGTCTGTACAGCATTCAATATTCAAGGAGTAAACACATAAAGACTAAAGCTCACAGGTATGTAAGAAAAAGGTTTACCACCACCAAAAAGGGGAAAAGGTTTCCCTTCACTTTCAAACCCGGAAGGAGAGAGGAAAAGTGTCTTCTAACTGCCTGCCCCTTGAAGTAGTGGGGAAATTTCCCCTTGCCACTTCTGAAAGCAGAATGAATATTTCTTTTCATTTTTTATCTCTTTAAGAGGGAAAAGGTTCCGTTCGGTTTCGAATCCCCTTAGGATGGAATGAAATCTACGGAAATAGTGAACGCCGGTTAAAAATGATTCAAAAAGATATTTCGGTAGAAATCATTTCGTGTTTAACGTTGTGAAGTAGCGCCGTTCCGCACTCGTATTTGACCAAGAATAACGTATCAAAAGTTTCCGTATCGGATAATCTTTCGAAGTATTCAATACGTAAAATAGATTTAGTTATGATAATCAGCCTACATATACCATATACTATTTTACTAAAAGCCAGCGGATGATACGTATTCATGTTTTTATCAAGGGTATCAGAGCCAGTCTTAGTCGCAAAGTCCATTTTCCACGCTGTCAACCAATAGCACACCCAAACTCTTGTTGTCATTCGATGAAATAGTAAGATAATGAATTGTAAGGCCAGCATGGAGGCTGCTTCACACAGAATAAGGGACCAATTCAGCAAATATTTCCATTACAAACAGAAGTTTGGAGGAAGGGAATTTCATGAAAAATTCTCACTAAGAACTCGCTCAAGAATCCCATCGATAACTATAGAAAATTCCGCTGGTCGTAGCTCTGGCCAATTTTTGTGATTTGCGATCGTGGACGAACGGACTGACATTTGATGAATCAAAGTACGAGTTGCTATTTAAATGGATATTTTGAGGCTAATATCAATCTGGCAAAACTTTGTGATGATACCTGAATTCTATGTATGTATGTATGTTTGTATGTATGTATGTATGTATGTATCTATCTATCTATCTATCTATCTATCTATCTATGCAACCATCTATCCATGCCAATAAGATCAAAAGAAATTAAACATTTTGCCCGGGAACTGTTTACCAATATTTTTGTCAGATGAATTATACGAAACCTTTGCACATATTTTGCTTCGAGAGGAAACGCTGACATGTCTCTTTGAAGAATTCACATTTGTCATCCGAAAACGGGTTGTTTCATGATGTAAGCACCGTTATATGATATATTACTGTTTCTTTGGTTGTCATATATTATTGAATGGGCGATGAGAAGTGTACAGTCGACTAGCCTGTGAATGGTAGCCAGGGAAAAGTTCATCTTCTATGCTTTTGCTTTCCACCTGTACAAAATCAAATTTTACCAAACGTTGATTTTACTTTGGACCTACTCCTGCACTTGTGGGAAAGAGAAATGCTCAATCACTGAAATTAGTGTCACGAAGGTGTAGCGTAATGGCTGTCTTTGCAGGTTTGCTCAACGCAACTGCGAAAGAAGAGGAAGGAGGGATGCAAAACTTATTTCAGGATTCAAAATCAAACCTTTATTTCTATCCTACGGTCGACCAAAAATGCATAGATAGATTTTAGTATACTTCATTTATGCCCATGCCAAGAGTATCTCTAGCAGAAATATGCTTAAATATATATACACACATATATATATATATATATATATATATATATATATATATATATATATATATATATATATATATATATATATATATATATTTATATAAGACTATTCAAGATATTCGTTTAGAGAGTCCCATGCAGCCCTTATATTGTAGCAAAACACCAAAATTACTTCTGGACTTATACAATGAGGAAGCGCATCCCTGGGATGGCTATACTCAAACTGGTCATTGTTTACTGTGAAAGATGACACAGGGCAAATCCTGACCCAGGGAAGTATGACCCAGCTTAGCAACTATGAAAATACTTTATTATTATTTTCTTGGTATGAACTGGAACTCCACTGGATTAAACTGTGGTTTAAACATTCTTTAAAAGGAATATTTTGCCTAATTTAAGAGGCTTACACTATAAACTCTGGATATTTGAAATCAACAATACATTTAATAAGTACATGTACGCAATAAAATTTGATAATGTATTTTAGACTGCTAATTTGTATTAGTTTCAGTAATCAGAAAGTGTATATATATATATATATATATATATATATATATATATATATATATATATATATATATAAATGAGCAGTCTAAAATGCATCATCAAATATTGTATAATGTATTACAGCAAATCAGATGTCTGTGGATGACGCAATTATTAATTATTACAATAATGAACACTCCTTTAAGCAATTGTAGGTAGAGCACTTATCTATTATTAATTTTTTTGTAATGCCCTCCCAACTCTTAAATATAATACTCTGCTGGATTAGGAATTATGAATAAGTAAATATATTGCTTAATTCGGTCCTACTGGCCGTCTAATTCCGTGCAGGGCAGATGCAGAACATATGGGTCTGAAGGGAAGGATTCGACTCAATGAAGAAGTACTGGAAGAGGTAATGGATAGCTTATAGCAACACTGAAGAATTGTTATAGAACGAATCAGCCGTCTGTGGATGAAACAATTATTAATTATATCCCTACCCATTATCCAAATCCTCTTCCAGTCCTCTATAACTCTTGACTTGAAATTCTTTTCGCCCTCTGCCTTAATCTAGCATTAAGGATAGGATCAACATGAAGATGTAGATGGGGAATGGTTCTATCCACTTTTATAGGTGCATTTGATTGTTTGTTTATGGGTTTATTTTTGTGTTCCTGACCATACTGTTTTGTATAGAAACTTGAAAATTGGGATAAATACTCACGTTAACTCTTTATTGAAAAAAAAAAGTAATTTTGGAGAAAAAAGGATATTTTTACCTTTTGGGGACTTATTTTGACGGGTTTAATAAATACATATAGGTTCTCAGGATTTTAAATGCTTCCACATTATTGCTTTTACTCTATTTGAGATGATTTCCATTGGGACACGCCATCGATATCATGAATAGTATTTATTTTCCGATTGCTTTTTTTATATGACTTCGAAATTTGACGGTGGTTCAATTATTGACTGCAATAGCAAGTTGTTTGGTATCTTTACTCATCACGAATAGTCCCACATTTTAATTCAGCATAGTCACAGTTTATACGCAGTAAATGATTATAGAGCTTTTGTTCTTATTTCATTTGTATGTGATGATAAAAGGAGCTAAGCCAACATATTTCCCTATACATTAAATTTCAAAGAGCAGCAATTGCACCGCCCCCATCCCCAATGTAAGTACCAGTTTTCGTTGACGCCTACCCAACAGGCACTCTCTTAAAAGCCAATTATTTGATTCCCCGGTCGAGTTTATGGCGAGAATGAAAAAGCTAATCAGATGATGAAGACGATTAAACTATTTTGCCAGATAAAGATGTGATGTTAATTCATTGCTGTCTTTTTCTGGCAACAAGGCCGTTCTAATTAACGTTGCAGAAAGGAAAAATTAAAATACCATCGATCGGCAACAGCCGCGATTGTATTGATAAGCAAAAATCATTCCATCAAGATACAGACCGTGCGTCTGTAGGCAGTGTTTAGTCCAGTAGCGATCGTTGAACGCAGACTTATAAATTATAGAGAGCAAAAAAGCTCAAAATAATGGATAGAGTGAAGAAAAAAAAAGGACAAGTCTGATTGACCAATGTATTTTAATAGCATGCCATCGGATAAAACATTAGAAAAAAAGGGATGATGAATTAATGGGTTACTTCTCTCGTTTTTATGCGGTAGTGATCACAAAACAACTGTCCATTGATAAAAAGAGCGTGCAGGCTGTCAGACACACTTAAGGGACGAATTTAGCATGAACCTAGATTGCAAATTTAACTCTTACCTGAAAACTTGATATTTAGGTTGAACTTTTTCTCTAGACAATAGCAATGGAATGCTTAGACATTCGACTTGCCAGCTTTATTTGTGTATCCTCTGTGTGTGTGTGTGTGTGTGTGTGTGTGTGTGTGTCTGCGTATGAGACATATATATATGGGCAATCAGCAAGGCAGAATCAGTTAGGAACTGAAGAAACTTGTATTGACAATCAGGTTGACATTTCTGATCGACAGTTTCACCAAAACATGGATATTTTGGAAAAAATCTCGTCTAGTTCGCCCAAATACAGAGATGATTATCAGATGGAATGAATATCACTTGAATCACGGGCTTATCAAATGTGCATATGCAATATAATATATCACGCATGTAAGTTTCGTACTGTTTTGTTCACTAGATCGGCCACTTACCTGAGGTAATTCTGATACACAAGAATCACCAGTTTTTTCACTTGAACTTTTCTCCCTACGTTCCAGTCATCCTTTTAATAACACACACACACACACACACACACACATATATATATATATATGATTAATTGGTGGATAAGTTATATTCAACATAATACTTACCATATATATATACATACATATCCCTTGTCCAACATCGATATCTGATGACGAGCACCTTCATCCCAAGTTTTGATCCAACCATCATAGGTTGATGTCATGGTACTATGAGTGGATTTTATCATTGGGTTATCATTTTTTCAACCCGTAATTGTTTAGGGGATTTTTAAAAAAAAAACAAATTGTTTTTTCAACATGGTTCCCAATTGTTTTCATGTCAATTACAAGGCACAGATCTTTCCACACTTCAGATGGTAAGCATCATCTTACTTGACAACCGTGATTGTGCTAACTTTCGCCATGTCCTACTAAGAAATAGTTTTATCTAGTCCCTCCATCTCGTAGCTTGTCTTTTCTTACTGTGTTTATTGTTCCACGGTCACTATATATACATATATATATGTGTGTGTGTGTGTGTGTGTGTGCGCGCGCGCGCACGTGTGTGTGTGTGTGTGTGTGTTGTGTGTGTGTTTGTGTGTGTTGTGTGTGTGTGTATGTGTGTGTGTGCATCTGTGTGTGTTGGTGAAAGGACGATTAAAAAGATGGGGGGAGTTTAGAGGAAATAGTTGTTACATCTTGTGATGCTTTTCAATAGTAGCCAACTACCTTTTCAGAGGACTTGCAGCTGTGCCAAGAAAACTTTATGCAATGCATATGTTTACAAAGTCACAAATACTGCCATCAACTCTTACTTAAGAACTCTCAACTTAGAAGTGTACAAATTTTCATTTCATCAAATCTCAAACATATACAATTGATAATATTGGATAATTCAGTGCATTTATCATTCAAATACCCGAGGTCTTATAAAAGATAAACTAGATATATATCCCTATTCAATATGCTGGCAGGATTCTCCCCGTGTTTATCATCATCTATTCTATGTATGCCACATTAGCTCATTTTTTGCCGGCTACAATTAACATTTTATTTTCGGTGATTAACATTGTGACTTGTGATACCACACAGTTGTCTTCCATCGACACAGCAAGCCCATTACCTTAGAGTTTTCTATAATGTTTTCTATAATGATTCAGACTCCAGTTTTACGTTACATACTCTACAGTCTTATGATATGTCCATGCGAGGCTGAGCATGATTCTTGTTAGATGTTGCGTACTTTTCAGTTTCATAATTATTTTTTAGTTTAAATTCCATGTTTAAGCTCCATGGGTGACTAACGGTTGGTTGAATTGGTTGTATACCTCTGTTTTTTCTCAGGGTTGACTGTTCTCTTGTTCTTGAAGTTTAAGCCAGCCTGCCATCTTAGTGTGATTATTAGCTCGATTTCTTCTTTGTTTGCAGAGATTATGGAGGCTCGTTGACCTACGAAGATGTACTGGCCTACATCTTCCAGTAGTTTACCATAAAAGCTGAGATGCCAAGTCATACTACAAAATGTCTCGGAGATGTAATGCCCGAACCTTAACGACCAAGTCAATCAGCAGACGTGAATCCAATTCAACGGACGAAGATAATTCAAGATCATGTAATTAGAAAAAAATCTACAGAAAACTTTCTACGAGAGAGGTTTTGATTGGCATTGCCAATAGAGACCAGGCAGATATCCAAAAAGGAGGAAATGACAGAACTGGAGAATTTAATTCCTGAAAGAAATTTGGAATCTGCTAATGGCTCACTTAACATGCTTTAATTTGGATTGAAAAAAAAGGAACCATTTTCAGTGTTTATATTACTGGAAGCAGGCGTGTCTGCTCACCTACATCATACATCCGTACGCGTTTATATAGTTTACAACATATATGGAAATGATGGGGCTTGTAGGGTGGAGACGATGTTTAATGTATATTGCATGATTGAGATTCGTTTATTTGTATTCAAATCAAAATCATAATTGTGACTCTGAATAGATAAAAAACGTGTACTACTTCATGTTCTGAGATAACAACCTGAAATGGCTTATATAATGAGACACACACACACTCAAACGCAGGCACATACTGAGGGAGAGAGGAAGAGAGAGAGAGAGAGAGTTATGCATTCTAACACTTATATATATATATATATATCCATATATAAAATGTGCGAATGCATATAAGAAATGTACACTTATATTCAAACATAAATATGTCTCCATCTTAATATATATATATATATATATATATATATATATATATATATGTAGGGAATTGCATTTATGAACTCTGTAACTAAACACACATAATATATATATATATATATATATATATATATATATATATATATATATATATATATATACATATATATATATACATACATATATATATATATATATACACATGGATTTTTATATGCACACACAGACAAACACACAGACACACACACACACATATATATATATATATATATATATATATATATATATATATATATACATATATATATATATATATATATATATATATATATATATATATATATATATATATATATTTATATTCTTATCCCCATAATTAGCCATCTCCGAAATCATTGACGTCTTCGATTCTTCTTTTCAAGCCATCTTTTCTCTGTGAATATCTTATTTCCTGTTGTTTCTTCACCATTTCCACCATCTCTGGCAGCCAATCATCAAATTCCCGTCTTTTCCACTCAATAATCCTCTTTATTGTAGGACGCCATTATTTCTGGACACTTTAGCGATTCCGATCAATTTTTCCAATTTTCTTTATGAGTACCAACACAGAAAAATCACACACACACACACACACACACACACACACACACACATATATATATATATATATATATATATATATATATTAATATGCAGACTACTGTATCTTTTTTGATTAATACCCACAATTTCCCTTTTATATGTGATTGATCAATATTCGAAGTTCATCCTCAAAAAAAATTAGTCAATATGTTGATACTGCAAGCATGCATTTTACTTTGAGATCTGAATGAATCCATCCATCTATCCATCTATCTTTCTATCCATCTATCTATACACACACACACACACACACACACACACACACACACATATATATATATATATATATATATATATATATATATATATATATATATATATATATATATATATATAAACCGATAATTCCCTTTATGAAATAACTAACTAGGTACGGTATGACATACGCTATATGTTTGATTCATATCTGAAAGAGAGATAGTGCCATTTTGATATAACTGTTTAACTTTTTGGTCCCCGAAACGGTTACAGGTTAAACAGTTGATGACCCCAAAAATGGATAATGTACTCATAG
The DNA here is from genome assembly GCA_963457665.1 of Thysanoteuthis rhombus. Lineage (NCBI taxonomy): Eukaryota > Metazoa > Mollusca > Cephalopoda > Oegopsida > Thysanoteuthidae > Thysanoteuthis > Thysanoteuthis major. The sequence continues at coordinate 43,658,378 of OY735228.1, read as the reverse complement.
TACCATAATATCAAAGTATACGTTAAGTATCATTTTGATGTTTCAGTCTTTTTCCTGCATCAAACTTATCTTCGAATATACATACTTATAAAGTCGGTATTCAAGAATAAACAGAATTTTAAGACTTAACCCCAGTCACGAATATTAAAAAAAATACTGTCATTTCAGATTTCCCTCAAACTTTGTGCTGGTACTCTTAAAAGATAATTTCAGATAAAATACCTCTTTTCTTTGCATTATTTTAGATGGTTTTATATTATAATTTCTGATACACCAGCTGGCTACGTTGATCTTTTTTTTATTTAGTGTGGATATTGTAAGTAAGTTTATTTTAGTTTTCAATATATGTTCTCTCAGGCTAAGCTACCCCTTCATTGGTCCCTAATTTTTTTTTTTACTTCATGGAGTTGCATTCAAGTATTGCACGTTATTCATTGAGGACATGTTTGATTATTCGCCTGATTGCTCTCAGTTCAATTTTATTTGTAGTCATGAGTCTCCTTTTCAGCCTCTATAATAATGCTTATTTCTTTTTACAGGACCACCATGTCTATATGTATTTCCGTCTCAAATACTCCAGTTTTATTTCAGATGTGTTTTTACACATCCGTATTAGATATTTTGCCGTCGGTCAGTCCCAGTTACGTTAAACGACACAAATAGGGAGGAAAGAAGTGGTTATGTTGAAAAAGTGTGGCATTATTAAAACAAAAATATTTTTGTCCAATTTTTTACCAGCCACTAAGGATGTCGTAATTAGATATTTAAGGTTAGCATTTTTGTTTTTTGAAAAAGTGAAAAATGCCAAAAAGTGCCGTCAACATAAGATTACTTGCTTTTCTTCTTCTTGATGAGGTATTTGTTCTGGGCTACAGTGACAACTGATTCTCTCAGTCTTTTTAGGATTCCTTAATATACATGTTGAGGACTTAGTTATAACGGCAATAATCGAAAACTGAAAGCTGGAAAAGTAGACCATATGTAGGACAACGAATGTCCATGATATCCTTAACAGAAGAGATCTAACGAAGGATCCTGCTACAAATAATGCTTCCTCTTGATACTTGCTTATGGAGCTGAACCACGGAATCTAACAGTGCTATTGGCCCTAAAACTGTGACCCATGTAACCTGCACTGGAGAAAATCACACTTGACTCCATAGAGGGTTCACAAAACTGCACAGTATGTTAGAAAATAATCAAAGGGCAGTGATATCATATAATCCATTTGAAAACTCAAATGTTTTGCTGTACTTACTTTTTAGATTTTGAAGGAGCAAATGAGTGTTGTCACATTGTTTTTATTTGCTCCACAGTCAGCAGTTCACCTGATACTTTCACTGCTGTGGGTTGTTTATTTTTAAAATCCTATTTTGTTGGTCTAAACAGAGTCATAGGTGTTTATGAGTTTTCTTTGTTCATGTTTGTTTCCCAAATAATCGGCGTGTTTTGGGGGTTTAACCATTCGCATCGTCATTATTTTCTTTGTACATATTTATTCATGTCCCCTTCTTGTCAAACCCGGAAAAAAGGCCCTGCAGAACTATTTCATCTCATTTACTCTTACTTCAAAACCCTCTGAATAAAAATGTCAAAATATTTTTTCCCAGTCCCCCATAGATTTTTGATTGGCTATATACGTACGTAAGTTTTTCACATGCAGGCCTTGTCAAGTATGTCATTAACATTTTCCAATTGTTTTGGAATTGGTATACTCCGTCACAATTTCTCATGAAGAATACCAAGATTTCTATATCTTGTAGGAAAAGCCCAAAATAAGCCCAAAGTTGCTGAGGGTGCCTCCCAAATCGCCATGAATATTTCTCAATCTCAAAATAATCGACCTCTGCTGTCATAAAACATTTATCATCATTGTTATGCGATTGCTGTCTCGTGGAATGGTTATTGGCTGGCAGAATGGAACCAGACATTGGGATTCGAATCTGGGCTAAGACAGTGTCTGTTCATTTCTCGCTTATTCCTTATATACCTTATATTCAGGGTTGAGCATTCTTTAAGTGACGTTACTCATCCATCGTGAGCTTATGCAATGCTCTCCCACAGGAATAGAGCACTCCGGTGGATGAGGAATTTCTATGTAAATAGAGATATCACTTAAATCCAGCCTTGCAATTCCGTAGTCCAGATGTAGGATATCAGTCTCCGGGTTTGAAGTGAAGGTTTCAATTCTGCTTCGCGATACTGGATGGGATAATGGAAATTCTATAGCCACACTGAAGAGATGTAATACCTCGAAATAGCTGTCTGTGGCTGACCCAATACTCTCTCTCTCTCTCTCTCTCTATATATATATATATATATATATATAGTTATACGTGTATACCTCATGAATGAATCACAAGAGCCCGTGCGTGTATCTTAACCGATTATCTAAAAAATTATCAAATCTTTTACCTACAACTGTGTTAAAAAACACGATTTTTATCTAAAATATCTCAAAATACTGGATACAAGCCCTGGATTTTGGCATTTTAGGTCAAAAATCACTATGGACCCCCCCCCAATACATTTTTTTGGGGGAAAACGGTTTTAGTTATTACTTTGTGGTGTGAGTACTCATGAGATTTTGAAGCCCATAAAATGCGATCAAGAGTGTTCGCACACACACAGACACTCATGACTGCTTTCTGTCTCTGCCCCCTCTCTGTCTCTCTCTCCCCCTCTGTCTCTGTCTCAGACATACACACACAGAAATACATGACGAGTAAAAGAATCTGTAGCCCACACGGCTGGTCGATCATGCCATTATTGGGGCTACGATTATTCGATGCCTGTAATGTTTAACATTATGGTCTTTCTCTCAATTTCCTCGGTCTGAATATTCTGAGAGAAAACGTGATAAATATTAATGACGTTCACTGAGTCGCAGATGAATTAGTCACGCTTTGACAGAGCATAGAATAGTGACGCGACTCTCTTTCTTGATTTAGCAGACCGTGACGCTATCAGAATTGGCTTGGCAAACACTGTCTCCAACAAAGAATCAAAGACTGTTTTTATTTCTATCAGAACATCCACATTAATGGAAAAAAAATCATGGCAGCTGGATCATCAATGAATAATCCGATTGGCCATGTCACTTAAAAATCATCACTGGCTGTCGGCCAGCTGTCAATACCGATATTATAGAAAAATGCCCATACAATTTTTTTTCAGTCAACAGATGTGCTCTCTCTTGCTAACTGGTGGTGGTTACTTTGTGTATCGTTTACAATAGAGGAGAGCTGCCGTTTTTCAAAACTTTTTTTCAATTGTGGAATAGCAGAGATATTTCAGAGTAACGATGTAAACAATCATCAATCTCTAGGTGAAAAAGTATGGTTAGTCCTTACATAGAAACTATCACGTAATCGTCGTCTTTTTGAAGCATGTCATGTTCGGGGTGATCACTTGAAAAATAGAAAAGGGGATGATCAGTCAATGTTGCTTTTCTTGTCTTTTGGTGGGCAGCAATTACTAAACACCGGCCAAGATTTAAACCCAAAATCATGCCTGAATACTCTTGGGGCACAAACTAAGGGATCAATTCAACAAAACCTCAAACTGCAAACTGAACCCCAGTAAAAATATTTCAGGAGTTAGAAATTAGGAGAAAAAACAACAAAAAAAAAACACAGCTGCAAAAGCAAGTTAATGTTTGAATGTCCAGCCATCTAGCTCTATTGACGCAAACTGTGCCAATAACACTACGTAGATAGCTAAACTCAATTAAAAACCTGATTAAACCTATATTGATAGTTTTGAAGGGTGGTTTCTCATAGATATATATACTAAATTTTTCTCGCTCCAAGATTTAGATAAGGATCGATCCCACTACACTTGAGTATGGTCAAGTGATTATATCATTCGATTCATTGCTATATCAGATGCATATGCTGGCTGATTTACTTTTATACTAGATGGATTTACACTGATTTAAAATGATCAATATTTTCCAGAACTTCAGGAACTACCAACCACAACTCTCACCAGAATAATCAAAATAAGATTCTTCCGTTTACAAATATGGTCCGGCTGTCTGGCTATGGGTATATATGCATCACAGTTACAGGCCACATCGATGGAACTATAGGGCTGAAATTTCTTCATGTACGTATTATGTCGGCAAGAAACACTATTTTTCTCCCTTACTCTGAATATGCTTTATGGGGAGGGGTCAATTTGAAATGGTAATTTGATGCTAGTTGATCCTTTGGATGGTGGGCAGCAGCATTCACGCTTCTTTATTCAGATATTTTTAGGGGTCGTTGCCCAACAAAATGCCATAGAAGTTACTTGTCCTATGATAAACTTTTTTGCCATTTTTCTATCACCCCCAACATTCTGCAAAAAGACCTTGGTCACCTGACAGGTTGTATGGGTCGACTAACAAGACTTAATTTTTTTTTTTTGTAATTTACGATGTATTTTTCTAGTCATTTTTTCTATCCATGATGAATATTGAAAAAAAAAAGAATTCTATTTATTAGATTAAATACACTTAATTTTGACAAAACAGAGTTGAAAAAAAAAAATCCTCCGATTTTGACCACAAAAAGTAAAATGAAAATTCCCCTCGAATTTGACACTAGAATGTACAAAGGAAATTAATTTTTTAGCACTAATTGATAGAAAAATCTCTTAGATTCGACCCATAGAATCGAAACAAATCTTTCTCCCCAAGTCCTCATAAAGTTTTATGAAAATCACCATCCCAACGAAATTGCCTTCGATTTCGATCGTTAGAAGTAAGAAAAAACACCCCCAAATTTTGACCTCTGAAATTGTAAATCAAAAGACCCCCTTAAAAAAGCCAAAGAATGGAAAAATGAATTATATCTGTTGTTTTACCCTTAACAGTAGAAAAAATCTACCCAATCAATTTGACCTCCAAAAGTTAAAAAAAAAATCATCCTTCTCATTTTGACGCCATAATGTCGAAAGTACACCTGAACTTCCACCCGTAAAAGTGGAGAATAAATTATTCCTCACAATTTCGAAACCTAAAGGGAGAAGTTTCCCCCAGGATATTGACACCTAAATGTTAAAAACAAATTTCTTTTTTATTTCAGACACTATTTTTATCCCTGAAGATTAGGCAGATTAAAGGGATATTTTTTTTAATACCATTAATGAATCATCATGTGAATAGATACCTCTGTCTGATTTGTAGCTCCCTTAAACGTATTTTAGGAGATGGGTTTCGGAAAACTAATTTGTTGAAGACTTTTCCTCAAATCGAATCCATACTCAAGGAAAATCTAATAGATTTATATCCAGTAATTCCCGTGGTAGGTGAGTACGGACACACACACACACAAACACACACACACACACACACACACACACACATATATATATATATATATATATATATATATATATATATATATATATATGTACATAGATAGATAGATAGATAGATAGATAGATAGATGGACGGACAGATCTTTGGCAAATATTATAAGATTCGTGAAAACCATGTTAAAATCCTCATATAATACACTTTCTGTGTTTCATTTACACTTTTTCAAAGTTTGGATGGCTATCAGCTGCTTTTTCACGATCTCCTTAATGTCGTCCATGGTTTGATTGCATAATTCAATGATTTGCCAAAAAGCCAGACTGGGCATTGAAAATGCAACGTTCACTCTATTTTGATTCAGTTCCAACTGAGGAATCAGCAAGACGAGTTTCTTTCAGCAACATTCTCTCGGATTGATAGAGAAGTTTTATCAAAGCCGAACAACCTGTTGCAGAAACATTAAGAATGGCTGAAAACATTCTGGACGGACCTAGTATTCATAGAGTTTTGAATATTATGTGGTTCTTATTTAAAAATTTTGATGCTGTAATGAAATGTGAGCGTTGAGAATAAAACAGTTTTTTCACGTACATAAATTGGTCATATACTGGACAATCAATTGGTAAATTTATCAAGTCGACAAATTTCATTCAGCGAGCAAATATCTTTCAACAATGGTGTTATTCACGTATTTGTTGACGCTAAGAAGCATAAAGGTGTTTGAATAGATTACCTATTCTTAATAATTCATATGATGCAATTTTATTTTTTGGAGCCATAACCAGTAATCAACACTGATATAGTGCGGTATAAATAAAGAGCCGTCGGGAAATAAACTATTTATCAAAAAGTACAACATATTTCATTACAAAATTATATTGAATATTACTTTATTAAAGAAAAATTGAGAAAAAAGTAGCAGCAAATATGACGAATGTAATCTTTTCACAAAGTACTCGGTTGAAGAACTTCCGGTTTGGCCATTTATAATTTTGAGCCATTTTGACCTTGTTGAAACCGTATTTAAAAATCTTTTTTTTTTCATACGTACTGAGAGTAATGCAATACTTTATAAGCAATCAGGATTATTATCATTATCATCATCATTATTATTATTATTATTATTATTATTATTATTATTATTATTATTATTATTATTATTATTATCATCATCATCATTATCATTATTATTATTATTATTATTATTATTATTATTATTATTATTATTATCATTATCATTATCATTATTATTATTATTATTATCATCATTATCATTATTATTATTATTATTATTATTATTATTATTATTATTATTCTTCTTCATTTGAACATTCATGTGATTTTTTTTCAAGCTAGAGATTATTGACAGCTCTGGTTTATTTTATTAACTCGGTCAAAGGATATCACATCGGCCAATCCATTATAAATTTTAGGCCATGAGGAATCTGACAGGACAGACATGCTTCATAAAACCCATTTTACTAATTTGCATATTTGGCTTTTATAAAATAAGATTGGTAATGTAATTCACAGGGACCAATCCATTACAACTCTTGCCAGACTTACAACCAACCAAGCAAATTGCAAATTCACATATTTGACTTTTATTCAATGAGATGCTCAACATGATCCAGAAGATGACGATAGTAATTCGTGGATCAGTAGAATGATAACAATAGTTCTTTCCAAAGTTCTATCAAGAAGTCCTTGGAAGCTGCCTGTTGAAAGGACACGAAAAACGTCAGAAATGGAGATACAAGAATATTTCCAGGAATTATTACGATATCTTGATCCAGACCTTCAGCCTTCGGCAGTCTGTTGAAGACGTGATCGATGCTGGTTGTGGACTTGCAATTACTATATCAAAGACGGTGTCCTCTGTTTCTCGCAGCAAAAGAGTCAGCGAATGCCGAACAGGAGACCACTGTGTTATGGGCTGAACAGACCACCAGGGGCATCGTTTTAGTTTGCCATGTCAGAGTCTGATGACATGGGAAAATCTGAGATGACCAGGTGTTGTTCATTGTCTCTGGAACACTGGAACATCTGTCCCAAGATGCCCGTACACCACAATTCTCCACTGCGGTGTGTCTAGGGTTTACTCGTTCAGCCTGCTTCCTTCCACGTGTAACCTAAGAGGTATTTGGGCAGGGTTTGTAGAAACTGGAGAAAAAGGTAAACCGGAGAGTGCATCGATTACAACACAATCAAGATGAACGATCTTAGTTCGATCAATCTATTGAACTATGAAATGCTTTCCAATTTTGAGGTTTAACCTGTATTTCATTTTTGCTACAAGAGAATTATGTTTACAGGGCGGTTTTGGCAGCTACAGGACCTTGGAAATTATGCTTGGGTATTTAGTATGAATGAAGTGTTGTGCCCAAGTTTCCCTTTCCTGCACTTGACCTTGCCTGAAGCTTCAAAAGGAGAGAAAATGCTCGAAGGGGTACCTACCCAGCCTATTACAACACTTTGTATCCTCGAATAGTCATCCTTTTAGATACTTATCAGTCTCATTGCGGTATAATTTTATGAGAACTGGTGTATTGGATTGAATTTGGCTGTCACGTGAGTAAATTGATATCACCCGGAACGATCAATGTAAACTAACTAGGGAACTATGGAAAACGTTGAAGTGACAAACTGCTAAATAATTAACAGAACCATGGAAAACTGCTGACTTTTGTTTAATGCATTTCCTTGCTATAACTCTGAAAAACGAGATCTAGAAAGGTGAACTCTAATACGTAGTAACTTGTACATTAAACTTTATATGAGAATATATGTTGAATATAAACTATTTTTCAATTTCATTCGTCATCTAATCATATAAGCACCTTGATCATCATCTGATATCGGCATGTTATACTGCATCAAGGAAAGTTCAAGCTAAAACAGTGAGATTTCAGCCTTCAAGATCTGTTCTCATAGGTTCTGTAGCAAATAAATGGATGTTGGAGGTTAGCGCTTACCTTTGTGTCCGTTAGATTTTTAGCGGTTTAAGAGTCAAGCATTTTCGTTATCTTTGTCCACCACCGGAAACAGCGACATTTTTTTCCGGACGGAGACAAAGCGTCCCTTTTGTTCAGGCATCAAGTTAATCTCTCTGAAGGACGGAGATATCGCACGTGATTGTTCTAAAGATGTTTCGCCCACCATTGATCAAAGTTAAAAGAAGAGGATTTTTTCATTCATAAACGTCACCTTCGTTCAGACTGAGATTACAGCGTTAAATACCATTTTTATATGCACTCTCGAATGCATTTATTAGAAGTGAAGTCCTTGGGAAAAAAAACTGAAAGCTCTCGTTGTCAGGCCTTTGTTATCGTTTCTACGTTATAAGAAAATGTCAGCAAAGAACTGTCACCGGAACTGACACCCACGCAGTGAAAATAGATTTCTTTTGTTCTGAAGCTGGTCTGGCTGGCTGGCTGGTCCGGCTTGCTGGACTGCTGGACTGCTCGCTATATAAATATGTACGTATCCCACGAACGGGCTGAGCCAATGGTGATAGAGAATTGGATTTTTGGACATTCACTCCTTGTTATGTCTGTAAAAATGTTTTGTTGTTTTTAAAGATCCACCTAAAAATCAGATTTTTTCTTCCTGGTGGGTATTTAATTCAAAATGTGTGTTCACGGTATACTGGTCATTGATAAGTGCCTTTTGTTTTTCAAGAAAAGAGAGAGATATAAGATCTATTGATCAGAATTTTTCCCACTTTTACAATCGATCACCCTCAACACAACATGCTGTCAAAATTCAATGGTTGCATGACAGTTTTTATTGAGTGACTAACCTGACTTGTCTTCGCTTTATTGAAAGTGAAGTCTTAAAAAACCTCAAAGGATCTCTTTGTCAAGCCTTTGTTGTCATTTCAAAATTATTTTATGTTTTCATCATTCGCCAGTGCTACTTGATATATTGCAACCAATTCATCCTTTGTGAGATCTGCCTCGTAAAATGTCCTTCCACTTGAGAGTATTTATTGATTGTAGCGGTCAATATTTGAAAGCATAGGACATGGTTCTTCGAAGTACAGGTCTCGATCCAATACTGGATCGCAAGGTCATGCTGACTATGTCGGTGGTCCACAATGAATTTTCATGAATAACGGGCAAGTGAAAATAATATCGATGACGATTAAAAATCATGACTTTTTAATGAATATAACTAATAATCTTATTAATAACTTTGTCATCAGGACATTATTTTATGATAGAACGGTAATATTCGTTCATGGCATAAATAAATGACGTCTTCCCAAAAGAGTATCTAATAAGTTATCTGAATTTTTAAAAAAATTATCTGAAATCATCTAAAATAAATAGATATTCCCACTAGAATTATCCAAACAAATATTTTAGCATTGCACGTTGTTTGTTGGTTTAAAATGACCACGGAGACCCTGGAGGGTATTCATCAAAAATTGAAAAAAAACATATCTAGATCGTGCTTATTTGTGTATTCTGGCAAACATGTGAAACTGTGATCCCTTCCCCCCCACACACACACACCAGCACACACTTGGCTGGTTGATTGGTTAGATCATTTGCAGGTGTACGATTGATTGAAGTAACTCTAGTATTGTCGAAAAAATATCAGGAGTTAATCAGATAGAGAGAAGAATGGGAATGTTAGTCAAAAGATTATTCATACGACTATTATACGATAAGTACGTACCTTTGAAAAGAGTATGGGTTCAGATGCATTTGAACCCCTAGATTGTTAATGGTCTTATCTGTATCAAATCTTAATTATATTAAATTCATGTCCTGGACCTGATATAAGATGGATCGTTTATTATATAGTAGCGGATTGTGAGGCAATTGGGTCGGGATGGAAAAAGTATGAAAAATGGTCTCTAGGAATAATTAATTTAATCATTGAAAACTTCAGTGCTGCATGCGTTATCGAGTTCAGATGTTACAACATAGGGTAGCTCAGTCTGACATAAGTTCTTGATACTGGAGACATCAGTAAGCATCGAAACCAGTACAATAGTGTCTTCACATACCACTGAATGTTATATACTAGACGTAAGCAGTGGGCAATGAATGCTTTAGTTTGATGCCATCGCACAACAACACTGGTATCTGAACAAAGAATATAAGTTCAATTTCTACTTCAAGTTGAGAGGTCAGAGTTTGTTTCGTAATGATCGATTATAGAGGCAGTGCAAACTCTTATCCCCTCATAACATTACTGTTTTATACTATAAGTTCTTCTATTTCAAGTTTGTGTCATGATCTGTTGAATAATGTGTGGGTCTGGGAAAGCTCAAAATCTTCCCCTGTATCAATTGGTAGTGAAGCCTTCCTCCCTTTACGCCATTTCAACTCATGGAAGGTTTCGACTGGAACTGTCAACTCCTGAAAAGCGGAAGCAAGCTGTATATTAAAAACATTGAATGAGCAAAGGGGGACGAGAAGAGGGCAACATGGGAGAAGAGAATGGGGAAGACAGGGGGAGAGGAGGAAGGGAAGTAGAGATATTAAAAGGGGACGGGAGCGAGGGACAGTCTGTGAGAGAGGGTAGGAATAAGAGAGAGATGAAAGGATCCAAGGGAGGGTGAGAGACAAAAAGAAGGTGAGAGAGGAAGAGGAAAGTGGAGAGGAAGAGAGCAAGAGTGAAAGGTGGAAGGAGAGAGAGAGAGAATGTGTGTGTGTGAGAGAGAGATAGATAGATTTGTTTTTAAAAACTGATCTATAAATAGCAGAAAGTGTGGTAGAAAAAACAGTTATAGTTGTAGTTGACCACTAATTAAATGTCATCACGTGACAAACATCTTTTAGCAGCATGCCGTGTTGGGGATGATCAATTAAAACATTGGAAAACGGGGTGATCAATAACTAAGTTATTCACTTATTACTAAAAAGTCTAAATTTCCCCTAATCCAGCGGGCGAGAACTAAGGATCAATTTAGCATAAACTTAAATTGCAAACTGAACATCCCCGGTAAAACTCTACATTCATGTTCAGTCATTCTGTTGACATAACAAAGAGTAAATGTTGAAACTTTCAGCTATCAATGTCGATTGGAGCGGCCTGTGCACGTAACACATACATTACCAGTCAACCAAACCACCTTAAAAACTGATAGAAACCCATGATCACTATTTTTGATGACAGTTTTGATTGATAGCTACTATTAGAAAAAAACAAAGTGGCATTTAGATTGAGAGATAACGGGATAGGAGATGGGCGTTGATGATGAGGAACAGTACGAACGGAAAGACATCGAGAGAGACTGGAAATGAGAAAAATTGCATATTGAGATTGAAACGCAAGAGAAAGACGACGTGGTCAGTCTTGCATTTTGTGTATCATGGTGGACTGTGGAACAGATGAGACTGATCTTATCATTACTGCAGTCAGAATCTCAATCTTTAGCACGCATCATCGGCAATTACCATCCGATATTTCACCTCTCCTTTTACACGCAATTAATTTCTCGTTGTGCGAGAAATGCCATCCCCGGAGAGCTTTGCAAAGTTTTTCGACTGCAGCTAATTTGGATTTGAAGACGAACACATGTCAGAGATGGCAGCACTTTTTGAGACATAAAGTCTTGTTAAGAGAAAGAAGGAACATATTTCTATCTTACATAAGATCTATTAGATATTTGCAAAAGCTGAAGCGGTTCTCAGGCTGAGTAATCTTAGCGCTCAACATTATCTCTTATGAAATAAGTGATTACATGCGTCTGGAAAACTTTCAGAAAAGTTGCAAACTTCTCCAAAAAATTTAAGACTTATGTCTCAGAGAACGGTGTTGGTGAAGTATTGTAAATGTCTGTGTAAGAGTCGATTTTTTCTAATGTTTTCATTTAATTCTCGAGTGTCAGTATCAAAATAGTCAAAATCAACATCAGTTAAATCAGTTTTTTAGTGGATGTGACAGGCTGTTTGTCTTTATATATATATATATATATATATATATATGTATATATATATATATATATATGTATATATATATATATATATATATATATATATATATATATATATATATATATATATATATATATATATACGATGCTGTTCCTAGGAATAGTGCATTCTGGTGGATAAGGAATTTATGTATAAATAGATATATTGCTTGAATTCAACCTTACTGACTGTCCAGTTCCGTAGTCCAGAGGTGGGATATCGGCCTCCGGGTCTGAAGTGAAGGTTTCGATTGTAATTTGCGAAAAGATGAAAAAGTGAATTTATACTTTTTATTGCCAAAACAAAAAGTTCATTTGTCCCCACATTTTTATGATATAAGTTTAGGGTAAATTGGTTTTTAGTTCATGTCCAACAGTGTTCATGCTTTCTCTTTCTGAACTTTCCAGACCTTTTACCGATCAACACCTGTGAACTATTTCCATTTCCAATTTTCAACTGTTCACCCTTAACATGTCCTGCTGTCAAAGGACGTTGATTGCGTGAATGTTTCGAATAAGTGACTAGTCAAATCTGTTTTACAGTTTAAAGGGGTCAATGGTTATATGGATACTATTTGACTGAGAATCTGGATCCTTTTTGTAAGTAATTTGTCCCTATCGGATGAGGATTTTTTTTTTCGTAGTTCTTCACCTATGTGTATGTTTGTAGAGCGTATGGCGAGGTTCTCATCATGTGCAGTAATCGATATTTGCAGGTTAACTTTGCTTTTCTAGTAATTTGGGCGGATATGTTTTTGTTTCATCAGAAACTGTCAGACAACCCTGCCAGAAAACACCTGTCGGCATAGATTTCTCCAGTTTTTAAGTGGGTCTGGCTGTCAATATCGTAATTGTAACATTTTGAAAATTAGTATCTCTGCACTAGTGAATGAATAACATTTTTGAAACTGTTAATCAAACCTGTCACGACAGTTGTCAATATAGTTTAATTTCAATTTTTTTTTGTGGATCAGAATGGCTGCATTGATAGTTGTGACATCTTGTAAATTGTTATCTCTGCACAAGCAAATATATGAAATTCCTGGAAGCGTCGAGGAAGACTGTTAACATGTATTTCTCCAGTTTTTAACTCGGTCTATTTGTTAGCATTATCAAGGTAACATTTTGTAGAATGTCATCTCTGAACAAACAAATGAATAAAACTTTGGAAGCCTACAACCAAATCCGTCAACATAGGTTTCTCCACTTTTTAAAAGGGTCTAACTTACAGTATTGTTGAATTGTTATCTCTGCAAGCAAATGAATAAGATTTTAGAAACTGTCAACCCAAAGTGTCAATAGAACTATCAACACAGGTTCCTCGAGGTTTCAACTGAGCCGTCCTGGCTAAGTATGCATATATCACTCGTTCATGGCGCGTCCATGAAGCCAGAGGGCTGAAAATTATAACATTCACTCGTCATCTTGTTTAAAGGAAACTTATTTCGTTTTTTGAAAATTCGCTTTATATAAGCCTCAAGCGGGGAAAAGTTTACAATACACCCAGATACTACATCAATTCCTTGTTTATGCTTGTTTGTTGTTCTTTCAAATTCAGACTTATGTAGTGATCACTGTCCAATAGAACTAGAGAGGAGTACTTATTCATTGAGACTTCCTTTTCCAATTATTCGATTGATCACCCTTCATGTCATGCTGCCAAAAAATATTAGTTGCATGGCAGTTTCAATTGAGTGATTGATCAGACCCGTTTTTATTTTCGGTTTTCAAATCTGAATGGTGTATTATAAACGAATTAGTTTGATTTCTAGTTACAGGATGATACTGAATTTCATGCTAATCCTCCGAACCTCATAAATATTTTCGTCAAGAGAGAGTCTCCATGCATCCCCGAGAAATATAGTTGCTTTAAAAAAACAAAACAAATTACACTTGTATTTTTTTAGGAAATATGTTGTTTATTGGCAGAATTGGGGAGCCTGAGTTCTCACGTCTGATCGACACTTTCGCTGGGACGGTTATTTTGGGAGAAAATATTGACATATTAGATTGATAGAGCATTGCGTATGGAAATACTGACAGGATTTTCTGGCCCGACTAAATCTTCATGAGTTATTCAACACTGAATACTTCACCTTTCTTTTATATGTAACAAGTTCGATTGTCAAATGTTATAATATGGGGAAAGTTTCAATGGAATGTCTCGGTGGGACTAGACTTTTTCTTCCCAGTGAACGTATTGAACCTGATCGATACTCAAACAAAAACGTTTCATTACTTGAAACCTGACCCCTATCTTTACCTATGCTTTACTTACCACCTCTTCAAGTTGACTTATAAATTGACCTTGACCTCTGTTAACTGTCAATCATCTTTAAAACTTGTCCTTCGTCCAAACAGAATGGACAGGTATTGATAGCGAAATAGCAGTGATTGTAAGCTTCATCCAAAAAGTTGTCCCTTTTTTTACTTTCCAACTTAACCGAACTTTGTCATGCATAAAGCCACAGTAGCAGGCTACCCAGTGTGACACGATCACATTTCAACGGCAACTTTGTTAGTATGATGGACTTTTTATACGTTCACGTCATGGAAGTCTCACCGCTTGTGCTCCTTTGCAATTGCATTGAACGTGTCACGTCTGATACTTCGAAATTTTAAACAATCTTGAAGCATGATGGCACGCATCTCTATAAGGGAAGGCAGGTGGCATGTCTTGGTTATTGTCACATTTATTTCATTTTTTATCAACAAGAGAATGCATAAACTTGGCTGAACCTCGTTTAAACAAATGAGTAGATATTTAGATCGTGCCAAACAAAACTTTGAGTCAGCGTGTCAAGTGATGTTGGTTGAGTTATTTTTTGGTGGATGTGTTGATATACATGTACAAATTAAAAGCAGACTTGAACAATCTCAAGTCTGAATCAATAGACAAATTTACTTCAGTTTTTTTTTATTGTTTCCTTCACGATTTTATCCAAGATTGATAATTTTATGTTTAATGAAATCAGAATATCGCCTGACCAAGTATATAATTGGGGTTACATGCTGGGTCCTTAATGGTATATTCTGTTGGCATAGTGACTACTTAGCAGTGCTAATTCTCTCATCATGGCGACTACTTGACGATGCTCACTTTTCTACACATTACATGCAAAAGATCGTACAATGTACAAGTAGAAAGTAGAAACTTCTGTCTTGACCGATTATGGGAGATGGGTCCATGCTGATCCAATGATATTTGACCTCGGTCTACTGTGTCTATTTTCCGTGATATTACCCGTTTCTATTGTACTTATCCAGTTATGGAAATAATTCAATATTCCAATCATAAAAGCTATAGGCTTGGTTGGAAAGATACTTGCAGTTTTCCAGTATCAACTCTAAAGCAATATATCTCAGTTATAAATGAAAGTTGATTATCAAAATGAAAAATGAAGAGTACGTTCACGTCTCCAAGGCTCTTGTCTCTGTTTTTAGCACCAACGTTGAGCTTTACGTTCCTCTCAACAAATATTTCGTTGATATTGCGAGCAGTTTCCGTTGCTTCAGGTCCGATATCGAACTCAACAATAAGATTCTTCCAATTTACTTTTTTCCCATCTTTGATTCGACTGTCTCAAATAAAACAGGATAAATAGTGAAACAAAAACGTTCAGCTTCGAGAATATAATGATGTTCACGCTTTTAAAATCGTTTATTCGATGAGCATACTTGAATCATACTTCATTTAAAAATGCGAATCGAAGTACAGAATCACAAAACCTACCAAAAAGTGTGATGGCAGTTCTGTTCATTATCAACATGGTGACTGATAGCTGTTAACAATATCAATGGCTCTAGTGATGTATATATATTCATCTACAATACGATGAAAAGCCCTCAAGAAGTGAAATAAAAATATCACATCACCAAACACGTTCCCTACTACGCAATGCACAGGTGTATCGTGTGGTATTAAGCGTATTGGCTCCAGCGTTTACGTGCCTTAATACCGTGGCTGCATTTGAGGCTCTACGGTTTGTCATACTTTTTTCATACAAATCAATGTATCCACCATGAATGAATTATTAATAAGTATGAATGGAAGTGTTAACTTCATATAGTAGGTATGAACGATAAACGTAATTTTCACCGGGAATTAGTATCTGAAAAAAATTTTGAATCTGGCAAAAACAATCTGATTTTAATGATAATTTCTATACATATTTATTAAAGGACAAATATCCAAAAAAGATTTTCATCCTAAATATCAGAAATGAACAATTTCTTTTCCATACAATTCCTAACCAACATTTAATTTTTTTGAATTTATCTTTCATCAATTCTTATTTATTTCATTTTTTTTCGTTTATATACGGTGATATCTTCATTGATTTTTAAACTTCTAACAAGTAAATCTCTCGATGTATCAAATATGTTCACTTGTTCAAGCGAAGCGCGCAGAACAGATCGAACTGAGAATAATCAATAAAAAAGATAGAAAACATTTTAGAAATATCAGCTGAAGAGCCTTAATCATGATCGAACAGGTAAAACTATGAAAAATGATCAGAACATATTTAACATTATTCAGCTGTTTTTTAATTCCAAAACTAAGATTTCAATTTCGAGCAGTTCCAGAGCAATTTTCAGAAAAACCTATCAGTATAATATATATATATATATATATATATATATATATATATATATATATATATATATATATATATATATATATATATATATATATATATATATATATTCCAGTTTTTTGAGTGGACAATTGGACAATCAATGACTAAAAATCGAAAATCTTATTAAAATCTAATTTCGCCAAATTTATGAATCTTTTAGGTGTTAATTTTCTAGTGAATTTGGGTTCATATTGTTCATACCTACCACATTCAGTAAATTCGGAATAGTATTTATTACTCTGCCGGCTAGTTAGTACATGAGTTGCATTAGTAGGAAAATCGAAGTATTCATACTTAGTGAATCTTTTTTAAATGTTTCCCCATTGCAAGGCAAGGACCGTTTCCGGGATATGAGCCAATCTTGAATGCGTTAGCAACAATCTTTATTGCTTTTTTTGAAAAAAATTTGTGCGGTAAGGCGCTGGCTCTGCTACACGAATCGGATGTAATTCGATCAACATGCACTGTAAAGAAAAGTTTCTGCACCCAGCTTTAGTTAAAGATGATGAAGAATAATGGATGAATAAACAGGTTTCTTAAGGTGCTCTATAGGAGCCATCATTTGACCGATGTATTTTGGCAGCATGTCGTGCTCAGGGTGATCAATCAAATGATTGGGGAGAAAGGGGGCTCAATCAATAAGATAATTCCCCAACCATTTGTAGGGCAATGATCACGGAGAAAAAACTTGACTTTTCATGAAAATAAGCATGAACGCTACGATGAACGGGCCGATTTGGCATAAATCTGTGTAGCAAATAGACTAAAAATCTCTGGGCAGTGGATATAGAAACAAACACAGAGATTCATCTTCAAGCTATATCCTTGCGGCCTATATGGATGATTATGAGCCACCCAGCAGGAACCGGGGTTGCCAATTTAGAGGTGGTTATTCAAATATTTGAATCTGGGAGTCAAATTGAAAAACAATACAAAACGAAGATAATAATAACACGTTGATTAGCAACCAAAGATTTTAAAACTTGGACATTTTTTGAAAAAAACAAATATTGTCAACTCTGGACCAAAAAGAACCCCCAAACCACACACACACCCACACAAACAAAAAAACTCAAAAAGACAATCTAAATAGACAGTCAAAAGCCAACATAGAAACTCTAGAAACCTGTGTTAACAATCTTGGTGACAGTTTTGATTGACAGTTTCTAATTATTATCTCTCCATCGACGCCATATTAGCTTTCTATGATAAAAAACAAACAAACCCATTTCGCAACATATCTTTGAGATGAAATATACGTAAATATGTAAAAGAAATCAGATGTTATTAGAAGCAAATTGATTCTTCTATCATATCGTGCTGCGAGGAATGAAAGGGAAGAAAAAAATAACTTGGTTTTAGATGCTGTTGTTATTGTGATTTTGTTCTTTTTCTTTATCATCAGTAAAACATGTTTATTTATGTTTTATGATCAGATGATCAAACAGGCATTTAATATGCAAAAGAAATTGCCAGTCACTTTGGAAATAAATAAACGAACAGTGAAAACATAATCGAATTGAGAGAATAGACTTTTTTTCTTTCTCCATAACATATTCAACGGCATCTTATTTCCGATGAAATTTCCTCCCTTCCCTTCATCGATTTAGTTCAATTTTTTTTTTCTGCAGTTGTTATTCAATATCATGAGACCGTTTTTCTTCACCCTTCTATCTGGGTCGTGGTAAAACACGAGATTCAACAGGAAGCAATCAAAAGTAAGGGAAAGATCTCATGTATCATTGTCATCAGCAGCAGTCTTTTAGAACGGTCAACTTGGACCTAGACTTCCCCAAGAATCGCCAGGCCTCTGTGTCATGGGCATCGCAGAAATAATACTTAATGTATTTTTAACTTGTCACACAATATCTCTTCTGGTCGACCATAGCTTTGCATATAATCTCTGGAGATCCATGTTGAAAGTCGCGATGTCCAAAGGTTGTCTGACATTCTCGCAATATGTCCAGCGCTACACTATTTGAGTTTTCAAACTGTTTGTATTATGTGTAAGACTCCTGTCTTTTCTGTAACATACTGTTATCTCTTATGATCTCTTTATGCGAGGGTAGCTTGATCCTCTCAAAGGTGAATTGCATGGTTCTCGGGTTTTGGGTCGATCTTTTGGTCAAGTTCAAAGTTTCAGATCAATAAGTGACTACACTAGTGGGATTTTCTTGTTATCTTATTTATTACCGGTAACAATTGCTCTGATCAATGGCTAATCCTAGCCTTAATCCTTTAAACTATCTGTACAAAACTGTGTACATCAAATATTATCCCTTTGTTTTCTCGTTGAAAGCGATGTGAAGTGGAGAATAGCAAACACATCATTTCACCAGTGACAATTGCTTCCATCATTATCATCCTACAAGCGTCCATTATTGGACATTGACCTTTCTAAAGATTCGGCAGACTTCTCTACTGTGGGCGTTGCAAAGGTCGTCATGCTACCTTATTTACTGCCAACCACAGTTTCACACGGGATCTTTATAGATATCAATCACAGAAACAAGGTGGATCCAGAAGAAGCTACTCGATCATTGATTATCTCCATTCAGTGAATCGACCATTTGAGAAAGAAACAGATTACAAAATGCCACTTGCTGTAGCATTCGTTGACTTTAAGATGGCCTTCGATACAGTGGAAATCCCCAGAGTTATTGCTGATGTCATTACTTTTTAATCTCGTTGCTTCACCGTATTAAATCATCAGTGTTTTGATTTTGTCAGGGTCCGCATACTCACTATCCTTTTGGGCTGAAAAAGTCAGCTTTTTAGGAGAACGGCAACGAAATCATCGGATTCTAAGGAGTAAGGACAACTCACTCAATTATGAAGATATGTGGACATTTATTGGGATGTCTATCGTAGCATGATGATGAGCAGAGGTATTTTGCTGACTGATTCCACATTGGGAAGCCTTCAATCCTAATCAGGTATCGCATTAACGAAGCATTGAGCCAGAATTAGCGATCTTTAACTGTCAACTGCATTACAATAGTTGACAATCTTTATCATAGCTAGTTTCTTACTAGTGGCCTTGTACTAAACTGAGCTAAACATTCACTGTAAGGTTTTCTAGTGAGTACCAACGCATAGTGATTTTGTCGAACACTCAACTTGGTGAGTTTGAGACAAGTTCGTTCTCCATTGTGACCAGTGCCTCGAAACTCGAGCTGAATCCAGGTAAGTTAAGACTATATGCATGCCCTGTTGTTAGCAATATCGTCAGAATCATTTAGTAATATAATGATTTCTATTCTCACTTGCAGCCTAAGTACGGTCTGGAGGCAGATTGAGATTAGGGAAGCTGGCTCCTTGATCAGATTATTTTCCAACATTTAATGCAGTGGTTTCCAACCTGGGGACTGCAGTACCTTGGAGGCCAATAATGGTATTACTGGGGATCTATGAGCAGGCCTTTCAAAATCCTTGAATCCGTGAGCTTGTTCAGTTGCAAGGCCTTTCAAAAGCCTGAGATCTAAACTAGCGCCCAAGTGAAAGACTCGGCGATTCTTCCATAGATATCCCACTCTCTGGGTGGGCGGGACACGATTTAAAATCGCCACAAATCCCATCAGCTACACCCATGAGTACGATGGCATCGTATCAAACTAAAGAGTTAACTATAAATATATTCTACATGGAACAAAAGTTGATAAATCTGTTAAGCATTCGTTCGATCCCCTATCGGGTATTTCAACATTCTATGTTCGATTATTGAGTATGTGAGCCGGAATTTATTTAAAATAATGGGTCATACAAACTGTTTCTACTATAATGGGTTTCATATTCATCAAAGGACACTTCAATGACCTTGTGCCATACTAAATTATTCGATAGGATATCTCAGCGACCGCTCATGAAAGTTTCAAAAAGTTGAAAAAAATTGAGTTTGAGGAATTTTCCCTTGAGAAAATTTTTTTTGTTATCTTTACAGCTACAATGCTGCTTCCTTTTTAAAATTCATTTTGAAGCTTTTAAACTCCTAGTTATGAATCTGATGCCTATTAAAACGATATTTACGTCATGTTATTTGAGCATAATCACTAATTATGATTGGTACTTTTTTTTTTCGAACAACTCTCGTTATTTTCACACTTAGGATACTCATTTCACTCTAGTTTTCCTACACAACTTTTGGTTTTTAAAGACACAACAAGGTCTCTGTAATACTTACAGCTTGGATAGGAAAATATAGTATTTTCTCTTTGTTTGCAAGAGGAAAAAACCCCTAAAAGATCAGCACAGCATATTAGAGAAAAAAAAAACAGGACTTACAGGTCTCTTGAGAAACTCAAAGGGTAACGGGCTGGTCATACTGCAAAAATGGCGAACAATCGCCGGATATCACAACACACAATGTAAATCCCCGGAAATCACATGCTAAAATGTGGCCAACAGGAAGTAAGATGGCCTCACGAGCTAAACAAATTTGGAAAGTACTGGTTCTGCGGCTCCCATAATCGAGGGATCGGGCAAATTTCGAGAATGGTGTATGCCAAACGTTGGATACTGATATTCTGCTGCTAATGTTGCTGCTGCTGCTGATCATGATTATATCATTTTTTTACCTCGGTCAATCGTGAACTGTAATTTTCGAATATTTACTCTTGTAATCTTTTTCTAATTTTTTAAATTGCAGATGATTCCTTAAAGGTTTTCTCTGGGATATCCGGTAAACATTTCAGCCATAAGTTAGGCCACTTTTTTTTTAATCATTGTTGAAAATGGCAATTGCGATGCTATTTATTTTCAATTGAAATTGACTGTCAACTTTGATCTCATTTGAAAACATGTACAAATAAATAAAAGGTAAAATTATTGTATGACACATCTAGCAATGTTTGGTACTGCGTACTTACTCCAATATTTGGTACTGCATACCTCCTCAATCGGTGGTGCATCACAAACAAATTTGGTACGGATTTGACATGCATACTCAAGTGACATCAGGGAATTTCAAACGCTTTGAGATGGGGGTCTATTCACAGTATAACCGTAATGATAAATAGATCCCTTACTATCTTTTCGATATACATATATACATTGGAGGCCGCCAGATTAGTCAGTTTCAGGCTAATATCATATAAGATTTATATCTCATACCTGTTTTTCATTCTTCCCAGTGTTTACAACTTGATTGAGTATTATCATATCTATTCAGTGCCTTCATCAGAGACCACACAAAAAAGCTTTATCAAAGGAATATTGTTTTGTTTTTAATCCAAACAAGTAATATTTTTGTGATAAGCTACAGGGGGAGTGCAGATGTTACGGAATGAACAAATTGGGTTCTATTTGTGGTTGGAGTTGTGATCCTTTCAGCATGATAACCTTCCGAAATAAATATCTAAGGCCCTTTCACCTTGTCCTATCTGCAATAATTCTAACAGTCTTGCTGATTGAGCAATAAACTACGTGAAAACCATCTCAGCAACCCAAGTTGTAACAGCAAAATATGATGATTTGTCGGAAGAGGAAAGTTCAAACATTATGCCTATATTTTGCAGAGGAGATGATTGAAGTAGACACCATGGCTTTGAATGGCTAAGAGTGGTTATATTTTAGAGCAAATACGGCATGTGGTTACGGTTAGTTGGTAGGGTCATGGCTGGAAGGTTGATTAAGGTTAGTACACAGGTTAGTGTAGTAGGTTGTTCTGGATCAGTATATAGATTTGTGTTAGTAGTTAGGTTTTGGATTGAGATTTATAGGTAGGTTAATAGCTTGATTAGAGCTTGTACGTAGGTCAATACTAGTTGGTAGGCTCTGGGTGTGTTAAAATACGTGGGTTAGGATTAATAAGTACGTTCTGATTAGATTGAGGTTAGGGTCAGTAAGTATGTTTAAAAATGAATCTTATGATTCTATCGGCAACCATAACACTAACCCTAGATCATATTCTTTTTACTTAAATTCAATAAAATAGAATTTCAAATCTTCAATGGTGATACCTTGTGGATTGACATAATGTTCAATTCTACCTATTCCAGACAATTACCAAAATGTCAGCGATAACCATAGTCAGAGATGACAAATGAAAATCAATAATATATATCTCCTTATTTGCACACACGTGGGAAAATTGCCCATCGACTGGTTTTTACAATAATTTCTTTTCTTAATTGTCGGTGGAGGTGAACTGTAGATTCAGAGATAACCGATTTTTTCCAACATTATTGCGATAAGGAAAGATAATTGTCGAGGTCGAATACATCATTTCGGTATCTGACGTCGGGCATCGCAGAAGATATTGAAGGAAATGAGATTAGGTAGAAATGCATGTGTGAGCTCGTTCGGGTCTTAGATAGGCTGAAGAATCCTACTGCAGGATGAATTTCACCTTCCACCCTTCCAGAGGGACATCATCTCTCTTCCCTACTCTCTTTTTCTTTCTCCGTCCTTCTACTTCGTATTTCATCAGCGAATATCGATCCGAAGTAAACGACGCTTTATAAACATAATTTTCGCTCGCTGAGTTTAAATGTTTTTTTAATGATTGCGTTATCAGCTAAATAATACAAAATGCATGTTCCATTATATATATTCTCTTACACGGAACAACCCTTTTAAGACCTTTTCTTCTTGGGTAATAAGTGCTGTTTCCTGATTGGTTACGTCTAAAAGCTATAGAAAATATCAAGTATGTCTTTCAATTTATGCTTGTACGACCAAAAATCAGAGTATACTTTCCTTCAATTCGATAACGAGCAAATCTTCAATCGCTCGAAGTAAGGAAACCAAAAACATATGAATATCGAAAATCTGGTTTCAAAAGTAATTGTAAGTGAATGATTGCAATTTACAATCATCATCATCATCATCATCAGCATCATCATCATCAGCAGCATCATCATCATCATCATCATCATCATTCTTTCAACATCCGTGGTTGGACATAAACCTTACCCAGGGGTCGCCACACTTCTCTAAAATGGATGTCGCAGAACCAGTACCTTCTTAAATTGTGTAGTTCGTCTCTCCATCTGATATTCTGCCAGCCTCGGTTATGAATGTGATTTCGGGGGATCCATGTCAGGATTCGCAATGTCCGTCGGTTGTCAGCATTTTTTGCAAGATGGCCTGCCCACTGCTATTTGAGATTTTTAATGAATTTTATGATGTCCGTGACTCTTGTCTTCTCCCAGATGTACTGTGTTGTCTTGTGGTCTCTCCATGTGAGGCCCAGCATAATTCTTTCATGTGCACGTTGCATAGTTCTCAATTTTCGGATCTGCCTCTTGGTTACGTTCCACGTTTCAGCTCCATAAGTGACTATTGGGAGGATGCATTGGTTATTCACCCTTCTTTTTAAGATCAATGGGGTCTTCTAATTTTTGAAGGTTGACATTTTGATTTGTTGTCGTAGGTAGACATACTGATCTACTTTATCCAGTTCTATGTTATCGATTTTGAACTTAGTGTTTGTATCTCCTATGTGGTTGTTGCACATGATCTTCATCTTGCTGAAGTTCATGTGTACGCCAACTCTCTTGCTCTTTACATTTAGTTTATCTATCATTAGTTGAAGGTCGTGCAGGTTTTCTGCAAAAAAGGCAGTTTTGTTTGCAAATATGAGGTTGGTCTGATACTCCCTGTCTATTCTAATTCCCTCACTCTCTCCGTCTAGTCTTCTGAAAATCATCTCGAGGCAAGCTGAAAAGAGAAAATAACAATCACTACGCAGGAACAAAAATTGTGTCGCACAGTGTTATAACCGATAATCGAGATTATGTTATATACACGCCATTTGTTTTAGTCTTTTTTTCTGTTGTCAATTGTTATATATATTGAAAAGGTTATATAAACTGTTTTCTGAACGGACCATGTTGATTATTTGAACATTAACACCTATCGACCGTAACAACTCTGAGTTGACTCACAAAATCAGACAACTTTGACGTGACTCCATTGCTGTCCAGCCATACACAGTAACCTATGCCAAATATGAACTTCAAGATGACTTATCGTTGTATCTCTAAAAATAGTGTTCGCTCATCAATCCACAAAATCATTTCTGTTGTTGGTTTCCATATATCTGCTCCATCAATAACTATTCTTGTTCAACAGTCACAAACAATCTTACGATCAATTCTGAAGACGGTACTCAATGCAGATAACGAACGAATTCTAACATAAAATATGGCAGGTTCGGGCCCGGCTATACAGTTAACTGCAGTGAAAATGATATCAGCGAACCAGCTCAAGGAAATCTGTTCACTTGGCATTATCACTGTTCCAACCTTAATCAACCGCGCCCAATGAGTCAGATCAGGAATTATCCTGCTGACCATGTAACCCAATACAAACAGGCGCATCTTACTTGAAAGAGGCGACGAGCACACCAAGCAGCTGCCATATTGCCGAATAATAGACTTGGCATAATATCGAACAATCTACCAGAGAATTGAATGACTTGTTTTTAGATAGAACAATCTTGGATGAATCGTAAAGGAAACAATATAGATAAAGACAGTTCTATGTTGATTCGAACATTAAATCTTTCAAATATATCTTGGTATATTTATGTATACTCAAGTATCTATGACTGGAGATTACTGGAAAACAACACTACAGAAATCACTGGGGATGATTATCTAAAGAATACCCGCATATACTACCTTTCAACATATGATTTTTTTAAACGAAGTTCTCGCTAGCTATAATATCCATAACAGTTTTTTATCTCATTTTTCTATCTATTACCTTTGTATATATTTTTCTTCATATCGAATGGCCTATAGTTTAGCAGTGTGTGTAACTAGGCTCAGCGGAAGAGAAGAGAAAAGGCGACGGCAAAGCAATGTGTCTCGTAGGGGCGGGTAGAAGTGGATAAGTCACCCCTAGAGCCACTAAACCTTGATTCTCCGAACGGACGATCGTATGGGAAATGGTTGTTTGAATTTAGGCGTATAAAATGTTACCCAGACAAAGTCATTTTTGGTGGCCAGGTAGTTACAAGAGAGATGGAGACGAGATAAGATGCTAATGTAAGATAGCTGCTGTAACAGACTGGAAGCTCGTCGCAGGGGATTTAGAAAGAAGGAAAGGCAGGAAAATAGGGGGCGAGAGAGAGAGAGAGAAAGAGAGAGAGAGAGAGAATGCAGAGAGGATACAATTATAAGAAGTAGAGAAAAAATTGGAAAGTTCTGATGAATTGGAGCAAGTATTGTAATATTGACTAAATAACAGTGAATTTAGAAGTTTCATTCGAGAGGTTTTTAGTACATCTAGACACAGTGAAACTTTCATTTGCGTTATTTTCTGGCTCGAACACGTTCTCTACACATTTAAATCAGTTCAGAAAAGATTCAATTGTTTTATCCTAAAATATAAAATCTCGATGTTTTGATTTTGCCAGGGATTTATTTCTTTTTTCATGTTTTTGTTGTGACGTCTCTGCCATTGAATGACGTTTTGGTGTCATTGGATTCGTTGAATTTGCTGCGTTCCTGATCGATTTCAGCTGTCACTTGGACAACCGTATCTTCTGGAGATAGATTCGTGCAGTACCGAAGATAAAACTATGTAGGACTGCAATTGTTATGACTCTAGGGCAGAGATTTTGAAACATTGAGAGCTCAAATACCCCTCTCTATAAAGAGAATATACTGGTAGACTTTTATTTCTAACATTTAGTTTCTAGACTGTAATCAGTTAAATTGGATAATTAACAAATTTTCCAAATCATATTCTAAATTCATTAAGTGTATTTGAAATCTACAGATGTATGCAAGATAATTATGCTTTTGAATAGCAGTGCAATTATTGGTGATATTTCTCAGCCACAATATTTGCAATGTCAGATTCAGAAAAACCTAGCTATGGATGCCCAACCATTATTTGTTTAATCCTCAGGGATTCGAAATGACTTCTTTAGAGACAGGCCCACTACACTCAACATGTCTCAATGATATTGCATCAAATTTGCATTTTTTGTGTTCATAAAAAATCATATCCATAATTCTGAAGCTATTCAACCAGTCTTATTCTCCAGATCCATGTTGGAAATTCGAAATCATCGTTTAAAAAAAAAAATTCATTGTCGTAGCCAAAAGCTCGATTAGCATCTTATTGCCACACCTTGATCCCCAGTATTCTGCTCAAGTGTTAGTAAAAATTGTTATTAAAACATTAAAGAGAGATAACGAATAATGCTAATTTAGGTGAAAGCTGCTACTGATGTATCAAGGAATAAATGGAAGTAAGAAACGCAAAAAAAAAAACCTTGACAGTATTTTATTGAATTCATTCATAAATGATATGCATCAATTTTGAGATTGGATTTAGGAGCTAGAGTTAAAGTTAGTTTTTGGGGTTTTGTACAATAAAAAAACTTTATATATATATATATATATATATATATATATATATATATATATATATATATATATATATATATATATGTATATGTGTGTGTGTATATATATATATATATATATATTTAATAGATTTGATAGATTTAAGATGATATAAGTTAGCAAATAATATGGATAACATATTGAGCCGCCCTAATACTAAGCCTTACCTTAAATTTTGAAACTAATCCTTGCCTGTAGAATTAATCTTAAAATCGAATTATATCATTTATGATTGAATTTAATAAAAAATATTCTTTCTGCTTTTGTTTGTTTCTTAATATGTTAGTGTCAGCACCAGAAGTAGCATCCGTATGTCAGCGATAATTTTTTTATTTCCCTTTAGTATTTAAATTGTGAGCCAATAGCAGAGCTCTATAGTTGTATTTAGTGTTGGCGAGATAGAAGCTTCAGTGGAGCATGATTAAGAGAATTTGATGGTCATTGAAATTATCCGACTCCAGTCGTTTAGTTTTGATCGTATTCCACCTCAGAAGTCTAGATACAAAATCGATTCGGCCGTTGTTCAGCGGAGGAATGAGACATGTCTCCAGTCGGAGAGTCAGAAGTTGACTTTTCTTGTCATAGAAATCTTGAATGGAGATAACAGTGTCGTCACCGCAGGATTCATGCAACAAATATTGAGAAGAGGTGAAAATCGACCCTATTTTTCTTCATTGTATCATTTACAACTGAAGAGAATACTGATGCTAATGAAGTAATCAAATACAAAGGGAATGATAAGTATAATTTAATATAAATATAAACTGGGTATTGGAAACTGTTTCTGAAAGCACCTAAAGCAATGGTATCAACCAGAGTGCAGTGTAATAGAAATCATGAAAACTATATTGTTATTATTCTCTGTTCTGGTGTATAGAAGCGTGTAATGGTAAAAATTGTCTTTGATTATTTATTGATCAAATGAGGCATTTCAGCTTCCTATTTCTGGTACAAAAATTCAATTCATGTAAAAGTGACCTTTGATCCCTATAAAATCACTGATCACATGGAAAAACCCGACTGTTATTTTGAATTTTTTAATGTTTCGTGCAAAATACGTTTAATGATTTGGTTACACAATGTGTTATAAAGCGTATCCCAGCATATTTATCCATTGCACACTATAAGTATGATTCAATAAGTTCGATTCAAAACAAAGGGTTTCTTTCAGCACGATGCTAATAATGCTTCAGAGCATTCAGCAGAATTAATTAGCAGAGTTACAGGATTCGAGGCTTTTATCTGTTTGCGTGACGTACGAATGTGATTTGGAAACAACAGCGCTAAATATGATGCGATATATTAAATGGGATTGAATGAGAACAACATAAACAAAATGTTATTAGATGTGGCTCTGAAAGAAGGAAGATAAAATTGAGAAAATATTGATGATATCAACACCGCGCATAAATGAATCACCGTAGTCCACACGTATTCCAAAACTAGTTGTCCAATTTTTTTTTCCAATTGATTAAAAAAAATTTCAGCTGTAGATTTGGGCATTGTAAGTTCATTGTAATCATAGTGATCAAAAAGTTTTTTTTTTCTCTTTTTCTTTGAAAAAAAAATGATTTCTAAATCGTGCACTCAAGGAAAATTTCGTGGGTTGTAAGTCCAAAAGTCAGAGCAGAGGTCCCTTGAGAGACACGCAAATAGGCACACGGACAAGCAAATATAGTAGCTTCCGATTGATTTTTTTTTCTTTTTCTGGGCAGCCAAATGGTGATTCACGATTATTGCTGTCATTATATATACATCGCAGAGTTTTGAAAGATATCTACCAGTACAATATGTGTATTTTTTCCCGTTTGTCTATCTGCAACAATGGGTTTTGTCACTTTCATGCACCTATTTCACCAACCCTCTATTTCGTACGAACCACTTGAAACAAAAGGGTCACAGCTTTTGACAAAATGAATATCCCCTGTTCACACCCCTTGACAAAATATATATCCCCATACCGCCCACTACCACATTCAAAATATCCTCACTCTAAAAAAAAAAAGATATAGACAATGATTCGCCTGATGAAGCTCAAAGAGGGCAGAAACATTCATTTAATAATTGAAACATTTGCAGAGAGCTGTTTTGTTGTATTACATCTCTTGGGTGAGGCTATTAACTTGGTATCCCTCCGCTCCGAATCCAGGGGCAGATGTTCTACCCTCAGTAGGTCAAGATAAAGTGATATATCCATTTATGCATAATTCCTCATCTACCAGAGTGCTCTATCCCAAAGTTAGAAGAGTATTGCTCGGTAATTATAGGAAATGGGTGCCCTACCTGAGAGTGCTCAACCTCTAACGAAGGGTATGTTAATTATGAAATTTAATTGTGCCATCCACTGACAAATGTTTCGTTGTATTAGAACTATTCAATGTGGTAATATACTCGATATCCTCTCCAATACCACTATATATATATATATATATATATATATATATATATATATATATATATATGTACAAAGACATCAGATAGTTAAGGAGCTTGAAGGACAGAAGTGAATTTGCTGACACTGAATCTGTTTATTTTTCAGTTGATTGATTCTGCAAGTTGTATTAGATATCTGACGAGACACAAGGAATTCTGGCTAACTTGACAGGAAGACAGATTTGTTACTCATTATAGAATTCTCGAACTTTTCAGTAGCACTTCAGAGACATAGATACAAACTGTATGTACTGATAAGTGTGTCCCCGAAACATCACATTGATAGGCCAAACTCCATTCTTTCTAATCTAACTGAAGCTGATTGCTGCATATACCCTTGTATAATATATATATATATATATTATACAAGGGTATATGCAGCAATCAGCTTCAGTTATATACATATAACGAAGAAAACAAGTTAAATTTATTTGAATTATGTCAGCATTTACAGATTTGTAACTTAAACATTTTGTAACTTTGGTTCGGTCTGTTAAACGGCGGCTTACCTATCAATTGGTCTAAACTTCAAATCACTGTAGGGAATTATTGATTCCATGTATTAAATAAATTCAAGGTGTCCAAAACGACACATAGTTAAAAGTTCACTCCTCTAAAACAAGTGGGGATCATTCCTCTTGTAGTTGTACTCAATTTCAACCCTGAGAGTTTGATAATTAAACCTTTGCAACGTTTGACATACCCTGTTGAGGATTTGTTCTTATCACAGAATTCACGAATTTTAAGAGTCTTCAGAAATATGAACCATGATATTCACAGACGTGATATACTTTTGGAAAGAGGTATTTCTTGTCCCAATACATTAATTTTAGCTTTTTGATTAAACGGCACAGGTATTTTTATAGATTGGGTTATAGAATAAAATAAATATGGACTGTTCAAAGGATGAAAATGGTGTAAAAACTAAAGCCTATTGTACTGACACATTATATTGAGTTATGGCTAACAAGCTCGTCCCAGTTGATTTTGATCAAAGGCATGAAAGCAGGAAAAAAAGTGAAAAACAGAAAAAGATTTATGACCCTTGGTACCAATTTGTTTCAGCTCATAATATCTTTTTCAGTGATATATAATATAAAATAACATATATATATATATATATATATATATATATATATATATATATATATATATATATATATATATATATATATATATATTCAGACAACTATGATTCCAATCCCTGTTGAAGCTGAGCCGAGATGATGTCATGATCGATTTCCTCGAATATCCTTGTTTTCCAAAGTTTTGACGAATTGAATCAATTGGATTCTGATGCAGGACTGAATTTTGATGGAAATTGGCCAAAAGGAAAAACAACAACTGCTCACCAAGATCCAAGGTTGACCAATTCTTCTAAACTATAACATGGCATTTTAATTGGAAAGAGCCTGTTTGCATCAGAAGTCATCATTCAAAATCCTACCTCGTATCCAGACTGCTGACACCATTTAGTGAATCGTGAATATTCCAGCAACGACAAGATAGAACCTAGCTTGCTCATCTTTATAGGCCAATCCCCAGTGGTGTGTCCAATAATCATTACCTCTTGTCAGATTGAACTACACTTTACAAGATGTTAAAGTGCCTTTGGCGCCTGCTGTACCACCCTTGTTACTAAGCTAATTACGCCGACCATTGTTAGAATACTCAGTCAGAGACTCAATGCGTATCCCACATTGAAGCCCACAGATTTAATCGAAGTTCATTATTATATTTCTGGGTGCAGCCACGATGAAAATTGAGCTTGTTCCGAGGATCTGAGGCAACTGTCGAGATTCTGATCCTCTTTGGCAGCCTAGCTTAGGTGGCCTTGTGTCAGATATCGACAAATATTCACAATTGACGCCTAGGTTCGGAACTGTAGTGAGCAAACTAGTGTCTTTAGCTTTTATGACTTCTACTTGACGTTCAACCGGACTAACAAATTCTTTATACATTATTTTTATAGAACGGTTTTTCTTTTGCTTTTTTTCATCACATCGTTGACTCAGACAGTCGTTTTGCAGCGACTCATCAATAGTATGATTGAAAAGAAAGTGTGAGCCTATACTTGGAATCAGACATGCACCAAGCCCCATAGAACGGGTAGTATACGCTTAACAACCTTTAACCTTTAGGTTATGCAGCTTTATAGTAAAACAGGAGATTTTCTATCGTCAAACTGACTCCCTTCAACCGTCGGCGGAATTTTAAAAAAAATCCCAATTCTTATCACAACCATAACCTTGATAGAATTTTTGTAAGTTTGACTCTCTGTAAACCATTCCTTACGTAATAAGCTCGACGCTCAACGCTCAACGCTTGACTTTTGGTTTTGTGCTAAACTGCGTCAACCATGATGTATGTTGACAGGGATTGGTACAATTTCATCGTAGTGGGGCTATATCAAATTTGAACCAATCATCATAACTTTAAAAAAAAAGAAAGTCTTTAACCAAGTCCTTCGCTGGTGGAGACATTGAGAGTAAAAAAACACCTCATTGCTACTACTGATACTATATGTTTGACAGTCACGGAAAGGAAAATAAGATCGTTAGGCTAATAATAGGGTACCCACGGAAATAGGAGAAAATGAAGCTAAGTAGTTTAATTATAAGATAGGAAGGAAGAGAAAGAGAGAAAATCAGATAGCTAAGTGTGGGTAGAGAAGAAGAAAGGAACAAAGAGAGTAAGGAAATTTAATGAGAGTGCAGGAAAGAAGAGAGTTGGAAAGAAAGTCAAGTAGTTCAGTAAGTGGGTACGAAAAGAGGGAGAGTACAGAAAAATAAAGAAATAAGCACGGAAAAAGGGGGCTGATCGGTGCTACTGATATCATAATTGTGACAGACTATTTTACACACATAGAGATCGTCTAGCAGAACTGTATGAATAGGTTTTTCCAGTTTTGAATTTGGTCCAGCTGGCTATATATGCGCGTATCATGCGCATCACTCGAGCTAGAGGGCTGAAAATTTCAACATTTGATCCTTTTATATCTACTAGCGCTGATCCTTATTATATCTACCAGAACTAGTTTGTATTTTGAGAATCTATTTTAAAAACGTTTTTTGGAATGTGATTGGTTCAATTTTCATTGTAAGTTTATGCTAAATTGATATCTAGTCTGCACCTGCCTTTAATTGATTCCCCAATACAGAAAGAAAGGTTAAAAAGATAGATTGATGGCCCCTGCTTTAAATGAATTGGAGGTCCCATGTCAGTGTCGACTTGCAATATCCCCCCAAATCACCTGATTATTATTGTCTTTCCATTGATTTCAACCTTTTATCCATAGCAAAAGTTTCAATCTGAGAGAAGCTATAATTCGTACATTAACAGTTTTTGTGGGCACTAAACCTTAAGAATGGCGAAATATCTTTAAGTTCATTGCTTCTAATCGATCACATTTTATTAAAGAGTTACTTCCTTTTGTTCATTATATTCGCCTCCATTTTAGTACTATCAAGACTATCGTCATTTACAGTTACGATATTATGCTCTTCCCCTACCATGTAAAAACAATAATGCTTATCTTAGGATTTCACTTCCATCATTTTTACGAAAGTAGAGATTGAAAGACGACTCATTTGAATTACTTTACCTTAGATCCAAATTGATTTTGGAAGGATCCTCTCATTTCATATCAATTTGTTTACATCTTGCAGCTTGCATCTTTCTTAACCTGAGGTCATTGAACTGTATTCCCGTAAATGGCACAAATCAAGTACCTAGTTTAGCATGATATTTACGTCTTGGATAAAGCCCCAAACACGTTTTTTTTTTTAGACAAATATTTCTTTGGGCGTTTTGGAAGTATTATTTAGTTAATGCACCTGAAATTGGAAGGACAAAAATCTTCTGAAAGAAGTACGTGATGTACGTAGGATAGTAAATTACCTATTTCGAAGTTGTACTTCAAAATACCCGGTATTAAATGCTGTATCATGTTCCTAAATGTAATTAAGATCTAGGGTTTTCCGTGCACGTGGAATTAAAATGTCCTTAGATGATCATTAAGAATGTCTCATTGAATTTTCATTGTATATATATATATATATATATATATATATATATATATATATATATATATATATATATATATATATATATATTCTTTTGTTGATAACAAGTAAATCCAATTTTCTTTTATTTAGTCTTCACCTCTATTAGGATTTGGTATGACTATATTGGCGATCTTTCAGCCAGGATTCGTTTATTGTAAGGTCTGTGGGATTCATAGAATGAAATAACATCTGTATTAAAAGGAAATAAAACACTTGATAATTGAAGAAATATCCAAGAGGAGGGCATCGATTGACGCCTGTAATACGTTTTAAATTACGCTAGCACGATTCACAAGTGCAGGGAGATTACATCACATGGAATAAAACTTGTTATACAAATACATTGACAAAACTTGATACACTTGGACATATACTTAATTTTTTTGATTTAGCTGACAGAGACCTTGCAAGAAACTTGAAATGCATCAAGAACGTTGGTTAAAAGAGTCTTGAGTTTACCTCCTTTGGGGATTGTTTCCATCAAATCCCTCTTATTTAATCTTTCGAATGCATCTGAGATGTCTTTCATGTCTATTTCTCCGCTGTGCTCCCCATGCTATTTTTTTGACAGCTCCTTACGCAGCAACATGTCCAACGAGGCCCTGGACAACATTTTGATTGGCATGCAATGGGTCCTCCATCAAGTATCTTGTAAGATTATGGCATTCGGAGCACTCCCCAATAAACTGTCAGTTCCTAATTCATCAACTACTCCAAAGTATTGGAGAATATGATGAAGTCTGGACGCAGTGAGGATTCTGTTATGCGTTTTGGGAAGTGTTGTCTCTCTAAATCCACCTTTAGTTGCCAATGAGATGTCAGAGATACAAGACATGACATTTTTTCTGCTGTGCTTGTTTTTTCCACTCAGTCTGAGGACTTTGATGATTTTCGCCTTTTTTCCATGGTTGGTGTTCGCTGGTTTTGATCGTTGCTGCAACTGAATTTGGTATAACCTTGAACAGTTGGTAGTAGCACCGTCAATAACGGCCGTCTAGGGAGAACAATTTCGAAATGGTGTAAAATGTCTATCTTTGTGCACAGTGAGCACAAAAAACATGGCCCCTCTCAATGCGAGTAGATTTCATGGGTTAAGCAGGTTGTTGTGAACGGTTCAGACAAAGAATACGACTGAGCTAAGATCAGATCACGAACAGACCAACCAGATGACTTTTCCTGCTGGCCAAGCCCGACCATTCAAATTGTCAGACCTCCCCAGATTGCACTTCCTCTGATGAGTTGACCTCTCTCTCTCTCTCTCTCTCTCTCTCTCTCTCTCTCTCTCTCTATATATATATATATATATATATATATATATATATATATATATATCTATCTTCTGCCCTGCTTATTTGAGGGCTCAAAAAGTATCCTAAACCTATTTACACCCGTGCCACACCCCAAACCATTGCTTTCTGCCCCTGTCCTTTTTCCTAGACGCACTCCACCTTCTTAGACAAATAGCAGCAACACGTACCTATCATTGTCCCCTCAAAATCATCAGTGAAATCTCCAAAAGGAAGCTGATGTGCATTTGGGGACCCATGTAATGCTGTAATACTTAGGCTTTTCAGCAAACCAATTTCGCAGAAACCCGCTTATCTTCCTGTCCATCGTTTCCAAAGTTGTTATCGGAACTTTGTAGTGAAGTAATGGCAATAACATCCGGGGCAGGAAGGCATGCTGATAAATCCAGACCTCGAAGCGACTTGGCAACCCTGATTTGTCAAGGCCATAGATCGTTTGACGGATAATAGTGTTGTCTTTGATGCTACGGTCGAAAATCTTATCCAGACTTTTAAAGGGTTTCTCTTTCAATGTGGCGATAGGACCATTTTGCAAGCTCTAATGTCAAATTGGCGCGCAACGTGATCAAATCGGATACTTTGATAGTTAGCACATAGGCCTTACTTGCAAAATAACCTGAGTTCGATTACAGGCACGTAGAAAATTTTTCCTAGAGTCAAATTTCCCAGCAACTAATTGGGCATACTCTAAGCTGTGTGATCTCGTTGGAAAAATCCTTCCGTTGAAACTGCATCCTAATAAGCAGGTGAGCTTAAAAATCTCAAGATATAAAGTCCGAGTCCCAATCAGTCAAGACTCGCATGCATCACTAAGTTGAGGCATGCAACAGAAATCGGGACTTTGTCACTGGCCGTCATATTTCATTTGATATTAAGTGAAGTGGTAGGCTTTAATTACTCCCAGGAACTGATGATATTGTCACAAAGGGTCTTTCAAGTACTCCCTAAACATTGGCTGCCAAACTTCAGACTGACGGGATATCTCAGCAATCCATCTCCTTTACGAGCATGTCCACTGCTGAAGCAAAGAAAATTATGCTTCCAGTGATGATCCCTCTCTTCAGTTTGAATCAATCGGATGTGGTAAGAACCGCACCTTTCTCTATTAATTTAGGATATGTAAGGCAGTTCTATGATCAATACATTTGATAAGAGCCACCTAACTTTCTATTTGATCCCAATTAAAAATGATGTATCGTATAGAACGGCCTAATTGGTTTAGAGGTGCGAATACCCGAGGAATTTCCATGAGTCCAGCTAGTTTATGGTCAGTAAACTTAGCTTAGGAGGTCATAAACACAGAAACTGTGAGACGATCAGTTAGGCTCAAAAGCACTACCCTAACACCATTCTATATGTTGGCTCACTAGTCACTACTCAGGTACCCAAATCCTGAGATTTATTGAGCTTTGTATACTACAGCTCAGTATTGAGTACTCATTTAGCAGGTGTAGGTCTGAAATTGCCGCCCGTGAGACGCAAAACAAAAGTTATTCAACAAGCCAGGCTGTTACTGGGTCTCATTCTACACTGACTTCGAAGCTTACTGCGGTGATTACAGTTACTTCTATATCGCAATTTATAACAAATTAATTCATACATATATGAAACATCATTTTAGCTCAGTTGGTAAGCTTTGCAATCATATAGTCATGATAAAATGCGTTGTGGGATTGATATTTTCATATATCAGTTTGATTTAATCTAAAAAAACGTCAGGAAAATAAGGAGCAGTTCACTTCTCGAAACTTTAACTCAGAAGCTTCAAGCTTTGGTTTTGTAAAATGCCGCAACACTTGTGTCCTTGAAGAGGATCGAACCTTCTACTTTTGCAATAATCGAAGTTCCAACCATAGTAATGATCTGCAAAAATACAAGAATCCAATACTTTTGATATTTACCTAGCTTTTTGTGGAGGCCTTGTTCGAACATTTTAGTAACGGCTGCAGGATTCACTGCAAGATTGTTGGTCTGTAAAATCATGGCCACCCGGTGAGGCTGCCTGCTATTGATTCTACATGGGTGTAATCATGCTTAAAATCACATAGAGAGTTCACAAGACGGTCCTGTCCATTAGGAAAAAAAAGCAGGATTCAGAAATATCGTAGTATTCATTAGAAAATCCAAATGGCAATAATTCTTGTCAAGTTGCAAAAAGATCCAAGAACGGTCTGACATAAGAACTACGGTCCCCAGGAATCACATGCAAAACTGTAGCGGTCAAAAAATGAGATTGTGTGACAAACTAAACGCCATATGATAGAGAGATTCCTTGCAAAACCTAGGGGAAGGTCTATATCTAACGATTGACGCCAGTATAATGATGATGGAATAGTTTTATTACAGCAATAATAGGCTACGAGACTGGCTTACTAACCACAGTTCGAGTGCAATGCGTCCACTTTTAGAGATTATTTGCTCTTCTCAAATACCAACATTATTTTTGGCTAATAAAGCTCTTTTAGCGTATATTGTTTGGACTCAAATATACACTCCTGCTTTTTTGGCTTTTGGTGAATTACATTTATTATGGACGTTTCAAAAAGCAGCTTATATAAAGGAGATACGCCAAGATAAATTGGAACAAAAAGATAGAAAATATTGAAAGGTCTTACGGCAACTTGGTGCTAATTCAGACTGTGACTCAGCATTACATTTTGCCAACATCATGTAAAGTTATTGCGTAAAGCCTGTGTCATCCATAAGTAAAGCCACAAAAGTGATGTAGAAGTTTCCTCGGCTTAGCGCCAGTTTACGTATTCTTTTTATAGCAAAAAAGCACTTACAAAAATCCATTGGATAATGATTAACTGGAGAATAAAACGTTGAAAGACTTTCTGTGAGAGATAATACACTATTTAGTCAAAATGTCTGCTTTTGTGAGGTAGATTAAAGTATTCGTATCATCTCGGAGAGGTGTAGGGGAGACTGAGGCTAGTTGGTGCAGCTTTAACAAGGCTATGATGTTTTTCATTCAGATCACTGTAGCTTCTTGTGAAATTGATTCACTTATAAGAATAATGTCCAGAAGTTACTTTGGCAAAGAGCTCTATTAAGATGTGTCATTCAAATATGGAATAGTTGTCAAGTTCATCAAATCATCAATTAAACATATACAAATAAAATGTGCCAACTCAACCGACCAATTAAGATAGTTTGTTCAGTCAGATTTCTTACTAATAGAAACATATATGGTTAATAAAGTGTTATGATTGGGGAATATACATTTCTAAACCAAACAGAAAGACTGTAGTGAAAGGTAAAATTTTAGTAATATAATAACTCTTTCTCAGAACAAGTGGAATCGTTTGAAATCAGAACTCAATGGTGCATTAAAATAAAATGGAGATAGAATAATAAGAAAATAATGACGATAGCAAATATTTGTTTGAAGTCTGTTTTGTTTTTCCTCAACTTCATCCAATTACAGAACACCAGGTAACCCAACTTACAATATACGTATCATCCGAAAACACACGGGAAAGGAAATTGCTGAGGTAACTGGGCAGTTTCTTGTGTGCGTATTTGTATCATACAGTGCCTCTCATAGATTTTGATTAACCTGGGCGTTGTCTGCACAAATCAGCAATAAAAGGTCAGACTGTGTGAAGGGCTACCGTTAATTGCTCGTTAACTGTCACTAGATAGCAGGTGCGTTGTAGTGTGTGACTATACGGGCGAGCATTACTGTGTCGTGCATAAAGATTCGATCTCTTGCGATCGACTCAAGAATGAATTAGTTTATGTGTGTGCATGTTCGGATTACATGGTCATAGTTTAGTTTATCTGAGATTTATTATTGTTTTCATTACAGTCTAGAATGATCCTAAGATTATCTCTATAGAGAAGATAATCTACAATGTATAGTTTTCATATAAGTGGACCATGATTTTATGATGAGCACGTGATTGAGCATAAAACTACAGGAAATCACCTGGCACGAAATAAGCGTCTGTTATTTTTCCATAACGTCGTCATTAAAGATACCTCTTTTTTATGGATACAGCGTTTATGAGATTTGGTCACTTGTCACCAAAATATCATTTTCAACATTTTCATTGCTTTTAGGTCGTACAAGTATAATTCTGATCAGCGATGATAACTCTACAAGGAGAATGAATGCTGCGCAAGACTAATCTTAAACTACATAATTAACATGGCATACAAAACAACATAAATGAACAACGGACATTGTCTCTCGCTGACATTTATTGTGTCTATCAACACTGTATTCATAAGGCGAAATTCAATGGTCATTTTTGCCTGAACTAATTTGAGTTGAACTTTTTATCTCTGGCCATTTCAGTAAAAGAAAATTAGTTTTATATCTAAAAAATATGTGACAAAGTAGAGTTGCGATTCCCTTCCCACTGGCAATTCCCATGCCAAAACCTCGTGAAAAAGGACACAGAAGCAAAAAAAAAACAAAACAAAAAAAAAAACAAACAAAAAAAAAAACGACGTATATTTGAGGAACCTGGAGAAATTGATTTTCAAATCAATTTCTGATACATCTGTTATCGAGAATGTTAATTTTACTAAAACCTACCTTAGTTATGGCCTAAAACTACAAGTGAGGATCGAACTCACTTCTCAGTTGTAATGGTCTGAGAAACCAACCTTCTCATCATTGCTCTGAGACGAGACACCCCACCAGTTTTTTGAGAAGTAATGAGATTTGACAGGGCATTATTTACTGGCACACGCCGTATGTGCGGCTATGTAATTGCTTCAAGTCAGACAACACAAAATGAAACTGTCACGAGAATGAAATCACCTTCGTTATGCTTATATTTATTACTTTTCTCGTAAGTTATTAGCTAATAAAGAAATAAGGATTTGGGCGAAGTATAAATTTCAGTTCCTTGAACAATGGCGTCGTTTTTTGTTATACGTCAGTTCCCGCATTAACATTGTAATTTGGTTCCAAAAAAACAAGATTTTACCTGAAACAACGTTAAATGAAACCAATTTCACTTTAGATACAATTTTATGAATTCATCATAGTCTAAAAATCCTGCAACTCTTTTGAATCAAGTCAGAGAAATCCCAAGTATTGTATATCATCGTACATTTATATAAGAGATGGATTTTTGTCAGTTTAGCGGATTTCAACCAACCAGAAGTGAATTTGTTATAGTTTGCTTAGGTCTTGAAACGATTGCTGGATTTTGGACACTTTTTTTTCTCGAGGTTTTGAAAAATTTCAATTTTTTCCAAATTTAAGATAAATGTAAAAAATAAACAAACAAAAAAAAAAAAACAGAACTAAAAATAAATGTATTTTCATTTTCATAATTTATTGCATCGCATATTCATAGTTTCTTCCTCTGGACGACGTTAAGACGATACCGTGTCAAATGAAACGACTTGTGTCGCATCAATTTTTCATTTAGTGCTACTTTTACATTGTTTTAATTAGCGGCAGTATGGTGAACCATAAGAGCATGGGGAAAAAGTTCCATCAGTTTTTTTTCTAATGTTTTGTTTTTAAAAGAATTGATTCTGAAAAATATCTTTTCACCCACTATTCCTCCGAGGATGATCCGCCAGAAAGATGTTCAAGAGTACTGAGCAGAAACAATTAGTAAAAAATTGAAAATATCTTTTAAAACGTCATTCAAAACTGCGAAACAAACATGTTAATGTCATGTATAAGATATATTACAAATTACCAAACAAAACATTTTCTAAAATCGTGAACAAAAACAAATTCCTTTTGTCTACACAACACTGTTTTTTTTTTCGTGAATATTGTTTCCAAATCTCATAGATGAAAGGAGGATCTTGAACTATCGATTGATGATACAAATAAGCCCAAGGCCGATTTGATTTTATCTTTTCTTATGTAACACTCTTATTTCATTTCTTCAGTACTTTTTTTCTATTTGTAATACGTCCGAGGTGTTTGCCTTGTAATTTTGAAAGACGTTTCAAACGACATTTCCCAATTAGTACAAATTGTTTCATAACAGTGCATTCGGCCATCTTTCTGACGGATTATCCTCTGAGGAGTGCCAGTTGCAAAAAAAGATTTCAGGATTCATATTTTCAGAAAAAACAATAAAAAGCACAAAAACATCAGTTTCTTCTTTTCTTCTTCTTTTAGTAGGCTTCCGTTAATTACAGCATTGTTAAAATTTCCCTTTTACATCCGAAACGTTGTTTACCCGAGGGTTTGAAAACAGATCATTGATACTACAAAGAAATGAAAAATTACTCCATCCATGATACTAGCTAAGTTAATTCTCATTTTGGAAACTACGAAATTCTGCTGTTCTAGACTTGAAATGGGGTAAGGTTCTTCTGGTTCGGATGATTACTTTGAGATTGCATAAACTTCACAATCTGTTAATATCAATGTAAAATCTTTAAAACAAACAAATAAATATGAACAGAGATTTTATAGCATTAGGTCGACAAAAACTTTTACTGAAGTGACACAAAGTAGCTAGTTTCAGTGATATACACCGATATTTAGCAAAACTATGTAACATAAAATCGTTCGATTTTGCCACTGCATTAATATCATATCGTTTATCTCATTATTCTTGATCAGTGTCTTCTAAATTTCTACTATCATATCAACGCATTGTGCACGCTGCCTTTTTCTTACTTGTCATGTATTCGTTTGGATTATAATGTCCAAAAATGATTGGAGCAAATAACATGTTTTTATGTTAGGAAAATGCGAGATATTGAGTGAAAAAAATGTTTGGTATCATCATCATCATCATCATCATCATCATCATCATCATCATCATCATCATCATCATCGTCATCATCAGTATTTTAACGTCCGTCATTGGACATAGATCCTTCCCCAGGATTCACCACAATTCTCTATCCTGGGCGTCGCAGCAAGTATTTCCTGAATTTGTCTAGATTATCTCCCCATCTTGTGTTCTGTTGGCCTCAGTTTCTTATGTGATATCCGGGGGTCCATGTTGTTAGATGTGATGTCCATCAGTTGTCTTTTATCCTTGTAATAGGGCCTTCCCAAGTTGAGCTTGCTCTGCTGGAGGCTTGCCATCGTAAAGTGATGCTTTGCTTGATTTCCTCCTCTTTTGACGATATCATGGAGATTCGTTGTCCTAGGTAGATGTAGTGGTCTCTCTTGTCGAATTTTGCATCTTGTATCTGACTGTTGTAAAATATGGTAGTTAAACACATATATAACTATACAACATATGTATGAGATATTAACTCAATAATACAGTAAGAAGCCATTTATACTTCCTGTAAACTTTGTATATTTGATTGTTAGGAAGATGCGAGATCAAAAAAATATTTGAAAATGTTTTCTTTGTTGTATATCATCGTGACTCTACTACCTATTCGTGTGGATCATAGTATTTTTCTTTTAATATGCTCAATTTGGTAGTTGAACACAGCATACCAAGGCTCCAAAAAGTATAACCATACGACATATTGATAAGATATCAACACAATAATGCAGTTAAAATCCATTAAATGTTATATGGTAATACTTTCTGGGGACTTTGTGTTTTGGAAATGTTAGGAGGATGAGAAACCAAATGAATATTTCAAGACATTCACTTTGCTTTAATCCATCATGACTTTACTTGCTACTCGTGTGGATCATAGTATTTTTTCATGATGATTAGCATAGTTAGACGAACAATATAACCTGCCACCATTAATGGTATGTTCAAGTTTCACATGAGAATTTTATTGCATTTTGGATGATTCAGCGAATACCATCGTTTTATCAATGATCGAAGGACGCCTGAAGTTGATTCGAAAAAAAGTCATCCACAGCAAAGTTCTCTACAAAATGACATAACTTCCATTAAAATTGTTTGAGTCTTACTAAAGTTATCATAAAATCAAAATCGGTAATTTGTGTAAAACTTCAACTCATTCATAGTAAAGGCAGAGCACGAATCACAACTGCCCGATATTTCAAGGATTCAAAAAAAAGTAGTTAAGGTTTTGCAGCGAAGAGAAGATTATCAAAAAAGCAAAGACTCGCATGAAAATAAATTAAAAAAAAACTGTTTTAATTTTACTTCTAAATTGAATATAAGAGACAGCTAAAACTCCCTGAGCATTTTGAAGCCACTCCCCCTAAAAGTCTCTCTTTAAACAGAATTGCTTTTTTTCTTTCTTTATCTTTGTGATTCTTGTGTTCATTGAAAAGGGTGTTCAGCCTGTCTCTCCGTATAAAAAAATAACACAAGCAAACAAGAAGAAAAAAAAATGTATCAAAAATGTGGCAAGAGCTTTTGCAACGTGAACAGACAGTATCTCATGTGCTTCCTGATCTGCTGAAAGAAGAAGCCATGTTAATCTTACAGTCATGAATCGATAAAAAAACCATGGGAGTCTTCATTGATTACTACTGAGCTGTCAATGTTCAAAATTTCTTCCTTCAGTTCTGTTCATTTCTGAAATCAAAAATCGATCCCAACATTTGTTGATGAAGATCCGCATCTCTAATAATTCAGGAGCTCCTCAAAAACCAATGTATTTATTTTAGACAGTCTTTTCATTGAAATGGCATTTTATGACAGAAGATGTTCAAAGTAATGAATTATATACCATTTCGTCTGTGTATTGATGATTATAGAATATATTTCGATATAATTCTATTGCCTATTAATATGGGAATTAGAATGGTAACGCTTGTACCTTAAGGAAAATCCTGCAAAAAGTTTGCTTGTCAATAGAGACACTACTCAATCTGTAAAAAATCGAATATCAACAAAGAAGAGCAACGTTGAAATTCTATTCGTAATCAGTTTATCATAGCATCATTGCTTATCTGACACGTCGAACAAAGTGG
Organism: Thysanoteuthis rhombus; assembly: GCA_963457665.1. NCBI lineage: Eukaryota > Metazoa > Mollusca > Cephalopoda > Oegopsida > Thysanoteuthidae > Thysanoteuthis > Thysanoteuthis major. The sequence continues at coordinate 43,614,519 of OY735228.1, read as the reverse complement.
ACGGTGCGAAGGACCTTCGTCGAATTAAGAATTTGATTGCAAACACATACGACAGAGTCGTTTAGTAATTTTACATGAAGACGTGATTTTTAGAACGTTCATAAAATGATTCCGTTCGTGGGAATTCGATGTTCTTGTATTTAAATGTTTGGTTGAATCTCTTCGAATGAATAGATACAGCGGCAAATCATCAGTTTCTCCCGCGCTTCTGAATGAATTCCATTAAATGTTTATTTCTGGACATTTTTTGAAGGCTGGTTGCATAGGGTGATAGAGGGCATTCCAAAACACTTAAGTGCTCATTCATTTATTGATCTTCAAATGAACCTAGACTCAGAATAACCAATGGATTCGAAGTGATATCGGTGCTAATTTATGCTATGTTTTGTTTGTTTTTTTTGTAAAGTTCGACCCTTAGTTTCAAAGTTAAGTCTATTGATTATTTCATACTAAAATGTCCTGATTATTTGTATATTGAAATGACTTTCAAGTTTTATAAGCACCCTTCAGAGATAACTTTCCTTTTCAATGTTATTCACAGTAAGGGTCCCAATCCATTACTGGGTCGCAAGTTCCTGCTGACTGATTCACAGGTTCCTAAAAACAAAATGAATAGATAAAGAGAGCACGAACGGAATATTTGTGACAATTCAAAAATTATGATATAAGTATAGATATGTGTAATAATCTTATAACTTTTTTAATATATAAATAATCATTGAATTGTTAATTAAGTTTTATTATCAAAAATCATCGAGCTATAACGATATTTGTAGAACTGGCATTGGGGTTGTATACATGGACGTACATATGTATGTAAGCATGAATTATACAGATGAAAATTTTTTTGAGAGAGAGACTGTCAATCAAAACAGTAAAATAAAGAGTATCTAAAAATAGTATTCTTCAGTTTTCATAATGGTCCAGCTAGCTGACTTACAGTATATGTTCTTGTTTTCCGATATCTTTCCCTAAATAAGTTTTTTAGTGGGAAGATCAATCCACAATGTTAGTATTTGCAAACTTGGTACTATTTTGGGTCCAGCTTTATTCACGCTTGTTTGTTTTAATTTTTTAGTGATCACTGACAAACAAAACTGCCATATCATCAAATTCTGTGTGAAATTTAAAGAGAAAAATTGAATGAAATTGGATAAATCACATCAATAGATACTGGAAAAAAATTTGACTGAAAATACATAAATATTTGGATTTTTAATATACACTGTGTGTAAAGTTGTAAAGTTTTCTCGACACACACACACACACACGCTCACATACACACACACAAGCACACACATGTACACATATTATGAGTGCTGGTGTTATATGATTTCTTGAATTGATTAGTTTTGAAACAAATGATACTACACATGAGTTGGGAAGCATTGAATTATAGTAAAACTTTCAACAGTGTTATTTTGAGTGATGTAAAAAAAAACTTTATAGAAATTTGGAAACGATATAGTGGCGTTCAATCATCATCATCATCATCATCATCATCATCATCATCATCATCATCATCAGTCTTTCAACGTCCGTCGTTGGACATAGACCTTCGCCAGGATTCGCCACACTTCTCTATCATAAGCGTCGTGGAGTCAGTACTTTCTGAATTTTCCCTAGCTCGTCTCTCCATCTAATATTCTACTGGCCTCAGTTCCGTTTATGATCTCTGGGGATCCATGTCATGAGTCGCAATGTCCATCAGTTGTCCGCCATTTTTGCAACATGGCCAACCCACTTCCATGTCAGATTTTTAATTGATTCTATGATATCCCTGACTCTTGTCCTTTCCCGGATGTACTGAGCTGTCTTGTGGTTTCTCCACGTGAAGCCCAGCATAATTATTTCATGTGCACATTTCATGGTTCTCAAGATATCCAGTATATGTCAAAGTGCTGAATTATATGTACAATCACAGCAGCTCCTTTATCTGGCTACATAGACTCAAACACCTTTCAGCTCCAGAAAGGAGTGAGACAAAGTGATACCAGCTCAACCTAACTCTTCACAGCCTGCCATGAGATGATTTTCAGAAGACTTGACTTGGAGAGTAAAGGGATTAAAATAGATGGCGAGTATCTGAGCAAATCCCAGATTCACATACGGCATTGCCCTTTTCGTTGAGAACTCACATGACCTCCAAAAATAGCAGATGAACTAAATGAAGAAAGCAAGAAAGTCGGCCTTAACATGAACTTCAGCAAAACAAAAAACATGTGCAACAACCACATTGGAGATAAGAACACAAAGATCAAAATTGAGGCTATTAATAAGTTAATATAAATCTCAATCGAATTGAATGTCGTAAGTTTTGGTAATAATTGAATTATAGCTATCAACGATGGTAGAGGGTTCTATTTTTTTAATATGTGGATCTGTTTGAGTGCTCCAGCGCCGTTGGCCATACCATTTTGTCTGTAGAATTAAAAAATTGCATTTGTACTCCACAAGACACTTTCTAAAAATGTTTCACGATTGCAGGGTCATGTTTTTTTACTTTATCGGGCCTTATTTCTACGAGTTTATTGTAAACATCTATGACCTACAGATATATGCTTCTAGATGTGGTGTAATTCTCTTTAGTAATATTTTCAAGTGGAAATTTCCAGTGATGTCATGAATACAATTAATTCTAACTATATATATATATATATATATATATATATATATATATATATATATATATATATATATATATATATATATATATATATTCCTTTCAGGAAATTTCTTTGCATAAAATCATACTCTGACGTTGCAGTCGTCCTTAGCTATATTCGTTTAATTTCGGCAGATATTCACGTATTCTTTTCCAATCAACTCAATATGGGAACATTAAAGCAATAAGTTTGTTTGCCAAAGATAATGTCAATTTCATGTTTGCCATTTTTTGCATCATCCATACACAACAGGACACAAAATCTGCAATCAATAATATCTCTACACATAAATAGTTGCATACCGTAGAGTGACGGCTAATATGCAGCTGACTGATATACATTTAGAACTACGAATGCAAAATGATGCTACTATTTTGCCTCTTGGCAAAACTGACTTCAACGCTAAGTGTTATATTACAGATATCATTTCCAATGATATTGTCACTAATGATGTAAATACTTACACTTGTACGCTGAATTTCGACAAGCAAAACTCTTTCTTTCATCGAGCTAGTACGCTTTTGATCATTATATTTAGGATAATTGGAAGCTGCAAAGTAAAAAAAATCAATTTTATTCGTTTTTTTTTCGTTTTTGTTTCATAGCATGAGATATTCGTACAGAAATGTTTTGTGGAGACATTTCAGGTAAGTTACGAATAATGTCTTAAGGCAAGAATATCTCGTTGCTATTAATTTTTAATAAAATGAATTTGATTGAAAAATATATTACTGCAAAATCATTTAAGCTTCAGGATATAATACTTTTAGTAACTCCCCAGATAAATATCATATATTCATATATATGTAGAGACATGCACAAACATACACACACACACACACACATATATGTATATATGCGCGTGTCTGCATGTATGTGTATGTACTTCATGTAACAAAGCACATGCACTGAAACACACATATACATACACTCACACACACACATATATATATATATAGGCGGATATATACTTACGTATATACATATATATATATATTCATTTATATGTAAGCACGCATGAATTACTAGATAAGAATATGTATATATATATGTATATATATGTATGTGTGTGTGTGTGTGTATGAGTATGTATATATATATATATGTGTGTACGTATAATTTTATATACATATATATGTGCGTGAGTATAAATTGTATATGATATAGAAACTTACTTATTATCATCTCTCGTCGGATCACGGTTAATGTATCACTCACCTTCGACAACGTAGATTGAATTAACGATTCAAGAAAATCGGGCTGCAATAAGAAACCAAAGCATTAATCGTGTAATGACGGGAGATCATTTCAAGGAAGTTTCTATGTTTCTATATAGTTAGTATAAAGCGATTTAAAATCATTCCAGCGGATCATATATATATATCCATTTTCTTGATGTATATCTCTCGCGTTGAAAGAAGCAAAAAGACCAAAGATAAATGTTATGAAAATATGGGTTAACTGCAGATTCCTTCGCCTTGCGATGCTAGCAGATGTTTTTGTCAGTGGTAAGAACATCACTGAAGTGGGTACCATTTTCTCTATCTTTATATATCATTAGAGGTTATTTGACATTATTTCGTATGATTTTTTATATGATATAACACAATTCTTGATTTATTTTGTTATTTTGTTATACATGTAATTTCTTCAATTGTTTATTTTTATCTACATTGTCCAGATCAAATGATGCATTGACCATGTAATAACGGAAACTCATTTCAAAGCAAGAGTCTCAATGAGATATAATGCAATTCATAATTTTTCGGTCGGCTCATACATCTATTTTTCAGTATATATATATATATATATATATATATATATATATATATATATATATATATATATATATATATATATATATATATATATACTAACATGTAACAGTTTGAATGAGGTATTGTATGCATGAATCGGAACTGAGGAATTCAAATACTTTTCTCGGGGTAAATTATTTTTGATAATTTAAAGATCCTTTTTCTAATTTTTTAAGTCTCAGCTAAACTGAAGTTATCCTCATGTATGTTCGGACCTAAAGTTCCGGAAGTTCCAATGGCGCTATCTTCATTACTCTGTGATAAAAGGAGGGTGAATTACCTATTGAGATCCGTGAGCAAAAAGGAAATAAGTTTGTATAAGTGGGCAATATATATATATATATATATAAACATATATATACATATATATATATACGTATATATATACATAATTTTTAATTATTACAATGTATTTATATGTATGTGCTTGTGTGTGTGTGTGTGTATGTGTGTTCATCTGATTATAAGCTTATTTAATGTGTAATAAATTCTTCCTAAAGGTATCTTTTTGTTTTTGAATATTCAGGAATATTCCTCCATTTAAATTATGTAAAGGTCACAGAGTATGTTCAGTTCATTCTTGATATGTTTTTTTATTTTTTTATTTTAGCAAATCTCAAAGTTTCCTTCGAAAATTCTATGCAATCTCTTTTCTGGCGCTACGTTATCACGCATCAGGTTTTAGATGCAAGGATTTTCATAGAATAATTGTTGTTTTGGGAAAATCGAAGAAAAAAATATGTTAAGATAGAAAAAAAAAAGTTTTGAACCATCAACCAAAACAGTTAACATACGTGTTTTCAAGTTTTTAAATCGATTCTGCAACACTAGCTGGCTGGCAGGCTATGTATATATGTGCAACTAGGGAATTTGATAATAGGAAACTAACCATGTTATGTCTCATTGGGTCGATGGCTACAAACGAATGGGTACAACAAACAGGGAATGAACTCACTCAAACCGATGTATACATGTTCCACACGTACTGGCCACACCCAGGGCTATAAGCCTGGAAGTTTAACCATTTACTGCTCATTATTTTTAAAATATTCCCACCGGAATAGTTTTTTTGGTTGAACGTTTAATTTACTATGTACTGTCCTAAATCGGTCTCCCATTTTATGTTCTGCTGCGTTAATGCTTGGTTTTTGAAATTTTGGACTTTTTCCCATGTCAGCTCGATGGAGTCTCACTTACAACTGAGTGACACAACGGGAATGAGAGTGCAAATCAACATGATTGAAGTAATTACCCTTCAATTTAGTTATATCAAGGCAACGCAACCAGTTTTTGAGATATTCAAATTTACAGAACATTTTCCAAACACACGCTTCGATCTATGCTTAAACCTAGACAACTGAAGCAGCTGGCATATATGATATTATCATAACCACCATGCAGACAACTTAGATTCTGTTATCTAATTTGGATTAATGAAGCCAGGCAATAACGCTGAGCTCTTTTGTCTCTGACAATGATTTCCGCTGAGACAGCCGTCAGTTAATGATTGCAACGCCTTTTTTTTCCATTTGAAATGACGTTTACGTTCTTTCACATGTCAAAAGGTTTCTCATCATTTTGTCAGTCGACCAAATAACCAGTTTGAAACCAGATTCTTAAAGTCAACAGCTCATTGGTTTGGTCATCGGAGCCGCAACACATTCGGCTGCTCGCTACGTCCAGTCAGTGAGCAACCGTTCAAAATAACAATTCTGTCCAGAGCTGTAACGGTCGACAAGGCGCCGTTTAGAAGGGAAGATTAGAGCCGAACGGGTTGGCTGACACTTCGAATAGAGAAGATCTGTAAAAATAACCTCTTTGCTCGAAAACGAGACGAGGATGCATTTCCAAATATTACACGCTTCACTGCTGACCTAACACTACCAGACCGTTATTGTCAGTCTTGACAATGTAACAGAGCACTTTGGGAGGAAAACCATTCAACCTAATGACGTAAATTGAAGTCTACTCGGCATCCGTCAGTGAAAAGGAAATTAAAGCATTGTTCTTTGTAAAGTCTCTTATATGGAGCGTTGCGAACAGTTCTACTTTGATACATTTGTAAGCAACTTTATACTTGATGGACACTGTACGAATATATATATATATATATATATATATATATATATATATATATATATATATATATATATATATTTCTTTATATATCTATTTGTATCAAATTGTGCTAGTGTCTAATTTCAGAGATAGCTCATCACTTCTGTAGCCGATATTCCTTTAGCTTAGATACAGTGTTCTGGAGTGCACTATCTTACAATGCAATCTATGGTAGGATACAAAATCGGCAAAGGATGCTTATCACACAGTGTGCAATGTAACTAACGTATTGGTCCAAGGCATTATGTCAAATTTTTTTGTATCGATACATACTAAACTTGGCTTACATTGTGTATAAGTCAAAAATATGGTAGTACTATTGATCCAACTTCCTTACCACCAAGACATTATTTGAAATATCATTTACGATGATCACATGTTACGAATAAAAAGATCAAACAGACATGATCATATTAATACCATGCTCACGCCAATTAATAGAACAAACTGTAAATCTTCAGTACAAACGATCCTTTGACAGTCATCGTTTGGCAGCATGCTGTGTCAAGGTGATCAATTAAAAATGTAAAAAGGAATGATCTATGAATGAATTATTTTTCTCCTCCCTTTTGGGGCTTGGTGATCCTTTAAAATATCTGGACGAAGAAAACAAGCATGAACGCCCTTGGGTGCAAACTGAAGGACCGATTTAGCCTAAGGTTACATTGTAATTGATACTCCCTAGTCACTAAAAACCTATCGGAGAAATAATGTAAAAAGGTTTTCTGTCGAGATAATTAAGAGTGGATGCTTGAATCTTCAGCTTCCTAGTCCAAATTATGCAGCCAGTACGCGTGATATTTAGTCAGCCGAATTGAAAATTGAAGAATCCTATTTGAAACTTTGATTGACAGGTTTCCTTGACAATTTCTTTTTTAAGAGTTATAATTTTCCGTCATCAGTTTTATGTCGCTTTGATATCATGACTGAATGGTTGGTCATCTAAATTCGAATCTTGGTCGAATCTAGCAGAGGACTAAGTAAGTAGTGTAATGTCATTCTTCTAAGTGAGAAAATGCCTGCCTGTCTGTCTTAAAAATCAGCTTTAAAAATACTGGCTTTCAACCGGGTTTGAACGACTACTGCCTATCAACAATGATTTTGGGGAAGTCATGAATCTGCTCCACCATATTTCGCGTCTCATCACCAAGTCTCAAAGCCGAATGCTTTATCCGTGACGGTTTACAAAGGAAATGGGTGTGTCATACACTGGGCAAACTATTACCCCATTATTTACTTTATGAGGAATCTCACTCTAGTTCAGTGTTACTGGAGCACTGAATGATCCAACCATATTCTTACGGAATAAAGGAGAGATGAATGAAAGACTTCATTTACCATATTTTTCTTTGTGATCCTCATGGTAAACATATTAAAAAAAAATGATCTCCAAAAAGCCAATTTTGAGCTCTTGATCTGGTGTTTTCTGAATATATGTAAACCAGAAAAATTTTAGTATTTTTCTCATTCAATTATTCGTCACTTTTACTTTTATTTACATATTTCAAGATCAAAAAGAAAAATCAGCGGAATAAATGCTTAAGAAATTATACGTTTTGCTCATGATATAAAATAATTTATGTATGAAATTACAAAATTACGGAAAATTTTTTTTTTAAATTTGGAAAACTTCAGCTATCGATGAATGATATGCTATAAATGAAATTTGACGATGAATGAGACTGGGATGGCTTAATCAATACTCCTCTCGTGGTTCACATGTTTAGTCTAACTGTTTTTAGTTTGTCCCCTCTATTTGCGACATTTTGGAGACTATAGAAAAGAAAACTTATTGCAATTGATGATTTGTGTGAAGGTTCTGAAGGAAAAAAAAATTATCAGTAGAGGGAACACTATGGACAGTTACAATTCGTATTCCTCTCAGTTAGTTTGAGACTATGTGTACAAAACCAATCAAATTTGTTCATACAGAACTTACATCTGTCTGCTGATCACCTACACCATGCATAGGTTATTACATATAACCTATCGTTCCCAATATTTATTTGAATGGACGTTAGATAGGGACAGTTGCAGTACAAATCAGGGTCGGTGACAACATGTTGAAGCTACATTAGATTTTATCAATTAATTTTTGCTTTTTGTCCCTTCAGAAAGTATGTATTGTCTTGTAATATGATGGTATTTTTTTTGTAAATACCCAATAATAGTGCTATTTATTTATCGAATACGGTTTGGGGGTTCCCTCCTTTCATTTCTGCATTGAGTAAGGACCTATTTTGAGTCAACCTGCAAATGTTATAGATGATATTCAATCTCTCCATATTTCAGTGTTAGCCAAGAAAAATGGAATATTTATCGATCGTGTATCCATAGTTCTACACTGCAACTGTTTTTAAACTGATTTTCGTCTTACTTCAGTGAATGTTAACTGCAGCTTCAGGTTTCAAGGACTGTGTGCAATCATTCAAAAATTATGATAAGACGATGAAAACTTCTTTGTAAACTGTTTTAAAAAATATAGACATCCCAAAATGACCTAGCAAACAACTTGTTCTAAACCATGTGGCATCCATCTCCGAAAACATATCAGCCATTAAAGAGTACTGTGGGCTTGCTGAACATGAAGATTTTGACACATGGTAACCACGAAATGTAGACGTAAACAGAGCAGTTATTCAAACTGAATGTCTTGTTTAGTTAATGCAAACGGTCTGGACTGTAAGACAAAAAAACGGATCATGGAAAAAAAATCACTTTCAAACCTCAAAAACACATTATAGTCGGTAAATGCACCAACAGATGTGCCGCCTATCCTAACTCTACATGTACGCTATTATCAATCCAACTTGTTTCCGACTGAATGAATAAGACTCATTGAAACAGTCTCTTCTACTGAAAACACCAACACGTAATGTAATTTTATACTGCGTGTGAGGAAAATATCTTTTTGAATAATAAGCACAGACTTTTTCCATCTGTATTGATCAGATATTTCGTGTTTTGGTTAGTGCAGCACAAGGTCAAATAATCAATGGGATACGAAGATTGAGTTGCATCAATTTCATACGTAAGCTTGGTCTACAAATGTTGAAAAGCAGTATTTGATTTTCTGTCTTTTGTCTACCTTTGGTCCAAGCTATTTTTCGATACTGACTGAAAATACACTGAAATCCAAACATCGATGCAAGCATTACTGGTTGTTGACTGAATCCTCCCTTGCACAAAGTCATATTAAGGAGGCAAGCTTTCAAGAACTTTGAACACTACCAAATAAGACTGCGAGACAAGTTTTAGCCATTGTTCTCATCCATTATTACCGTTCCTCCGGGTATTGACTCTTACATAATAGCAATCTCTACACCCCGAGTACTCAAACAATTGACAATATCGTACGTGCTGCCACCCTCAACTTTTGCACTTGATTGTGTGCATGGTTCCTTATTCTAAACACATTGAATGATCTTTGCTCTCCCTTCCCGCTGCAATAATTATTGGGCTTTGTAATGTCATATGCAGTAAGTACGGATATAATTATTTGAATTAAAAGCTCCGATTTGAACACAGAATTCTCTCTCTCTCTGTCTCTCTCTGTCTCTCTCTTTCTCTCTGTCTCTCTCTGTCTCTCTCTCTCTTAGCCATCTGTTCAAAGCCCGGGATCAATAGTAATTCTCGTAGGTGTTCAAACATCTTAAAGGGGTACTCCTGAAATAAACAACGATTTAGTTAGAATAAAAAAAATAAATAACTACACCGCCATCTACAGAGAAAAGATTAACCTTTTCCATTCTGCATTCATTCCCAAGATTTACTGCACTCAATAACATTGATGGCCTGTGAAGTGTGTGCCAATTCATGTATGACTGCAATTTAAATGAAATTGACATGACAACATGATTCCAATATTCAAACACGCTATCGTCTTCAATCTGAGTCACCTGCAGAGTGATAATGTTAAAATTTTGTTGCACGATAAATATCTTTCTCTCGGAGAGCAAAGTTGTCTACAGATGCTGAAGGTTAAAAAGCAAGCCTAGCAAACTTTTGCTGATGGGTTCGTTCCTCATTAGACTTTGTTAGAGGCTAGTTTTGGTGTGAAATACCGATAGACACACCGTTTTCTGAGGGCATTTAGAAATAGCCTTGTGGATACAGTTATTGTGGCCTTGTAACTGATTGGGCAAAAAATCGTAAATTCCCACACAAAATGTTGCAGAGTGAACACATAGCCAGATTAGGTTTTATAAACATTCATATTGATTTATATGGATAACATGCTTACCAACGTGACTCGTACATATACCTATTCCAACTCACAAGCCCGAGCGCGAATCATTCCTAACGCAAATGCTAGACACTCAACCATAGGAATGTATCTGACCTCGTTCAATTTCAAGAGTGAAGGGGTTCGATCATTGAGGCAGACAAGTATTGACATACTGATGCTGGTCACGAGGGATGCTCTGAAGTATTCTCATCAACAGTTCACGCTGGAGAACTATCGTTTTAACCGCTAGGGTTAGTGAAAGAGTTTGAGTGTGTAAAATATTCACAATATTTGAAGATCCGGCTGGGGTTTTTGTCTTCTCATTTCTGCAAAAAATAGCAGACGTTTGAAAAAATAGTATAAAAGGGTGGATAAATTGCATCATGAATTGGAATAAGTAGAAATGTTTCGTTGAATTATTTATTCTATACTACACAAGGACACGAATCACATCCATACACACACACACACACACACACACACATGTATATATATATATATATATATATATATATATATATATATATATATATTCTCAGAAACATTACTCGTACTGCTGGAAAATGATTTTTATTCTACATGATTCATTAATTTTGTGCGATCCTAAATGGTCCTGCAAAGTTTTGTTATGCAAACCAATTATCTTCCGATCGTTGATAATGTACTATGTTGAGAGTTTTCAATCTTTTATACAAAAACAGGATTGAAAAAGTATATATATATATATATATATATATATATATATATATATATATATATACATATATTTCTTTATATGTAATGTAAAAAAGAATTGAAATTGGTGGATACGTTGATTTTGCGTGGAGTTATGAGTCGAAAAATTGACTAACATACCTTTACTACTCTTCATTCCTCATTGGGTGTCACAGAACTGTGTTTTCTTCAGAAACTAGTATTCTAGATATCACACACACACACACACGTATATATGAATATATTGGTGGCATATTTTCCTTTAGTCCATCTTTTGTTGAAAATGATAGATAAGGAGCGTCTTTCTGATTGTTCAGTAATATTTCCTTTTTGTGAACAAGTAAACGGATTTTGGTTTCAATGAATATAGATATTTTCCAATTATGTGTCCCCTATCATAGACATTAACTCATACATAGGATATAGAAGAACATCATCACAACGCTTAAACTACAAACTACCAAATCAAAAACACATAAAAATACACGAACCATCGAACGATGATACCCCCATTTGCAAAATACTTTTAGATAAAACCAGGTTGCTATACATAATTATTTGAATTATCAGGTGGCGAATAGTAAAATTGCTTATGATAAGATCAAGAGGTCCGACACTTAACAATATACTTTTTGTCTAGGTACTTGATATACTAAATGTATTCTATAGTTACTTGATTGATTATTGAATAATAAATCAAATTGAATAATAACTTGAATACATATAAGAATCAGAGAACGTCCTCAAAAGGGAGAAAGAACATTATCTTGAGCTACCCGACCACAAAACGACGTTACATGTTTACTAATAGCAATCAATGATATAAAACGTATAACAGACTGTAAGCTCCGAAATAAAAAGTAAAAAATCAACTGGTGAAAATATGTATACTAACATCCTATAAATATCATTGGAGCTTTTTAAAAATGCAATCCGATGATCATGGTTCGGGATCATTCGACTATCATCGGCCATCATCAAGGAAGTGTGATAGTGGTACCCCAAGAGCGATCGGTATCATGGTAATATTTTCATGTGCTTTTCGTGCCGATAGGAACAATTGTCAGACTGCATGACGATTGCACACACTGTCCTGAAACTCAGTGATACCGCGAAAATCTTCAATGTACAACTATTTATAAATGCTCTATTCCAAATACCAAAACTCTTCATTCATGGATAACTCAGCTCTAACAAAAATATCAATAATATATGCATATATATATATTGCATTCTCAGGTAGGGAATTTGTCTACGATAAACTACCATGCAATGCTGAACCAACTCTGAAATAGAGCATTCTGGTAGATGGGGAATTATGCGCAAGTAAATATACCGTTTAATTCGGTCCTAGTTCTGCGTAGGGCAGGGGTAGAGTATTCAACTTTGGGTCAGAAGCAAAGGTTGCAACCGTATTTAGCGGTACTGGAAGGGATAATGGATAATCTATAGCCACACGGAAGAGTTTCAATACAACAACACAGCTGCCTGTGAATGACACAATCATTAATCTACACATATATATATATATATATATATATATATATATATATATATATATATATATACATTGCATTTCAGATGTGGATAATATCTACATGAAGCAATCTCCAGGAATTTTTTCCAGGGCTTTGATAGTTCTAAACTCCCTAACATCTATACGCACAGAATTTTGTGTGAACTGGCCCATAGATATTGCCTTTCTATACATATTGATGTGTACGCATTTTGATATCCAGTATATGCGACATGCAGTATAGACTGGCCGTTTCTTTGGGCCAATATGAAGGAGGCCTGACATCCATGTACTTTTCTGGGGCTTCCTGTTCATTCAAATGAAAGGAAGAAGTTCGAAAGTAGCTAGTTGAAAGCTCAATATAACTCTGACATCAAACAGTGCCGTGGACTTTGAGTCGCACGCGGCTCAGTCTGTGTGAACTGTGTAACTGGCAGCCATTTGGCAGTTAAGCCGTGGCCAATCATTCTGAGCTGCACGATTTGACTTTTTCCCCTCTTCCTGCGAAATCAAGAGGAAAGTTCTGAACACTTTCAAAATCAGTTACGATTTCTCACGGATGTAAATAATGTGAGCTGATTTTTGATTTTCAAAAATGACCTAATTCACTTCAAGAATATTAAAAATTGTCTCAGCAAAGGCTATAATTTCTCTCCTAATCTATCTATTTAGTTCAAGTTTACATCTATTTATCAGTTGATATCCATTTGAATACTTATCTATTCATATCTATCCGTTGATACCTATTTATTCAACTATCGATCCATTCAAATCTATGTAGTTGTTCATATCTATCTAGCCGTTCATATCTATCTATCTATCTACATATCTATCTTTTCGTATGTACCTTTTTATCAGACTGTTCATAACTTTTAATCTTTTTGTTTATACTTACATATTTGTCCCTCTGTTCATATCTATCCATGTATCAACCAGTTCATATCCATCTATTTATCCATCTCTATATCTGTTAGAGTCTGTTATATCTATTCAGTTGGTTGTTTTATATCTATCTATCTATTCATCTATCTTTTCTTAGACATAACTCTCCTTATACATCACTCTAACCGTGTTTGTAAAGACTTTTTTTTTTTTTTTTTTTACTTCTATCCATCTATAAAGACCTGGACACAACATTTTCTCTCTCTCACCACTCTCCCCCTTTCTCTCCCTCTCTCTCTCTCTCTGCTTATCTATTGAACGATCTATCTATCTAAGCCCAGACATATTTTTCTTTATTTTCTCTCCTTGTTCCCCTTTATTTCCCTACCAGGTCAACTATTTATCTGTTTATCCTAATATTTCCCCTTCTCTGTCACTCTCTCCCATGATATTTGTATATATGTTCATCTATCTAATACACCAATCTCCTTTCTCTCTTGCTATCTATCTATACTTTGATCTATATATCAATTGATTTATCCAGACACTTCAAAGAGATGAGCCGGATTAAAGGGGTTATCGGATTGCAGAGAGTTGATACCCTCAGGGTCAGGAAACAAGAGTTATTGCCCACAGAACAGCAATTGTTAGCTTAAATGAAACCAGTTAGGTAATGAAAGCTGAGCCGTAGGAGAAAATTATGTGAAAAAGTTGTATGATGGAAAGAGAAAAAAATAGATTGATTTCCGAGTATGATATGATTCTCAGAAGTAATTGCTGACCAATAAAGATGGTTTGTGAGTTCTATTATAAGAAGACTTTTTATCTCACAAAAATACTATTTGTCTGGCCGTCTTTATTGCAATTTGACTAACTGGATATACAATGATTTAGTTTTCATGAATCGTAAATGTTTGAGCAAAGCACAACAAAAAACGATTCTTGATAAGTGGATGGATGCAAGAAAAAAAGTCTGGTTATTACTGAAAGAAAACTGTCACATGATGAACGTCTTATAACAGCATTCTGTGTTGGGGGTATTCAATTAGAATTGGAGAAAATGAATGATCAATGAATAAGTAATATCTCTCACTGTTTGTTGGTCAGTGATTATCAATATAACTTACTGGCCCAAGCGAAGCGTTTTCGTGCGAAAAATCAAATTGTTAACTACGTTAGCAGTTGTTGATCGACAGCAAAATCATATCATCATTTTGGCTGTTGCTGCTGATCTCAAGTGTGTAGGTTTAAATCGTAGTCGTGACGATATAAATAGAAAATATCTTTCTCCAATCCCTCCGCTATAGCGACCATAGACCCGATATATATATATATATATATATATATATATATATATATATATATATTTCTGTGTCATCGAAAGACAGCTGTTTCGTTGTATTACAACTCTTCCGTGTGACTATAGACTATCCGTTATCCTGTTCCATCCAGTACCACGAGGCAAGATTGAAACCTTCACTTCAGACCTGGAGACCTCTGCACTAGGGAACTGGACGGTCAATGACGCTGAATTTTAGCGATATATTCATTTATTTTAAATTCCCTGTCCACCAGAACACTTTACTCCTATGGAAGGGCATATATATATATATATATATATATATATATATATATATATATATATATATATATATATATATATATATATATATATATATATATATATATATATATATATATATATATATATAGATCAAAAAAGAATTATCAAGGATATAAATACTCGGGAATGTTTGTACCTCTAATCAGCAACTGGTTATATATATTTGTGAGGTTTTCAATTTATCAACAGCTCGATTGATAGTGTTAAATGCCAAGCACCGTTATTTTACTTCAACGGCAGATAAAATTATATATATATATATATATATATATATATATATATATATATATATATATATATATATAACTTCAAATTAGGAAATAGAATAATTCATCAGATCATAGATGTCTCAATGGGAATAGATTCAGCCTTCTATTGGGTAAAGTTATATTCACATAGGCATGAATATATATGAATATTCATATTATCTTTAATTACTAGGAACTAATATGAAATGAGCTTGTTTATTTTGAGATTGCATACGTTTTTTTCAATTAATTATGTTCTCTAAATGATGGAGCATAATTTTAAAAATCGTATATTAATATATATCCCAAGGATGTAAGTATTAAAAGAGTGAACATGACGGAATTCAGGTAACGTTCGTAGGTTTGGATATTGAAGTCGAGGACTTAATGTTCTTCTACAAATTGCTTGATAAATAAGATATCTACCCGTTGTGTGTAGTGAGAATGCCTTTTAGAAGAAGTACAATTCCATTTCATGTATTTCATGGAACAATATCCTCGGAATATCCGGTAATAGAAAGAGCACATATTAGATTCATTGATTTTATCCAATAAGAATGTTCCTTTTGTTGTAAGAATAACCATTCAAATGGGCAGAATTAAGATCTTTTAGACAATTTTGATAAAGCCATGATTAGACATCCTGATCTGTTTAAAGCATTTCAGCTGAAACATAGAGAAATGATAACCCAAATTAAAGAATATGTTAACGATAGTTTGAAAATAGAATAAATAAGTGCATATTGGAAGAAAACAATTTGTTTTAATGTTAAGGGAACTGAGTAACCAGAAGAGATGGATTAAGTCTTTTTTAGTGTGAAAGATTGTATTGACTGAAAACAAGGAAAAAAGTAATTATTTGTCTCTGAATCATCTTTCAGACTGATATGCACTTGGACAATGTGAGAGATTGAACTCGGAATGCCACGTAACAAATTTTCCAAGTGTTTTAATGGAATTACTTATTCAGATGTTACTACCCGTTAGAAAGTGGTTTCGTTTCGTTTCGGTCATGTTCATAAAGGTACTTTTTTTTAAATAATAATCAAGTATCAAAAAACATCTGATGGAAGCTTGAGAGCACATAGCGTGGATAAATTAACTTTGAGATTTTTGGAAAAATTATCAGATTATTCAGATTATATCAGAACATACTGGTAGAGGATCAATTCGAGTTTTTCCGTGTAATTTGTATTCTTAAAATGATTTCATAAGTTGGTTTACATGGAGTCTGGGTTGAAAACCGACAAAACGGATTTAATATTCGAATGGGTGAACGTTCGATAGAAATGACACAAACAGCGGGTCACGTCTGTTGTTATACTTACTGATCCTCATATATCCTTTATATACTCACGCAAGTCAGCTCTATTTAAATAAAATGAATGATGTGTAGTATAAAATATAATCAATACACAATACGTTTAATACCCTATATGAAATGACAAATCACATGTAGGACATAAGCGATATAATAAGAAATGGGGGTGCTGGAATGCTATTTTATCATAGCTGTTTAGTTTTAAAATCCGAAACGGTTACATGGTGAATAACTGATGATTCCCACAAAAATCAATATACATTGTTGCAGAATAACAAAATATAGAAGGAACAGGGGAAAACACTGCGAAAAAAACCTACACAAATTGCATCGATTGATATCGGGAAAGAAGTGACCGAAGTGACACCAAAAGAATTCGAAAACAACTTTTTAATGTCAAGTGTTTCAAAGCTGTAAATCTTTGTAGAATTTATTCATTGACCATAGTCGACAGTGAACCTGAAACTTCTCTATTCTCTACCATCCTGCCGAATAAGGGGGAGGTGCAGATCAATCCCCATCCTAATCACACTCCTGCGGTTTACTCAGCTGCGGGTTGCACGGGGAAATTAATCCTCATGAATAATTTTCATTCATACTTAGAATCAGTCCCGGATCGTCCTGCGCGAGAGTCCAGCAATCTGACCATTACACTATCTAAGCAGAACTCAAGACTGAAGAGCCATATAAAACACACCCTCTTTTGTGGTCGAATACCCTTCCAATAATCTTACTCAGTTAGATATTGAGCAGCATAAGTGCAGGTATATATATATATATATATATATATATATACATATATATATATATATATATATATATATATATATATATATATATATATATATATATTGTAGGGAAAAACAGAAGATTATGTAAATCTATTGGCAGCGATTTTTACATTCTTCTTTCTAAAACCATTTTCTGTTGTGTTGTCAACGTTTCTGTATTTGATTTGACGCCGTTTCATGCATTATACAAATAAACTCTCAATCTGATAATCCCTGCAATAAAGGTAAAAAAAGAGAAAATGAAAAAAAGAAACGATGCTTAGAATCGAATATTCATAAACCTTATTTCCGTCGAATTCTTTAGTTTTCTTTTAATATTTTAAACTGGATAATATGAATTAGAGATAGGGTTTTCTATTGCACATTCATGATGTGGCGTTAAACGTTAAAGCACTTCTTGTGTTGCGCTTATTTTGGGTTTGAAGAGCGTGGAAGCCAAAAAAGATAGAATATTGGTCAATGCAGCATAATTTTGTCTTGGAACAATACGTTGGCATCAGCCATCTCAGCTTCTCCTCATAATAAATAAGCCATAACCTTCAATGGAATGGAAATAGGCCGGCAGCAAAATAAATCAAACACGTTATTATATGATTACAGCTCAATTTATATCAAAGAAGCAAAATCACTTGATTCGCATAAATTTCATTTGTATCATCTATAAGTTTTACAGGGAATGATTTTATTCCTCATTTTCAAATATTTTAGCATTCTTACCGTCAGTTTCGGCCGTTTTAGAGTCTCTGCACATGAAATGATGAGAGTCTGTTTCCCAAGGAAGTATAGCTGGAGCCAATGTAAAAAAGTTTTTTTTTTATTATTATTCAGTGTATACGGAAACTGAGCTCTGGTCAAAAGACTTCGGTACCAGATTTCAGCTCAATCCGACGATATATCAAACAATCCCTTTAAAAAGATCTGTGAATGGTTCAAAACCTATTGCTTAATTGGTGCTGTGACTTGATCTTTGTTCTTCTGACAATAAAAAAAAATCACACATCCGTTTTCTGAGGGGGATTCAAGTGGACAGCCCGAGATAACCGTAATTATAGACTCGTCTTCAGTCACAACATCGGAAATAAAATCATTTTGAATATTTCCCCTCGATTCATCGCACATATCTGAATGATTGCTCTTTGAGCCTTTGAGAGCAACCGAAGCAGAGTTTTGGTGAGAATCGTTTCGTTTATTGAACCCATATCCACTGGCATGAACCCCCAGACTTCAGATAATATATATGACGATTATTATCATATATTGTGTCAAGAAATTTGTCATTTCAGCTTGTTTGAGTTCGGCTAGATCCTGATTTGTCTTCAAGTGACTTCTCACCATTTTGAAACGGTACACTTGTGTCTTAGCAGATAATCTTAACGTTGAGAGCTTTCCAGAGTATCGAAACAGTTTCAACTGCAGTGCCAACCTCTTGCAACGCCCCAAAGAATTACCAAATCACTTCTCACATTCACTTTTCATTTCACCAGTCATACGTAAATTACCCAAAATGAGTACAAACACCAGAATTAAATGGTTAGGAAACTAATCAGACTACCCAGAAACATTCCACGTCAGAACCAATGTAAACCAATGTCTACATTTTGCACTGCATCAACCCTTTGCTGGGCTGTGTGATAACACTTATATAAACAACTCTTTCGATCTCTTGTATGGAATATAGCATATTTTGTTTCATTCAACATGAAGTTGCACTCCTTGCATCATCTCTGTCCGTTGTAGATTCCTTTGGAGAGTATCACGTTATTTCTGTCAGGATTTGATCTATGAACTTTCGCATCCAATAGCATTTATTTTTCAGAACATTGTAACCTATTTACAATATTGGACAAAACTTGAAGATGTTTTAATTAGACAGATTATATTATACAATTCATTTGATCATTTTATTTCTATCAATGACTAGTTACAGGTTCAATTAAAGATTTTTGGAGATACTCATTTATTTTAGAAAGTGAAATAAGTGACAGGGGGTTTTGTGACGTGTCTGCGATTGTCTTTTGAGCTTTTGGAACAATCTTTAGTTCAACAAAGTAAGAGGGACTCTATCTGTTCGATTTGATTGGTTCTTTACAGCACTTGAAGAAAAACAAAATGGAGAATTAGGTCGCGACGATTACCATTGCAGTTCAGTGAGGCTAAACGTGAGAGATTTTGCCCTGTATGGATTTTGTGAAATCTCAAGAGTAGGGGTGACACGTGTCCATGGGCACTATGAAGGGCGTTACAATTTTTCACAAGGCAGCGAGACTATTGTAAGATAGAGGGAGAGAGAGAGGGATGAGGAGGAAAAAGAAAGAGAAAAGAGCGAGGGGTGAGATTGAGACACGGCGAGATAGATAGATAGATAGATAGATAGATAGATAGATAATGAGAGAGAGAGAGAGAGAGAGAGCTGCGGAATAGGTTGTCCGATCTCTTCAAATCTCAAACTTCAAACGGTTACAGTATTTAATTATATCGTAAGATTCCCACAAAATCAAACATGTTGGACAGCAAGTGGCAAGAGCAGGATGCCTGACACATGTTCTGTATTCAACTTTTAGCAAGATCCTTTCATGACAAGTTATAGCTCTCTGAAAGCAGTTATCAATACGACGGACTTCAAATGCCCACCAACCAAATCAAACACTTAGCCACACTTTTATCGTAAACGTTATAACGTTGTTGTTTTTTTGTTTTTTTGTTGTTCTCTCTAAAGAGACCGAATATTTGTCATATACTCTAATCAAATACATTGAATGGGTGCAGCCATGGCAAATATATTTATCAATTTTGGTATTTATGATTTTTGATGTTGGTGATCCAAATAATCGATTTTGATAATTATGATTTTTTTATTTCTATAATTACATCCATCAATTTTGGTAATTACATTTATCAATTTATATCATAGCTACCAGTTCTGATGATAAGGTTTTTCGACGTAAAATTAATCAACTAATTACATTTATCAGTTTAGATAATCATATCTATCAATATTGATCATTCTAATTCTGATTTGAAAATTATATTTATCAATTTCAATAAATATCTCAATCAATTTTGATGATCATTCGTAGCCTAACGGATACGGTAATTACTTTATGTAGTTTTCTATGTTGACCGAATTTTAACTATTCTTGGATACCTTGGAAAATTTTTACCAGAAGTATGAAATAAGGTGTTCATTAATCGTCAGTATAAATACTTTCTAGAAAATAATTTTTACATATACAGGGTCAACACCTTTTACAGTGATGGCCCTCATAACTATGGGCATTTCTACAGAGTTGAATGCCTTTTTGAAGTCTACAAATGTTGCAGTGAGTGGTATTTTATTTTCTGCTGCTTTCTCTTTCATTCAATTCATTGAATTGGTATGGTCCATAGTCGAGTAGTTTCCTCTAAATCCAATCTGCTCGCTTGGTTGGTTTTTGTCTAGTGTTGTAGTTATCCGGTTGGTGATGATATTTGTGAAAAATTCATGGATAGATTTTAGTTGGCTTATAGGCCTGTACTTATTGAGGTCCTTTGGGTTTCCCTTTTTATGTTGAAGCATTATGATTGCTGTGTTCCAGACTGTCGGGACTTTACTCTGTTTTAGACATAAGTTAAATAGAAAAGTCAATTACCTATTTATTTTCTATGAGCTGCTTCGTATTTTGCGGACAGGTCAGTAAAGGACGGATATACAAAAATATTTAAAAAAACATACAAAAATCATAATAGAAATATGTCCTAATTGCCCCAAGTAGTTTACGGTGCCTAATGCATATGAACGACATTCTTCTAATTTCAAAGGATTGGTGCTTATTCATGTTAATGGACTTATATATGATATTTATTGCTTATCAAAATTTTTACCAAGTATAAAAACTATTATTAATTCAGAGCATTAGTGATATAATCTATGTCTTATCTATTTTTCATGATTGATTTTCCTTACACTGACTCATTCAAAGTTAAGAACCGTGCATCAGATTGTCCATGCATCTGAAATGTTAGGAATAGTCAGCCGATATCTTGTTCTCTTCATAATAGTTTTCAAAAACGGCACATCTCAGTGCACCTGTCCATTTCTACGGTATGTGCCTCGGGAACCGGGAATATGTCTACTTATACTGACACAAAGATATCATCCTCAATTCCCCACCCATACAATTAAGACGTGTCAAGAACATTCATTGATATCGGAGGATCTTACATTTGAAGACATCATGTGTAGAAAGAAGCTTGTCAGAATCTTTGACTTTACAGCGTAAGTTCCACTTTGTTCAAGCTAAATTAGGCTTATCCTTGGGTTGTAAACTGCAGTGCAAGTTGGCTAAGAACTGCTCAATGGCTTCTTGGGCCAAATTATCAACATTTTCATTTTCTCTGAGGGTTTGGAATGCCTGAATAACATCATTATTCGCAAACATGCCAGCATGCCAATTTAGACTTACCAGGAAAATTGCTTGTCTGGTCACACCCAGTAAATGCATGGAAACTCAATATTGCCTCACTAATGATTTAAAGGCTACCCTAACATCAATTGTTTGCTTCACATATCCCTTGCCAGTTACCAAACATTTTTGTGTAAGTAGGTATCAATGGGTGTTTCTTGTAGTAAATTTTATAAGTGTTGAGTAAAAAATTAAATTTAGAGCCTGATTGAAAAACTTGCTTTCCATTGTTATATATTCTATTTCACTACGTTTCTTCATCTGTTTATGCCCGTTCGTACGATATATCCAATAGTTTTCAATGAATTTAATTGAAAGATATTTTCCGATTTAATATTGTATATCTTCCTGTAGTCACACACGTATGTCCGCTCGGTATATCCAAAAGATCACGACGAATTCCCATTAAACTGTGTAGAGGGAGTGAACTACGTCATGAAAAGAATGAACTGATCACATATTTGGGTAGATGTAGGATTTACTCTTTGTTCAAAGCATATTTGTGCATTTCTTTTAATCAATGCTAGCATTCGGGACTGCTTATCCATACTATATCTCAAAAGTTTTTTTTATGGATTCGTTGCAGTTTTGTGATGGGTAAGGTACACTTGAAGAAGCAGTAACTATATTTTGCATTTAATCTAGCAATTAAGTTTTGATTCAGAGTCGTTTTTTTGCATTGTACTTTTAAGAATTTCTCTCAACAGTTCTCCCAAAATTATCATGAAAATTGGTTGAACGGTAAAGTATTTACTATGGCAGATATAATTGAATTTAATTGAGAGATCCTTTCCATCGTCTGCTATATTTTTATACTTATCTTAATCTGTTCATACGATATCTCAAAAGGTTCTCCAAGGATGTCAATGAAATTTTGTTTTGCCGTGGGTTATTAAAAGGAGGGATTAAATTTTTTGTCGAGGAAAATTATTTCCGATTGAAAAATTTCCCCCATTCCTTTTTCTTTCAAACACCTTCGTATCAGCTCCTTTCTGTCCACACAGTATCTGAAAAAATTGAGAATATGTTGAGCTGGAAAGTACACATTTAGGAAGAAGTGATTGAATAAGGGGTGCATCTCTAGGATTTTGTTCCTGGTTGAGATATATTTTCGCATTTTTTGCACATTTTTGTTTTCGTTCCTGTTAATCCACACAAAATCTTCGGAAGTTCTAAATGGATAAGTGATTAAAGTTAAGGTTGGATTCAGGAATTAGATCAGAATGGAAAAGTCATTAAAGTTCTTGGTGGATCCAGGAATCAGTCCATGTAATGTGTACTGCTGTGTGAATACATTTATAAGACATGAAATAAGTCTTTGATTAAGCTTTCGTACCCCATCTGGAAAATCAAACCTTGCCAGTGGTTAGACGGTGCTTGACTTCTGGAATGCTTTCATGCACAGCTGACATTTAAAAGAACGTCTAAGAAACTTTTGTTGTGAATTTCTTTTCAATAGATTCAGGCAATTTATTTGGCAATCAACTTGGATTACATTGTACACCTTTCCAATGGCCACACTGTGGTAGACTTTGATTGCTAATTAAAAAAAAACGACTAACGGCATAATAATGATTTGGCGGTCATATTGGACGGTTTCTAGAGAAATTCCGAGATGGACACCATGGATGCTATTTAGCACATCTAATTGCACAAAAACCGTTGAGAAACTTCCTTTGCAGTGAAGTGACGTCTCTTTATGAATGCATCCATCCATGTGATAAAATTGGGTGTTTTTGTTGTATTTTTACGGATCAGATCTGAAAAATGGGCTCTGGTCGAGAGGAAAAAAATCACTTGTATTAAGGAATCATGAAAATTTTACTTCATGCTTCTAATAAAAAGGCCCACCGGGTTACGAATCAGCCAATGTTATTTGAGTTGCGATAGGAATCATTAATTTCAAATCCATATCGTTGATTTACAATGTGCAAAAACCAACAAACTTTCAAAAGGTGGAATGAGCCTAAAGGTATCATCATATATACATATTATTCCGTCTCACCATTCATCGATGGGCATTTGACAAGGCAATTCTTGACATAAGGGGTACCAGACCTTCCAAATATTCAGGAAGAGGTGCTGAGGAAAAAGAACAACAGTTTTAGTTAAATCTTAGATCAGGTTGCTTTCTTTGAAATTTGTCTGCTACTCAAATCATCCTCAGAGAACGAGTTATAGATTTCCTAAACTCCATAAGCACTTTGTAGCTATTATGTTTTAAAAAATGTTCTTCGGCAGATAACTCTAATGAAAGACTAAATGATAGAGTAGCACATTGGAAAGAAACACCTGAGTAGAAAATTACGTTCATTTAAGTAATCAGTAGCTATCTCAAGAGAAAAAAAAAGTTTTAAAAAATTTACTTGACTATTTATGATAATCAGCGTACCAGAAGATTCGTTATGTGATTAAAGCACGAAAAAAAAAACGAAAAAAAAACAGATAAATTTAAACAATCAAACAACTCAAACTTGAGGAGGCCCCAAAGAGTTTCTGAGATGTTGAAAATGAAAAGACCCAGAATTCTATTCCAAGCAGATTAGTTGAGATCAAGCTCACAGCCGAGTTGTCATCACTTATTGAAATATTGGGGAAATTGCTGTAAGAGCTGTTCAGACTATTGAAGTCACTCTTCGTTTTGCCTTTGATGTTATCTTCACAGTTAGCCCAATACATTCTGCATTTTCCATCTAAAGTGAAATCTGTACAGAAAGAGAGACGTCCCATTTCTACGGAAATTTGCAACTAACAGCAGATGAATTCACCGGTTTGGTTCATTCACAGCAAGCGGGAACACTTTCACAAGTGATTTAATAGTTATTCACTGAGTTTCTCTGTAATTCTCTTCTTTCTTTTGAAAAAAAAAAAATTCCGATTAGACTGAATTCCTGACTTCCATTATGTTCAATTGATACATACCAGTTCTTCGAGATTTCTCACTGTCGATATTTCTAATTTCCTTTTCATTACTTCGAAAAAATTTTCGATTTTGCTCGAATTTTGATTTAAATTTGATAGCTAATTTCTCTCAAAAACTTTCCCACGGTTCATTGGAAAGGAAGAAGTTTCAGCTGAAGAAGGCTGTAAAATGAATCATCCCTGACATTGTGGTGGTAACAAAACCAGTACGGCCAATAATCGGAACACCTATTGAGATATTAGACAGAAACAAGATCGAGACTTCATGAACACTTCATAGACACCATGGTTTAAAAATGTTCCACAACGAATAGCTCTGATGAATGACTAAATGAGTAAGTAACACACGCAGATATTTTCTAAGTAGATTATCCTCGGCAACTACGAAGTCTATCACCATAAGACATCAAATAATTATTTCATTTGCAAAATAAGTTTGTTTTAGCACATTAATACATCATTACGTCTGCAAAGCTGGCAGTATTTATACTAAGTGTTTTTCAATTAGCCTCCCGTATTTATATACATTTTGAATGGTTACGGTAAAATGATACTTTAGAACACTTAGGAAATATATGTTTTGGTCGACAAACTAAATATAGATTTGAGAATGAAAGCACTGGGGATAAAACATCGAGAAAACGGAAATAGTATATTGAGGAAGGTAGGAATGGCAAAGATGTTGAAGACAGAAAGATTTTAAAGAGGAAAAATTAAGAAAAAGTAGTTATTATAGGAATTGTCATATAAACAGCGTCATTTGGCTATGTGCCGTCTCGGGAGTTATCAATTATATATTTCGAAATAAGCTTGATCAATTAATAAGGTACTTGTCCTGCCTTGTAATGGGCAGTGATCATTGAAAAAAAGTCAGAACTTGAAAGAAATAAAATTTAGACACAAAGTAAGGGAATAATTTAGCATGAAAATTTTCTCAAATATAATAAGGGGTAATTTTCTTTTCATGTTTTCAACCATCTGGGATTATTGGCCAGTAAACTCGACACATACATACATACATACATACACAAACATCCAGCCAGCTATCAAGAGAGAGCCAGACCAGCTTGAAAACTAAAGAAACTAACGTTGACAATGTTGGTAGATGGTTGATTGTTTCCAAAAGAATTGGGAAAGTTTCCAGATATAAAAAAGGAGAAAGGATAATGAAAATTAAAATTAGTTGGAAAAAAAGTACCAAAAAGAAACATAAAAAAGCTTGGAAAGAAAACGAAGTTGCTGAAAAGAATGGATAATGTTAATTTACTGTAAGAAAAAGAGAATTAATTGAAATGTATAGCTTTAGCTTTGAAAGCTAGAATTCTCAACGTCATCTCCATGAGCGTTTACTTTGTACAGTATACTTCAGTATGCTATTATTGTTACAGTATACGCATCTTGGTGACAAATGGTAATCTAGGATCTGCTCAAAGAATGTTTCAAGTTATGTCTTGAAGCCCATAAGTTTTGATATCAATGTGGTCTCAATTGGAATATGGTTGAAAAGTTTGGGACCTAACCCTGAAAATGACTTATTTGGATTGGGCCTTTTCCCTCGCACCTTGCCTAGAGTTAGAATTGTGGCACAAAAAGCAAAGGTGAATTGATAAAAATTCCAAGCGATATTAACTCAAAGCCGAAAGATTGGCAATGTAAGGTACAAAAGTTGAAGAGGAAATTAAGTTTGAAGGAATCATTAGATAATTATACCATTTTTAAAGCAAGGCAAAATACCTGAAATCCATAATTATCACTATTCATAACATGTTCGCATTGATATTCTTCTTATTATTTTTATTGCTATATTCATGCCCAAATCTTTTTTTCCCTCCTTTGCGTGTATAATGTGGCCTCGTTGAAAATGGTTCTTAATATTCACGTATTAGAGATCCCTTCAAAATACATTTATTTCATCTTATGCTTACTTATCTACTAAACTCTCGCACCTAAATCCAAATATTTCTTGATCTAAAATAAAACAGAATGTATGCATAAGGTCTCATTACATCATTTTATTTTATTTGTTTCTTTTCATTCATAGCCGTTTTGACTGCCGTTACAGCATGATACCTCCGAAGGTCATCTTTTGTTCATAATCGGAATAATAACTGAAATGAGTTTTAAAATCCTTTCAGGTTACTGCCTTTTGTGATCAAATAGAGCCAAACTCTCAACTCTGTTTTTTGAATTTCTTCTTTACCAACATATACTATTCACCAGATAACTACCTATATGGACAGCGTATGAAGCAAAAAATCGATACATATATATCATCATATCGTATGAGTCAAGTTACATCCACTTTTGAGAAGTAAAACCCATTTTATTTTCGGATTCCAAGAACGAAACAAATCGTCTGATTTCCAGAACTTGCTAAAACCTAAGATAAGTCAATAATTGAAAATGTTGGCTTCCTTACTACAAAAAATATCCACTCCATTAATGCAGCTGATATCAATATTTTGTAAAGGGTTTTCTAGGACAACTCAGATAAGTATTATTTGATTAAATTTCTATTTTTAATAACATATTCTTTATATCTGATCACAGTGTATAGATGCTCCCTGTTTTTTGTATCGATATATGTAATCATTACTGTGATTTCTTCGTGTATTTGGTTGATAAATCCTACCTGTGATATCACTAGTTGCACAAACAACTTGGTTTATCAATAATCACTTCTTACTGAATAATTTTGTTTCTTGCCAGAATTTTCAAATAGCATATTCAATTTTGTTGGTCGTGCACTCAGTGATTATCATGGCGACCTAAACATATGTTATCATTGTTTCCACCGTCTTCAATCTTGTTATAGACAGTAATCAGAACCCCAGAATTTAGAGTGAAGAAAGTGAATGTGTATATAAAACAGATAACAGCCAAAGTCGTTAGATTACAGGAAATGCATGTATCTTTGGTAAGAAGCTTTGGCTGTTACAAACCACAGACCAAAACTGTAAACATAGGTTTACTTATTATTTTCAGTCGGTCTTGCTGGCTGGCTCTGTATGTATCACGTATACTGATAGCATCAATGGAGCTAAAAAGTGGCAAATTTCAAGATATACTTCTTAATATGTCTATATAAAACTTTCCTTTTACGAAAAAAGATAATCTCCCATAAATGGGTATTCAGGACATTATTTGCAAAATAAATTTATGCCAAATTGATCCCTTAATTCGAGCCCCTAGCATTCAATTTTTTTTTAATGAAGAATTCCTTCATTGGCCCCTCCCAAACAGAAAGTTAGGGAAGTAACTTTTCCAATGATCACCCCGTTTTCCATTTTTTAAAAAATTATCATCCCCTACACAGCATATTGTTGGAAGACATCGGTCACGCAACAATTATCTTTTTTAATTGCTGATCAGGCTTTTTATACTTCGAGGTCTAAAATTTTTCCTCGAGGTTGATGAAACGCGTAGTCCTCCTTCTTTGTAGTGTGCATTGGATCTGTGCAATAACATTGAACATGCAGATATTATAAATGCTCTTACATTTAACAAAGAAGAGTAAACTACTGAGACCATTAAAAAATGGCGGATTTGAACAACTGTAGCCACCAAAGATGGAGAAGGACTCAATCTGTTCATTCTATGTGCATGTACCTGCAATTTTCAGCGATCCTTACCATGTTATTCCATCAACAAACCTGAGAATTGGCATCTGTATCCAACTGAATCGTTTCTAGAAGAATTTTCTACGAATTTTGAGGTCATTTCAATATTGTTGAAATTTAGCATATCTTACCCTTTCATACCATACACCATAATGTGAGGTTGACATCAGAGGTCATATGATGTCATCAAGGGTCATTTCTTGGCCAGTTCTAGCCAATTCTCAGAGTTGCAGGCATATGCATCTTTTTATCATACGCAATACAACGTTGACCATCAGGCTATTAGAGGGCATTTGTTGATATTGGGGATCATTCGAGGTTACCTGTGGTCTATTCTGATCATTTCAACTCATTTTTCGGATTTTGGGCAATTTTTCCACAACTGTGTAACAGAAATTGTTCATAGAGTCAATCTCATCGGGGCAAAATGTGATATTGACTTTGGAATTCTATTGAGATCACTTTGAAGGACAATTTTGCAACTATAAAACTAGAATTTGGCAAAGAGATTCGAAACCCCGATGCCAAAATCACTCTACATAAGCAGAATTTCAGTTTTCTTAGGGCAAATTTGTGACAAACATCTTGGGAAAGTGACCTCAGGTGACATCAACTGATCTCCAACACTGGTTTTGCATAGGGGGACATCTCCACACGGCATGAGCTTTAAGCAATATTGGTTTGATGCCGGAAGTCAGTAGATGACCTGAGGACATTTCTGAAATCGAGATAACTTGTCTTTGTTTTGTCTTCTACATGGGTTATTCATAGATAGCTCTGTATTGGTTTTTCTAAGGGTGGTTCCTGGAACTCAATGGGAGAAGCACTCACATTATGTACCCAGATGCCCTGTGAAAGTAAGGAACGACATTGTTTTTTTTTTTGTTCATCAGCTACTTTACTATGTGCACGTAGTGCAAGCAATTGTTTTTCATTGGTTGTGTTATGCAATATCAAATACATTTTGAAAAACATTTCTACTGTTTGGTCATCTTTTAAGTGTTTTTCGCCCGGGCCACGCCGAGTATCACTACTAGTTCACAAACACACACATACTCACACATACACATAGGTAATTATTGGCAGGATGTTTTGGTTTTGGACACTTTTTGAACTACTGAGAATCCTTTCTTATCGAAAGTTGAGCTTCCTCTACCAAAAGGTTTGCCGACCCAGTCTGTGATATTTCGCTTGATTTTTTATCAAGGATTTCATGGAGACTCGTTATCCTATAGCAAACATCTTGCACTATCTCCATGAAGCATCCCATACTGTTTGAAGCTGATATTGCCCAACTTATCATCACGTCTTCAGAAAACAGAGTCTTATTTTACTATTATCAATACAAATACGTGTCAAGTTCAATAATCGGATTGCTATTTGATTTGAGTGTGAGATGAGAGTTCTTTCCAGGGGAAGTGTCTTTTAAAGGGATGCGCTTTTAAAGACACATAATATCGAATTAGCGCGTGTTTGGCCTGATGTTCTCTCAGAATCAAAGACTAAGAAGGAAATATAATGACTTTGAAGAATTGAGTGACTTTAACATTGAAGGCCTAATTTTGTCCTTTGTCGAATAGTTCAATCATTTTCTTATTATTTCTAATAGACATACAGAACACAATCCCAAGGATATCATAATTTGGAATAACCCCCTGTTTTGTATCGAAACATACGATCACATGCAAAAGTATTTTGCTCAAATCTTGGCACAAAATCTTCCAATGACACAATAGGTAAATTTGTTCCCATCTCTGGTTTTCGGTCAGATTATATTGTTTTCTAGTTCATCTTTGTGAACACACATAGCATTTTTCACGATTACAAATTCACTCATTCTGTTAAAATATGTTTCGAATCAAAATTAAACTTTCCAGCAATTGAACGATTCTCAAGTTGTAATCAGGATTTTCTCGATTGCAGGTCAGTGTATTTTAAACTGAAGTTCACTTTTGAAAAAATTAAGGCGCGACTTTTCTTGAACTGAAGTTCAACTTTTAAAAAAAGATCGAAGCTAAGAAGATATAGTTGAGAATTGTATTTACCTCAGTGCATCAAGTGTAGCCTCAAAAGTATCAGAAAATGTAAATTGATTAATCAGTTTTACTTATATGTACTAAACTGCTTCGGTGCAGCAAAAGACTGATTCAAAAGTATCAATCAGTAATTAACTGGATGATCCAGGGCCTTGAAAATAGTTCATTTCTTGCCATTTTCTTCATCAGTTTGGAGCGTACGAGAATCGTTACAGACAGCATTTGACACAATTGCCGATTCTATTACTCGAATATTCTTGCTATAGTTTTGATAAGAGTCATGAAAATTCTAAGATTCTTTCCGATGATTGAACTCCTTCTTGTTTATTTTATATTTGTTGTTGCCAGTACAGCGTTTCGGCCGATTCATTCTGGATCCGAGTTATAGACAAAGGACGCAGTTTGGAATCTGAGAAAAACTCGAAGAAGAACCATACCCCAATATGTCCACTGAGTGTATGTCAGACGTGCAGGGTTCAGCTCGATGTCGCTTCCTTTTCTCAACAGGGGAAAAGATATAGAAACCCAGGCCTAATTAGGAAAGAAAAAAGATATCGCCTGAATCAAACGTTACGGCGTGGCTACCATTGATAAACCTTGTTCATCACTATCATAATTCGATAGTACACTTGAAGAAGGATGTAGAATAAATAGGCCAATCCACCTTGTTAACAACACAAACAACAAGAGGGTGTTTAACTGTCCGAGACACTCTTTGTACTTTGAAGTCTGTC
The DNA here is from genome assembly GCA_963457665.1 of Thysanoteuthis rhombus. Taxonomy (NCBI): domain Eukaryota; kingdom Metazoa; phylum Mollusca; class Cephalopoda; order Oegopsida; family Thysanoteuthidae; genus Thysanoteuthis; species Thysanoteuthis major. Next base: position 43,582,840 of record OY735228.1, on the reverse strand, counting down.
ATGCACATTAAGAGGAATCAGAGAAATTAATATCGATAAGAGGATGAACAGCAGACGATGGTATAGATGAGCTGAGGGTAAAGTTAGGCCGAAGCTGTTTGCATTGACTTTGAACTACTACCCTCGGGAGGGATATGGATTCATTTCTCTTCCCCTGGAAAATAGCAAGAGATCTTTGGTCTTGGATAAAATCATAATGCTGTTAGCCCCATGTAAAGTAAATATATCAGGAGACAAAGAAATCTCTCATGCCTTTTGCTGGGCAGTGATCACTAAAAAAGTTGGATTAAAAAAATACAAGCTGTCAAACACAAAACAAGAGACCAATATAGTTTAAGATTACTTTGGAAATAAAGCCCGACATCAAAAACACTTTTTTCAATATATCAAAAACTAAAGTTATTTTGGAATATAATGAAAAGTAAGTGCTCAACTTCTCAGCCCTCTACCACGAGCGGTCTGTACTCTTTCAATTTGTTTTTTATCCATAATATTCAATGAACAATAATCAGTATGTCTTCTGATATATATATATATATATATAATATACTTGTTACGGTCTAAAAGCAGGCATTTTGAATAGTGAGTTCAAATTGGAACTACTTGAAAATCCTGCGCTAGACGATCTTTTTTGAACCAGTGGTACTATTTGGCCAGAGCTGAATGAAGTACACATCTATAGCGAAGACGTATGTTGCTGTACAAGTGGACTATTGACAACAAGAGGTCAAATAATACAAATATTTTTAAAATATTCAGATGAAGCCTAATGTTATTCATGAATATTGTTACAAAGATGGGGAGCAAAGCCTAGTCCCGGAAATATGAAAATTAGCTTTAATAATTCAACCATGAAAAAATGCTTATTTCAAAAGTTGGAATGTGTGAAATAATAAGAAAATGTACCACATACATATATATATATTAATGTATAAATATATATATATATATATGTATATGTATATGTATATATATATATATATATATATATATATATATATATATATATATATATATATATATATATATATATATATATATGTATGCACATATATATGAATATATACGTGTATATGAAAAAATATATTTACGTATACATATATATATGAATATGTATATACATATACATATACATATATATGAAAAATATATACATAAATGAATATATATACATATGTATATATATATATATATATATATATATATATATATATATATATATATATATGTGCGTGTGTGTGAGTGTGTGTGTGTATCCTTCCTGAAATCCCCTCCTACGGCTGTAATGTACATTTTTACATGCCATATACGAACGTAATAGTGATTTCAAGCTGGCCTTTATTTGTATATGTACGAGGATTTCTGAATTTTTATTTGTCTTTTTGCATACGCCTCCATTTGCATTTTGTGCGGGATTCCCCTTCCACTGTTGATTCCTTGACGAGTTTTTATGGACATGTATTCACATTTTCATATATAATCAAATTTCTAACCATGATTGCATGGACTTTTAAGTAGTAGGCATTATTTGGTTTTCCATTTCCCCGTCAATCCACCATCGTATACACTGTTGCTTATAATTATTCATCAATACACTTTTTTCTCACGCACAATAGACTCAAAGAAACACACATCTCTCTCCATCATGTTCACTTTTTTACTCTCTCTCTCCCCCTCTCTCTCTCTCTTTATTTCTCTCTCTCTCCCTGCGTTTTCTACGTTGATCTATAATGATATTCAATCCATTTCTCAAGTAACATACATGAGACTTTGAAACAAGTTGTAATTCTGTTATATGTATCTTTGGGTATATGATAAATAGCTTTTATTCTTACCGAACACCAGTGGACAAAACCCGAAATCCTGAAAAAGATAACCCGGAAAAAACAAAACAAAAAAACAAGATTGTAACAACTGGTCCTCATAGGATATATGCTTTCCTATATAGATTGGGACTACGCCAATTTCTATTCCTTTCTTCAACCAGTTTAGCTAAGTGCAAGCTCAACTTTCAAGAACAAGAAAATCCCATTAGTCCTCAAAAGAAAGGTTCACAACCCATGCATTTTCACAATAGTCCTTTCCGTAAATCAGCAAAGGAGGGAGCTGCAGAATATAAAATGTCACTTGCTATAGCATTTGTTGGCTTCAGGAGGGCATTCGACTTCGTTGAAATCCCCAGGGTCATTGATGTTATCATAAAACATGGAGCGCACCCCGTAAATATCAAAATGCTGCAACATACCTCCCGGGACAGTTTTACCAGTCTACATAAAGACTCAGAGACCTTCCAGCGTGAGAATTGGGTAGAGCAAGGAGATATCAGTACATCCTAACTCTTTGGAAATTTAAAAAAACCTTGCCTTGGCAAATGAAAGAATCAGGATAGACTGTGAATATCTATACAACATCAGACCTGCTAACATCTCAGTCTTTTTCTTCCAGAGAAAATTCCTGATAATCAAATCATGCTAAACAAACTGAAAGAAAAAAGCAAGAAAGTTGAAGCTCATATGAATTACACAAGAACAAATGGTATGTGCATCACACATGATGAGGACAGAAGAACAAAGTGATGAAAATATGTTTAAAACGGTAAGTTAAAGGAGGCAGGCAACTACATTCACCTACGACTACGAATCTCCATAGAACCCCTTGAAACAATTATAAATCAAGCTAAGTTTTAATTTAGGCTGGCAAGGTCTCAGTGGTGCAAGTTCACCATTCAAGAACGAGAATATCCCATCGGTCCTAAAAGAAAAGGTGTGCAACTAACGCATCGACCTAGTATTCACAAATGGAGTAGAATAAAATCAAAATTGAGCCTATGATAGAGAACCATTTAACGTGCCCAGGGGAAATGCAGGATTAACATCACAAGTGACCATTAGATAGCACAGTAGATTTGAGAAAAAAACGAAGGAGGTCAGAAATATATAGAGAGAATCAAAACTCGAATGCCAGTAGACAGGACATGTTTCAAGAACCCCAAAATACTGCTATAAATCATGCGTCCTTGATCCCAGAATATCATATGTGAAACTGCGGCTGGCAGAAGATGAGATGTCGTAATGTACTAAAAAAGCTCAGAGAGCGTGGGTCCACGGCGCCCATGGTAGAAAAAGTTTGTTAAATCTTGCGAAACTTCCAAGTCGTATGACGGACGCTAAAAGTATAATGATGATGATGCTCATGATATCTAACTTTTTTTCTGTTTATGTTAACAGTGAGAAATTAAGGAAATGTTCTCATTATTTTTATGAATTTTTAAGACCGTTTTCTAAAACGAAACATCGCATTGAAAGTGTGACCGGTAGATAGTTAAGGGAGATAACTCGTATCCAACTATTGATCTGGTAAGCAGTCAAATGTCAACGGAACACAAGTCCCCATCCTTTTTAATTCTTGTTTCTCTTCCGTGTTTTTAGATACCACAACCGCATTCGGTCTGATGCCTCCTCGCCCTTGTTTCTATTTGCTCCTTTCACACTTGTACCAGCAGCTGCCCACAACTGAATTTACTCTTGCAAAGTTCATTCATCGCAGGTCCTACATGCTCTACTGCACTTGAATGACGTTTTAACTCATTCCCATCGCTACTAAACGTGTGACTCATATCCTGAGAGGCTACGCTCGACACAGGAATCTGATTTCAAAGTGCGTATTCCGAGGCAGCCTACTTGTTTTATCAATACTTAGTGATTTTCGCAACGTGCTTGTGGTTATTGGTGGGTGGGGTTGGTGGCTTAGGGCACTGCAAGGGGGAACTTGTCACCCGCCTAACCATTATAACTATGCAAAATTCGCGACTGGCGTTCACTGACTTGTCACACGAATGTCAGCCTCTCTAACTAGATATTCGTTGGCTCCATTGATCAAATACGTTCGATGCTTTTGCGTTCGCTATTAAGATAGATGCAAATATCTAAATGCATAACCTTTACCATAATGTTACGGAAGCAAATAGGACGAGTTATTACCTCGATACGACACAGCTGTCAGGGCATGATCTTAACGGATTACCTCAACAGATCAAATGACGGGAGGCTGAATTTACACTGGTACCACTTAGGGTGCATCGGTGACATGTGTTATGAAACGTTCATTGAACGGAAGAATGATTTCAAAACGAGGCCAAAAGCCATTAACCTGCTCTTCTAGAGGTTTTTTCCCCATCATATCGATATCCCCCGTTCTGTCGTCTTTTATTTGTATGTGTTTGAATGGTTTTATGTATACTTGTAGGTAGGTAAGTGCATCTAAAAAAAGGAGGAATATTTTTACGTGTTAACTGATGAAGTACTACCCATCGAACTACCTGATATGCATCAGGAACATCTATGTGTGCACTGCATACACACTCATACAAACACACACAACACGCAACAACAACAAACCTATTACAAATATGTACAAAAATATATATGTGTAAAATTGCAACTTTTTTTTACACACACATACACGCACGCGCGCGAGCGCACACACACATCAATATCATTCTCATAAACGACAATATCACTATTTCAAATATATCGGATTACTATAGCCCAACAACTGACCTGCCTGGCCAACCAGCCAGGTGAGCTGAATATTCTTCTCTTTGCTCGTCGTCTATGTGTGAGTGTATGTGAGCGTACACTCGTCTTTGGGTGCTTTTGGTCATATTTCTGGGCTACAAACGCAAGTGAATACATGAGTGCACCACCACGTGCCATCGAAAAACATTCGAGAAAAAATACTTTTGGGGCTTTCTATCGACGAACAATGCCCAAATCTTTCACTGTTAATTTTTAAAATCTATTTTTAAGATAATTTTAGATATTCTTTTTAAGATAATGAGACAATGCATGCGGCACACGGTAATTTTTTTTATTTGACTACGGATTTATATGATACATTTGGAACAATGAAACATTAGCATTGTTTGAAGTCATGGGATATACAATTATTGATCGCTGTGTGTGTTTGTCGGCGTGTGTCTACGTGTGTCTACAATCTCATTTTAGTATTGTTTATTGAATTTACGATTTCTTTCGATGCTTTTCTAGACAAACTACATCGACATAGCCAGAAAATGCATTTAAAAGATTTGTTTTATATTTTTTCATCGATTCGAACGTTTGAAGGAAAACGTTTCATTTGATCTCCCTGGCGTGAGAATGTTCAGACACAACTATTGTAATGCCCTTGAAACACAGCATTTCTATAGATCTCCTTGATTCAAAAATATTCTCGCGAGAAGAATTGTTAGCATATTTTTCCGACGATTTAGCCTTGTGCACCTGCAGTAAAAAAATACATTACTCTCGTGAATATACTATATCCAAGCAAACATTTAATCTCGAAGTTGTTTGACATCCGAATTCTTTTAATATACAATTTAATATCTGTCGTCTGTAGTGATAAAAAATTTTGATGGCAACAATGAGAGCCCCCCCACTCTCTCTCTTTTTCTCTCTGTTTTCCTATATATATATTGAGAGAGAGAGAGAGAGAGAGAGAGAGAGAGAGAGGGAGAGAAAGACAGGTGTATACATATATATAGTGAGAGAGGGAGAAAGAGCTTTCTTTTTCTCTCTTTCCTCATATATTTACCCGCGCGTTTAAAAACGCAAACACAAACACACACACACACACACACACACATATATATATATATATATATATATATATATATATATATATATATATATATATTTATTCATGAAAAGCCAAAAGAAGACTCTCATATTGCATGAATGAGCCTGCAGAAATTGAACGAAATAATGTCACAAAACTCAACCTTATTGGGTTCACTCAACAGCCCTCTTACCGACTGATAAAACAGTTCCAACCATTTTGACCACTCCCTGCAAGGAAAGGTCCCCATCAATCAGGTAGTGGCTCAAAACACCTACAGAGAATTCATTGGTTCTAGAACTAAAGAAGTCTATTTTTCAATGATAAATTGAAATTTGTTCTCGATATAACTACGTAGATTTTGAAGGTGCTTATTTTGATGAGTAACTTTTATAATAAGCTGAGATATTCTGCAGAAGAGTTAATGGTAAAAAACACATTTTCCCTGAGCGAATAAGACAAAAGTCAGGCTGTTACATCAATTATGACCATTAATCATTTTAGCTCATTTTTGTATTTCTCTCACAATCGTACATACATACACACCCACACATCTATTTAACTAATAGAATGTAAATTTTCAACACGAATCAGTCCATGTTTCTACCCTGTCCAGGCCTCATCAGCTCTACTCTAAAACAACTTAACTTTCATCGTATAAAGTTAAATGTATCGAGCACTCTATGAAATAAATCCATCACATATCAGACGTTGCTTTATATAAGCGTGACATAAATTACTCATCACAATCATCTCTTCTCTTTGGACTGATGATGCGTATTAACGAAAAAGATTTTGTTATGATATCCCAGGATGGGAAAGAAAGACAAAATAAATATTTTCCCTATCATATCGAAATCTACTAGCTTGACTACTTTTACTTATGTGTCCATGGATAAATTTATGTATGTATACATCCAAGCAGATACCTGCATTTAAAAAAAGGGGGGCTTTTATTACGTGTAAACCGATGAAGTACTTTTTATACATGTGAGCACACGTCTACAAACCTGTTGCTTAATGAATACTGGTGCTTTACAAGATGCAATATATATACATACAATCAAAGACTATATTTTAAACAATTTTTCAAACATTCGTCCATTGACTGATATATTTTAGGAAAAATGTTCAACTTGATCTCTCTGGCGTGCAAGTGTTCAGACAAAGCTACTGCAGTGCCCTTGGAACGTAGCTTTCCTACAGATCTCATTGATTTTAAAATTATCCTCGTCAGGGAAATTGTTAATATGTCTTCCCGGCAATTTGGCCTCGTGCACCTGCGGAAAAATTACATTACTCTCACTAATATTTTATATCTAAGCACACATTTGATGGAATGTTTGACTTCCGTATTCCTTAAAATTCAAATCTCTCTCTTATTCACTCACTCTATCTCGTTTCCCTCTCTCTTGATAACTATCAATCGTAGGGGGTCGCTCCATCAGACTGATAACTCCCAATTCATCGATTAGTCTGATGAAGCCATCTCCGGCGGTTTTCAGTTTGTTTTTATTTCTCTTTATACCGTCACATACATGATATCTTTTAACAAAGCACACACATACACTCACATATACACATGCACACACACACATACATTTTTATATGAATTAATTTATACATTCATATATAAGCACCTTTCCTATATATAAATATATATATATATATACATATATATATATATATATATATATATATATATATTTATATATATATATATATATATATATATATATATATATATATATATATATATATATATATACCTTCCATTCTCTCTCCATCTTTCTTCCCCTCTCTGTTTTTTCCTCACTTTGTATATATATATATATATATATATATATATATATATATATGGGTGTGTGTACTTCGAATGATTGTTATAGCAACATTATGTTGATACAGCTACGTATCGGTTGCATATATGTTTAAAATACACATAACTGTACACGAAGAAGATCATTTAATATAAACAAATAACTGTGGTCCCATTGTATCTTTTTGTTATAACAAATATACGAATAGTGAATGCTAAAAGTATTAGTGAACAATAAATATTTGAAATGTTATCAAGGTTTACATGAATGAATTTCACTCACCCGACCTCTCATTTTCTATTTTTCTATTTAAATCATGATACCTAATGTTTGGAACTTGGGGCTGTTGCAATAAATTACCACTGTTTACTGAGACTTTCAATTTCATCGTTTTATTTGACATCGTTCCGTTAAGACGTTGCTGAGAAAAACAAGTGACCTTATTGAAAATCAAGGACTTTGTTCCAACAAAACATCTATTTCTGACATTATCGACAAAATATTGGATTCCATTATAATTTAGATATCCCACAGATAATTATAATGAATTTTCATGGCAAAAATCGAGGCATATGAAAAGTCCTATTCAGTCATTAACGTCTTCCTTATTTTCAGACCTCTGACATTTTTTCTTTGTTGATGTTCGACGATTTTCAACAACCATTTACAATACATTCGCATATTAAAATATTATCCCTTTATTTTGGCTCCAACATTTAACAAAAAAGTATTTTTGGATTATAAGGCAAAAGAGATGATCAGACCTGAAAAAAGAAAGGGGAATCTGGGAATGAGTCCAGGTAAAAAACAAAAAAACCGACATTTACGAAAAGTCTGAGCAGAATAATTTCTCTTATGACATCGGTCTATTAAGAGATCATGAACGTGAGATCAGGAATTGAATATATTTATCTCACTGCTCACATCTCTATCTATCTTCCCTTCTTCTTTCTTCTCTTTTCCTCTTCTCTCGATGTATGCTTCGGACCTTTTTCATTTCTGGTCTGAAAGGAAGTGAATTTGGCTGTCATGAACACAAGATCACTCGTTGCAGGTAAGAAGATTTTATTCACAATTGCTTGAAGATTTGCGAAGTAAGTCATTTTTTCTGATTCGACAAAAGTCGTCGCAAAAATCCGAAATTTACCAAGGGAATTCCTTTCCCCATTTATATAATTAGGTCCCTTGTAAATTACGATCTTGTTATTTCTAAGTTAAACTTTACTACAACGGCAATGGAGAACTTGAGGTGATACGTATTTGCTATGGGTAGATACAAAACTGAAACAAAAATAGCGCCGTTACAGCGATGAAGAACATTGATCATTTTGATTGATTTCCTCATTTTTTTCTGCTGTTGTAACCTCCTGGAGGATGAGCAGTAGCTACCTTTTTTATCGGAACATCATCTTCAGCAGCTTTCTAGCATCCATCAATGCACATAAATCTTTTCCGGATTCGCCAGACTTCTCTATCTTGGGCATCACGGAACCAACACTTTTAGAACTATTTTGCCATTATATATTTTGCTGACCACAGTTTTACATATGATCTCTTGGGAACCAGTAAATGTCCTGATCTACATCAGTTGTCTTGGAACATGACTGATCCATTATCATTTGTGTTTCCCGATGGAGTCTATGATATATTGTGCTGTTTTGTGATCTCTCTATATGATGTTGTGCATGGTTCTCAGTTTGAGAGTCAGTTTTGGGGATAGGTTCCATCTTACAGTGATTTTTCGCTTGATTTATTCTCTACTTTGTTGAAAAAGTATTCCGCTTGACTAATCAGGTTTTGTCTGGGTCGCATAGCATGGATCCGATATTGGTCCGTCACGAAACACCTCCTGATTTCGTACCAAGATTGAAAGAAAACAAACACTCCTTACAAATAAAAAATCTCGTTTTTCGAAAGAACAATATGGATACCTTCATCGATCATCTTCCACTATGAAGCTTAAATGTTGAAAAAAAATTTCATATTATGAATTGACACATGGGATAATTTTTTTTTAAGAGCACATTCCTGCCATCAAAACTGGCCCAATAATTGGGGGATTCAACTTTTTATTAAGATTGCATCGGATGAAAGCAACTGTCTAGGATGGTGTGTTAAAGATATTCACTACAATATCAGGAAACGTTAAATGTAATCAAATCTATCAACAGATGTTTCTCTCGATTTTTAAGCTGGTCTGGCTGGCTGACTATGTATGTATCTCAGGTACAAATCGCACAAATTGCGCTAGAGGGTTGAAATATTAAACATTTATTCCTCACAATGTCTGCAGAAGATTTTTCGAACCACATATCAATCATGTACGTCCCATATATATATATATATATATATATATATATATATATGTGTGTGTGTGTGTGTGTGTGCTGTGTATCTCGGCAGGATCCCTCTTTTTAAACACAGATTACTGAAAAGTATAGATAAATCAGGACTAACAGTGACGTTAAAAACAACATCAAAAATGGCAAGCTATGATTGAAAGTATTTTGGATAACAACAATAAGGATAATACATAATGAATTTAGGATTTTTTTGTACTCATGAACAATATCTTCGATCATTTCAAATGAGAGCTTCTATAAAACATAACGTAATTTCTTTGAAGAAATAAATAGAGCAGAAATAAATGTGAAGTTGAAATAATCAATCAGGCTTTCGTACAATACGTGGCTATTTAAATCAATGGTAAGAGCAATGCTACGTCAAGGCTGGCCCCTATCGGTCACTTTTTTGATTCTTGAAGCGGCCCTAATTTCTTTAGTTGTCTATTCTATTTACGTTTTTCTCGGCCAAATGATACATTCATCGTTTAATAACAACTGATCATTTCAAAAAAGAATTTTTATGAAATATAAGGCGATTCATAATCGTTCTGTCAGACTCTATACCCATTTATTGATATAATATTTTCATATATATACATATTATTTATAAGAAAATGGATTAATCATCCAACAGAATAATAATGGATGTATTATATCATTCGGGATCTAAAAAAGAAATGACATAAAAAAAACTATTTTCCACAGCAGTCATATATTCTTTGATTGTTTATTCTATTTCTGTTGTCAAGGCCAAACGACATATTTTCAGCGTTATTTTGAATAGAGAAAGAAGTGCTAGTGATAAATATTTTGTCACGAAATTTCAGAATGGCAAAGGAAACGTGATTGAGTGCATGTCTGGCTCTTTAATACGTATATACATTTACACACGCATACATACGAAAACACACACACACACACAACCATATATATATATATGTATATATATATATATATATATGTATATATAAATATATATGTATATATAAATATATATCAATACACACACACACACACACACACACATATATATATATATAAAGTACAGCTCATAAGGGTACAAACAAACGAAAAATATGTTTCTTCCAAATGATTGCATTGATATCTGCCTATTCTCACGTTGTCTAGGGCAAATGGCAAGCTCACAGTGTAATGATGGGTGATTGTTTCTAATAAGTGATCATAAAGTAAAAAAGGAATCCATCATCCCGTAGGATCATATATCCAATTATTCGTAAAACTTAGAATTATTCATATATACGTATATTATCTATTAGAAAATGGATAATAATCTTAATAATAATGAATGCGTTTTATTACTTGAAATGTTTGAAAAAACAGCTCAATATACGATTCCTGACGTGGTCTTATATTCTATAGTTGTTTATTCTGTTTAAGCCGTCAAGGCTAAGTGACAAAGCATGAGTGTTATTACTTCAAGTTATATCAAATAGAAATTTTGAAATGATATAATGCATTCATGATGTGTGTGTGTGTATATATATATATATATATATATATATATATATATATATATATATATATATATATATATATATATATATATATATATATTTATATATATATAATTTCATATGATTCCTGTCAAGGTTAATTGTACATGAAGGTTTACTACAGCAATGTTATGGAAAGTTATTGGAAAGAGAGTGTTTCGCCTAAGTCAATCACCAACGTGATACAGTGCATTTTCGGCTTTTCAATACGTACACACATAGGCATTCACATACATACATACGCATATATATATATATATATATATATATATATATATATATATATATATATATATATGTATATATACATATATATATACATATATGTATATATACATATATACATATACATATATATATATATATATATATATATGAACATATACACACATACTCACGAATGCGCGTATATATATATATATATATATATATATATATATATATATATATATATATATATATATATATATATAAGGAGTAGAGTTGATAAGTTTTCGAACGAATGAATATCTGTTTTTCTTGCCAATGATTGCATATTTTAAGATGTTTATCGGTCTAGTTTAAGTCTATTTAACTGACTAGTATTGCAACTCTTCCAAATAGCAATGTTCGTCAGCCTCTTTAATTCGCCTGATCAACCTTAAAAAAATTGCAGTATAAAATATATCTGATTCAATAATTTAAATTCAAAAAAGCATTTCCAGAAACGTATCTTTCAGGACCCTAAAACCTGACTAAATGTATGCTTTTTATGCTGATAACAATAAGAGCCAGTTCTTGTACCGAGTACAAGTTTTTTCTATAACCAAGTTACGTAACCAAAAGTTCTCTCTTATTCAAATACTCGTCAACTGTAGGGTATAGCTACATCAATAAATCCGTAGCTTAAAGAAGAAAAAAGCAATCTTCTTACATAAGATGCATATACTACTTTTATCTGTCCCTCCCCGTTAACATATCATAGATTTGTCTACGTGGAAGAACATGACCATTTGATATTAACGAAAAATAACGTATCAAGATCTATGGCACCTTAGGTACCCCCAGAATTGCCCCGTTGTCCCTTTCCTCATCGCTTGTTACTTGATCTCGTCCATGGACTGAAATTTTAGATTTTAAACCCAAATTTGGTCCATAGGGGACTTACTTGGGTGATGTAGAGCAAGTTGTCCGATCAAGTTGTTCCGTCATTGTGAATGCTATCTCCACACTATGCATGATTTCAGTCAGTGGTGCCCCAATCTCAACTGAGTGCTCCCATGGGAGAACACTTATAACGTGTGCACAATAGTCTACCCTTAGATTGCTTTTGAAGTTGCAACCAAGTTGTGCGAATTGTTCTTGAGATATTCGAAATGGCAGCACACTTTCGAACGCATCCAGTATCAACACAGAAATTCTGTGACAGTTATCCGTCTGTAATAACTTTAGTGATATTGGCCAGCCAGGCTGAGTTTAAATATGCTGAAATCTAATTGGCTCATACGTCCTCAGCAAACAGTAGACTATTAAAACCGCAAAATAAATGTTTAGAGAATGGGTAATGACGTTTAAGCGCATTATGAAAAAAATATTGAATAATCTGGTTTAGGATAATTGCATTTGGATCCTGGAACACTCTTACAGATGTAGTTTCCGAAATTTCCTAAAAAAAAAAAAAAGGATAGAAAATAAGTCACTCGTTGGAAACCCTCATGTGACCATCATATTTTGGCGGCATGACGTGTTGAATGTGATCAATTGGAAAAAGTCACTTCTTTTGCCATCGGCAGTGATCACTAGAAAAAGTCGAACTTTTCAAAAAAGATAAGAGGATGAAAACTAAGTAACCAATTTAGCATAAATGTATGCTGCAAATTTGACCCTTTCCTAGATATTATCAATGGAGGAAACTTTAGGAAGAAAAAATATTTCTAATATAACTATATTTCCTTCCTCTGCTCACATTGGTATGGCCTATACACAAGATAAAAACATACATACATAACCAAACCAACTTGAATACTGTAAAAGCTTAGGCTGACTTTACAAAATGGTAAAATTGAAAATACTTCCTGTCAGACCAACTTGAAAACTGATGAAACCTATGTTGACAGTTATGGTCGACAATTTCTAAAATACCATTCATTCGTTTGTGCAGAGATAACTATTTACAAAATGTTACAACTGATAATACTACCAGCCAGACCAACTTGAAAACTGAAGAAACGTACGTTGACAGTTCTGCTTGGCAATTTCTAAAATGCTATTCATTCACTTGTGCAGAGATAACAATTTACAAAATGTTGCAACTGACATTACTTCCAGCCAGACTCACTTATAGACTGGAATAAGCAACACTTCAACGTTTCAGCGTTGCCCGTCAACAAAAGATAACATTCAGAAGAGCACAAATTATATTAGAGTTAATTCATCTTCTTGACTTTGGCTTAACATGCTTTGTCCATGCAAATCTCAGGAGCATAATGTATTGAATTGAAAATTATCTTTTAGTTACATCGTCTTAAGTGGGTTAACTAAAGTAAACGATACAAGTGTTACAATGTGTAACTGATGATTCTCTGAGACCCTTATGGATTTTGTGGAAACCCTGAACATTTCAGTAAAGAATTTTCGCGTCCATCGTTGGACATAAACCTTCAACAGTATTTACCAGGGTTCTCTAACATGGTCGTTGGGGAGCAAGTACTTTCTGAACTTTATTTCTTCACGCCATCTTGTATTTTAGCGGCCATAGTTTTGCATCTTAGAACCCTCGTCTTACATAGTTACGTCTCTCAGTTGTCTGGCATTCTTGCAACGTGTCCAGCACATTATCATTTATTCGTATATGACATCTCGGACTCCTTCGCTCTTTTATGACCTCTCCATGTGATATCGAGCATGATTCTCTCATTTACATGGTGGTCATACTATTTGATTATCTACCGACTACAGCTTGCATATGATCTTAGCAGATCCACCTTGTGGGTAATGTCATTCAGCGATTGTCTGACATTTTTAAAACATGACTAACCCATTCCTATCTTAGTTTTATAATATTTCTGACCGTTCTCTTGTTTAATATAATGTGCTGTCTCGTGATCTCAAAATCGATCATTGGACAATATTTTCCATAGCCATTTGACAGCAAGCAGGGCGTTAGAGTGCCGAGTTCCAAATGTTTGAATCAGTGGTTTGTGAGAAAATCAATAGGATGGGACGAAAACCGCGGATTATATAATTATCATCCTAATGTATAGATATGAATTTACAAATAAAATATCAAAATAACTGAAATAATTAAAAGCCTTAGTACCATATGACAGACAGAAAAAGATTTTACATGGCAATTATCTGATTTTTTTTCACGAGGATGGAAATCAGGAAGATTCGGCTTTTGATATCGGAGTGTTTCAATTGTATCCTGCAGCTAACCTGATAAACAAGTAAAGTTTAAGTTTTTTGTTCCCTGATGGAATTTAATGAGAAATATCCAATACGGGACTCAACGTATTTATTGAAATATTTACAATTTTCAATCACACAGTCAAAAAGTAAGTTTAATTATCTATATATTCATTCAATTATCGATTCATTCAAAATGCCACGATTTTAATCATTATCATTGGCAGCAGCAACAGCAGTCTTTTTCAACGTCTGCAGTTTGACAAAGACTTTCCTAAAGTTTGCTAGACCTCTCTAACATGGGCGTCGTATAGCCAGAACTTTCTCAACTTTTCTTCTTGTCCACACAATCTTTTTTTTCTCTAGGTAACAGTTTTGTAGACAGTTTCTCGGGAACTGCGTCGTGCCGAATGCAAACTTCGGTTTGGACAGTTCTCATTCACTTTATATTGAGGAGCATGAATCAGCATTTGATTGACATGCTTGTAATGTGGCCAGTCTGCTGCCATTTGAGTGACAAATTTCAGTTTCCTGCCTTTTCTCTGATATTCCGTCCTATATTGTGATATCACCACGTGATGATGACCATGATTCTGTCATGGGCAAGTTGTGTAGTCCTCAATTTAAGAGTCAATCTTTCGATTAGGGGTTCAGCTCAATGAGAATATATATGAGTTGTATACCCTTTTTTCAGGACTAATGTGATTTTCTCGTTTTTGAAGGCAAATTTGCTCCACTGAAAACTTACTAAATCCCACTTTCTCATCATACACTCGGCAATCTTATGTAAAAAGCTATGTCCCCTTTTTGTTGATATTTAGTAGCACGTTAGAGCAAACAAAGGTAGGAAAAGGATACTGCAACACACAGACACACGGATGGATGCAGCTGGCGAATTGATGCTTTGTTTCTTAATAACTGATATAATTACGTGAGAGTTAAATTGAACCACATAAAAATAAGAAAAAACAAAACAGAACGATATAGCTATCAACATCCACTAATGATATGTAATTCTGTGATAATTGTTAGAGATTGAAATGTAGAATAAATGTGTATATCCATCTAATAGTATATTTGCTCGATGCTTTTAGTGAAGATTTTGAGAGCTACATGCGTCAATTAGACTTGAATATCTCACGATTTTTCTTTCCAGACATCTTTGTAATAGTCATTCTTTATCATGAAGGTGTTTAATTAATTTCCAACTAATAACCATGACTTTTGATATTCAAGTATATATAAGTGTGAGTAGTCACTCAGTAGAAACTGTTACGTAACCAACGTCTTTTTTGTGTTGGGGGTGATCAAGTAAAAATTTGGAGTAATCAACGTATACGTCTATGCAGTTTACCATTGTGTCATGCTGTTATCGTTGAAAAATGTCTGATCGATTTAGCTTAAATTTAGATTGCAAATTGAGCCCCCAACGGAAATAGGATTCGAGAGAAGGATTATGTTTTTGTAGACATGGTAAGGGATGAATCTTAATCATTAGTCTTCTAGCTCCATTGATGCAGCCTGTACGCGTGATACATTAATGGACATGTAGCCAGACAGTCCGACCAACCTAAATACAAGAAAGGTCAGCGCTGACAGCAATGGTTGACAATTTCTAATATTTTCTTGAAGACCATAGATAAATAGATTTTCATATCAACAATCAACAATCATTACATTTTCGTGTTAATGATAATTATACCGATAAAAAATGTCCACTTTAATTGAGTATATATCCGCAAAAGATAAAAGTAATATTACATAAAAGTATTTTTCCACATGAAAATTTATCGTAATAAATGGAAGATATATTAGCTTGTTAAGATTTGTATAAGAGATTGAGGCAAAATTCTTCAGTGCCCAAATCTGCACTGTGTTATGAAAATCGTAGGAATATCTATAAATATTTTTGTAGCGCTTTATTGCTTTCAAAGACGTATTTGCAGGGAGATGGATAGCATGATATCCTCTTTTGTAGAATCATGTTCGTATAAGCAATGGATATTCAGCATTGTTCACTCTCCAATTTTGATGTAGAGAATTTCTACCGGAAGTTTTTCAGTTGATGTAAGTGCAAGAGAGAATAGTATTCAGCCAATGCATCTCCGTGATAGTCACCTACGGAGCTGGTGCAGGGAACCATACCAAAATGCTGACCGCACACTGATAACCGTGCACTTTGCACCAGAGTGAATCATGCCCAACATAATATGGAAAGATCACGAAGCAGCTCAATACATCAGAGGATAACAAGAGTCAACGATATCATAGAATCAATGAGATAATCAAAATGGCAATGGCTGGTTATTGTGATCATGCAGTATGTGTAAAATGTGTCAGAAATTGTTTTTTAAGTCGATAAGAAAGGACAAAACCTCTTCTAACAGCAGGTCATTGTGGGATGGATAAACAAAAGAAATTTGGAAAGTGGGTGATCAATAAAAAGCCTATATTTTTTAACCTTTTGTTAGATCACTACAAAGTATGAATATTCAGAAATGAATATTCACAGCTGGGCATGATCTAGGGTCCGTAAGGGGCCATAAACACATTGCTAACCGAGCCTCCCCTTGGAACCTATTTGCGAAGATAATTCCATAGAAAATGTACACATCATCATCATCATCAGTTTTTTAATGTCCGTCGTTGGACATGAGAAAATGTAATAATTACAGCCCTCTAGCTTCATCGATACGGCTTATACGCTTGAGACATGCATGCATGGCAAGATAATCAGCCAGATTGACTGAAAAGCTGAAGAAACCTTTGTCAACAGTTTTTGTATCAGTTTTAGATAACTTTTTTTCCGATCTTGAGCTCAGAGACCAAGGAGTGTCCGGAACATTTAAGAACCTGATGGGAAGAATCCCTGAAAAAAGATGCAGCTTAAATGACAAGTGAAATTAGAGGAGATCAGATTTAGAAAACCCGTTTGAATCAGGTATTTGAAGATACAATACTTTCTCTTTTTGTCTGTAAGTTTACTGATTATTTATCTGCATAGGATCATAGCAAATCGTGGGCCCAGTGTGGGAAACTCCTTCGTAAAAAGAGTATTTAAGGGATCAGAATTTTTCAAACTTTTTGGCAGCCCAGTTTATTTTTTACAATGAGCTTAGGACGTAAAGCACATTATAAACAAATAATATATCTTAAGGTCAGGTCGTATGATGAATGCATATAAAAAAGGAATACCTCAGTGATGGATTACAGATGTAATGTTTTCGTGCGAGCAAAAGATTTTGTCAAGCGATTACTGGTAACTTTTTTATGTAAATATTATCAACTTTGTAATACATGCAATAACATCATATGTTTTGAGAATTACGGATAACATTTATTACGCGTAGAAATCATAGAGAGAACATCTTTATATGAATGATACACGGTGTAACGTCCTTTCTCTTAAGAGACGACCATCGATGAGTATGGCAGCCGGTGACAAAGGCCAAGTTTCTGTTGCAGGAGTCAGCTTAGTGATCCTTGCAGGCCATCAACCATTTTCCATAAGTTCAGTTCATATTGAGAACTCCTTTACCGGAACGCTGTATCAAACTGTGCAAAGCTTAATAAATACCAAAACCCGTTTGGCAAAGCTGTCATCAAATCTGTCAACATATGTCCATCCAGTTTCCAAGTTGGTCTGACTTGCAATGAATATATCACACCTATAGGCCGCGCTAATCAAGTGTGAAGGCTGAAAATAACAACCATTATTCCTTTTAACGTCTACAAAAAACATTTCTTTTTATTTTTGGAAACCCTTCTTAAAAAAGTGAGGTATTCAATTTGCAATGTTAAATGTTATGTAAAATTGACGACCCGATTTGCATAAGCTTATTTTTTTCGAAATTCTCATCAGACTAAATTCTGATCGTGACTATAGCACGATGCAGCGGGCTCAACGGTTGATTATATCGGTGGACCAAGTTCAAACTTCGGCTTGGACAGTTCTCATTCACTTTATATTGAGGAGCATGAATCCACTCTTTTTACCCAAACCAAGCTATGAATAAATGGCCCTATACTTAGGCGGCCCTTAAATTCGTAAGGCAGTTGAATTAGAGCATCAGTGGAGAATCCAACCCTGTAAAATCCTACAGCTTCTACAAACAAGCTTTAGGTTTCAAAGAGTCATTCGAGGAATAGAGACAAAACGATTGCCTTGTGTGTCACGCAGCGCGTTAAACTCATTCTTGTGTCACATCTCGCTTGCTGTGGGAGCACTAGTAAATAAGTGCATAGCATAACGTGGAAAGATCACGAAACAGCTCATTACATCGGGGAAAAAATAAGAGTTCACGATATCATAGAATCAATAAAAGCATTTAAAATAGCAATAGGCTGGCTACGTTGCAAGGATGGAAACAACTGCTAGGCATCGAAACTCACAACATGAATTCCAAGAGATTGCATGCGAAACTGGGGCCGACAAAAAATAAGAGGGCTTGACGGACTCGATAAATTCGGAAATCACTGACTGTGATGCTCACGATAGAGAACTGGCGAATCCTAGGGGAAGTCTACGTCTAAAAAGCTGATGACAATGATGAGGAGGAGGAGGAGGAAGAGGAGCAGGAAGGGCAGGAGGAGTATTTTTTTTTCTTCATTGTAAGCACAATTAAATGAGTAAAAAAAATGTGTAAAGAATATTCCAGCGCACACATTTAAACGGAAATGTAGTAATTATTAATCATTTTCAACTCTGGTCGGAGTGTTGATAAACCTAAATTTATCGACGCGTTTTCTTTTTTTTCTGATTTACTTGGTTATTCATGAGGCTATTTGTAAATTGATGTTTTATTGGGAGAATTTTTACCACATACCGAAACTAATTGTCTTCTACTCAAAGATGGTATTTTTTTATTTTTTCTGTATCTTTGTTTTGGTTTTTCTCTCATATTTAATAAGTATGAAAGTAAAAAAAAATGTTTTTCCTTTTAATATTATCGGGGGAGTCAGGTGGGAAAATACCTTTATTCTGTGATCACGCCAAACTTCAAGTTGCTTGTGTTTTTATTGTGTGTGTCATTATTCTTAAACAGAAACGATATCTTCTACTTCGTCTTCCTACGATGTGACAGTGTTTGGAAGGCTAGTCTCACTGGCCATATTTACTTAAAGCGTTTGATTCTCACCGAGTGCTCAACATAAGTAACCTTGTACCAGCTTTAGCTGACTTTAGTGAACAACTACGGTGATTTTGAGACCCTTAATACTGCATTTTGCTTAACCCACATGGAAATCACCATACGTACATCCCTGTGATGGACTGAACTAAATTTTATTAATAACTGCATTGACTTGTATAATTTAAGGGTTAGCAGGTGAGCCTCCAAAACAATCATCACTAATGTGCTTGACCCTCACTGGGTGTCCAACAATTCATCCCCGTGAAGAACTGGGCTAAGTTTGGTAAACAATTACGGGGTGTCATCAAGTATAAAATCTTCAGCAGTTTCACGTGATCCCAGTAATGCTGCAGGTTGGATAGTTTAAACTTTTTTCTAATCTCCTTTCTGCCGAATTAATTTTAAGTTCTTTTTAAAACATCTGAACCTGGTAATGCTTATAGGCATTAGCACCACTCTCATAATCTAAATTTCTTTTGTTCCCGTACATATCGTTGATATTTTTCTATTTACCCCTTCTCTCCGATCTTTCCTTGTGATCTGACGAATGGTTGTATCTAGTTTACTTACTCATAAATGCTTACAATGATAATGACATTCTATGGAAACGTCTGTTCTCAAGTATTTTTTTGATCAAATTGAACATGTTGATATTATTATTATCCATCTAATAAATATCTATTTTTTCAATAAAACATTCATATCTAACCCTCGTTGCCCCATAAAAGGGACCACAAGACCAACTAGTCAAGTTATCTGCAGATTCTTCTCTGTTTGCCTTTGTATGTTTGTGAGAGTTCTTTTGCGTTTTTTGGCATTCTAGGGTTAAATTTTGGACCACATCCTTGAAAACCTGTTTGAGAATACCCGTACGTACCATCTAAGAATCTTTTTTTTTTCAAAGAATTTGGAATCTCCTTGGTCAATTTGGATCAACACTGCGCAAATATTGCATTGGTATTTTTTTAGATAATTTTAGATCAAAGATCTATTTTCTTTAGATAATTTTAGATATTGTTTGATATAATTGGTCCTGGTATATGCATGGGCTCTGGTGATTCATTATTGTAGACTAAGGATATCCTATGTTAATTTTAATGTTTAACGATTGTTTTTAATGTTTGAAAAAATGTCATCCATGCGTTCCTGACCAAGCAATACCTGCTGGAAAACATCGTTATTGTTCCTTTAAATCAAAATCCTTGATAGAGCAATTACCATCATGGCATGTAAGTGATGAGACTCCTTCTAACGATAAAATAATCTGTAAAGCAAGTAATGCATTTTGGAAGGTGACAGAATTCTTTTCGTGGTTTAAGCGTTCATGAGTTTTTGAATGTCACCAATCGATTATTTGGTCTGATGCAAAGAGAAATAAGGGAGCTAATCTGGAGAACTTCATGCAACTTACAGAGTTTGAGGCACTGATCGAAAACACAGGGGATAAACGTTGGTTAAAATAGCATTAATTATAGGAATAAAGATAAACAAACATTGACTATTGGAACTTCATATTTGAAGCATTAGAGGCACCAGCAATTAGTAAGTTCGATTTTGATAAGCAGATTCTAGAATATTGACATTGTCACTCACATTTCATCAACGATTGTTTCCTTCATTAGCAAACTCAGTTTTGACTTCATTTTCCTTATCTAAGAACAGGAAATTTCAGACATCAAAATAGGGGGAAAAAATGGAAGGTTTGAAATGATGAATGAGGAGAAACAGGGAAAAAAGAGAGACGGATGCAATTCCTACGCCATCAATCAACGAACAAACGAAAGATGAAGAAGGTACGAAAGGAAGAGAGAAAAAATGATTGAAAAAAAAAGATAAAAATGAGAGAGGAATAGAGGAATGAAGTAAGAAAGGCGGGAAGAGAGCATGGAAAGCTATAGGACGCCAGTTCTAAGTTGATATCTAAATTGCCTCAAATTACATCTATAATTATTTAGATTATTACGCCATTTATCTAATACACACATTCACACACACACACACATACACATATATATATATTTATATATATATATATATATATATATATATATATATATATATATATAGATAGATAGATAGATAGATAGAGAGATAGAGAGAAAGAGAGTGAGAGAAATAGATTGAATTATATAAATAGAAAGAGGGACAAAGAGGGAGGGAGGGTGAGAGACAGACAGACGGACAGAGACAGAGAGACAGAGAAAGTATTTAATTATGTGATGTTACATAAAAAAATCTGAAGATCTTTTTCAATCAGAGGAAAAAAGGTTTATGCAAAAGTTGAAATATTTAGAAGTCTCATTAGTTTCTGTCAGAGTGAAAGTTGACCCTGAAGTAACCAGTCATGTTCTTACTGATACGATATTGCCCATAATGAGTTTACCCCTAACTATATTTTGTTGTGGGTTAATTTTCTTTTTTTGTTCACGCAAATCAAGATAATATTACAATCAGAATCGTTTTTAGAAGGCATCATTTTTGACTAATCTCTACAGTATTGAACCCCCTTTTGCAAAAAAATTAGATATTTTGCTTTTCAAAAGTGAGTACACTGCTATACAAAAGTGGTAAGGTGTACTCAATTTTAAGCAATACTATACAGCTTAAATTGTTTATTCTCTCTGTCCATCTCTCTGTTTCTCTTGATAGCATTCTGGTGGATGAGGAATTTCTGTGTGTCAATAGATATATCGCTTAAATTCAGCCATACTGACTGTCCAACTCCATAGTCCAGAGGTAGGCCATCGGCCTCCGGGTTTGATGTGAAGGTTGCGGTACTGGATGGGTTAATGGAAAGTCTTTAGCCACACTGAAGAGATGTAATCCATCGAAACAGCCACCTGTGGATGAAACAATAATATATATATATATATATATATATATATATATATATATATATATATATATATATATATATTGTGTTAAAGACATATTAAGTCAGGTTTATTTTTCTGTGTTTTTTCTATTGTGATGTTGCTTTTCTGAATTATACAGAGAAAAGCAAGGGTGAATCACCACGAAACAAGCTGATTTCGTGCTTCCAGAAGTGTAGCTGAAGATTTGTGGGACCCGGCAGACTTGCCCATCTCTTGAGAGGGTTGATCCTTCGAGGGATTTTTTCTCCAACTTGAGTAAGATTCGAAGAGATCAGGAAATTTGCAATAAATATACATGAGAAATCTTATGATATAGGAAAACAGCACCTGAGGCCTTATCATTATGTATGAAAGTCATGTATGTACAAACATACCCTTGTTATTAAATGATATCAGTGTAAACGTAAAGGATGAAGTTTGATTTTATAGTTATACTTCATATGCAATTCTGCTGGCATTATATGTAATGCCTATCCATCTGTGTGAATCTTCATATAATCAGACCCCAGCAGCTACGCCTCTGTGTGCTTCGTTATTTCTACAGAAAGTCCAATGTTTCTCTGCATGTTCTTCAGGTGTAACAACGGTTAACAAGCTCGATCATTATTACTGTAAGGAGTATATCCTGTGTACTTGCTGCAAAGTCATTTCTTTACATTATTAAATAGTAAGAGTGTTTTGCCACGAAGCAACACTGAGCAATTCTATGTAGCAACCATTCTCATCGTAATAGGTTCGATCCCCCGCTTGGTTTTCAGACTTGCACCTTTGTACAATAATATTGATGGTGGTCTCCTGGACGTTGAACAATGATTACAAAGTCAGACTAGCGGATTGTCACAGCTGTTGGTAGTTGGATCCCATTTGTATATCCCATAATAGTAGCTTTGTGTTCTTTTGAGTTGAATCACATCAGCGTGTAGCTAGAAATAATTCTTGTATGATAATGTAACTGCGGTGGATTCGATTTCCAACCAGTGTCCCACATCGTTTCATATTAAACTGAACGCATCTTGAGGCTGAGTAATGGTAATCAAATTCATTTCCTAAAGAATTACTATTTGTATCGAATCTGATGTACTCGGTTCTCACAATTGTTTTTGTTTGTTTGTTTTTTTTCAGAATTATTGCAAAGATTCAAAACTGTGTGGCCTTATTCACTTGAGTCAAGTAAATGATCATGTGAAAATAGATAGCGTTAAGTAAGAATTTAAAAAATATGCAAATAGGAATCTTTTGTTAAATGCCCCTGAACCCATTATTGCGTAAATTACACGAAGCGTATTAAATGTTTGCTTGTAAGCAGTTACGTCCGAATAAAATTACGTTGTTTGCAGGATCCTTATCAATTCTGAACAAGTTCGACAATGTGTACCTGAATCACTTTTTGATAACTTCTCACTTCATTTTGCATATATATTATCCACGGTTCGATGGTGGGTGACAGTGTTGGGCTTACGCTTAAGCTTATAGTAAATGCTTTTTTCCCCATAAGGCAGCTTTGGTATTCACTTATGCCTGGCAGTCGGATCAAGGTCCGCCCCACCTGGATATACAATCAGTGATTGCATTTAGAAGTTACACTGTTCATGGGTAAGCCGGAGGCGGTCGTTCTTTTCACTTGAAGCTAGATTCACGTTGAACCCCTTTAGGTATCAACCAGAAAATGAAGAACGATGTGTGTCATAAGATATTTTATACAGGCCAAAATTGAATATTCCGTTTATTAGACTCTCTCTCACTCTCTCTCCCCTCTCTCTCTCATAGGCTGGTATTTACACATACATGCGTGCACACGCATATACAAGTACACACTGTATGCACGTATGCGTAAACACACAGAGATAAATATATATATATATATATATATATGTGTATATATATATGTGTGTGTGTGTGTATATATATATATATATATATGTGTGTGTGCGTGTTTGTGCGTGTGCGTGTGTGTGCCTGCGTGTATGTGTGTGTGTGTATTCAATTAGAAATACGTATTCATATTTATGTATAAGTATCTTGTATCATATGAAATTCCATTTAAAATGAGCCAGTGTTATCAAACGAATAAGAGTCACTTAGCGCCGACAGCTCAAAAGAATGAACAACCAAAGAAAAAGGGTAGCTGCTTCCCTTCCATTGTTTATTTATCTTAGCTGTCTAGGCCAAGTGATTCATTCCCCGTTTAATAACAGGGGCTCATTTCAGAAAGATTCTCAACTAATTGTACGCATCCATGAATATTCTGACGAATCATATTTCTTAACACACATACACAGAAGTATATATATATATATATATATATATATATATATATATATATATATATATATATATATATATATATATATGGTAGTGGGAAACAAGAGGGATTGAACCCGCTGCGTTGATAATAGTTGTTAATTTTTCCTGTATGTCACTCTCTTCTGGCTTGTGATTCCACAAAGACATCACTTTTCGGCAAGTAGCAAGGATAAAACTCCTTACCGTTTCAATGGTGTACGTGGGTGACTAGCTTCGAAAGTATAGTTCAATGGCTGGAATACTCGTGTAATATTTCTATAGTAATAACGAAACATGCAGAAATATAACAGCTCGGGGAGGATGTCTTTATATAATAACAAGTGTATATTTGTACATACATGAATTGTCTAAATAACAAGTCAGCCATTAGTCCTGTTTTTTCACCCATCGAGAGATAGCTCTCGTATCTTGAATGTAAATGTTTATTTTTCACCAAATCTTACTGAAAGTCAGAAGGGGCCCTCCAAGGATCCGAGTCTCTCACATGCTTAAATCTTTAGCAAGATCCCTTAAGGCACAGGATAAGATTGTTAATTTATATTTTATGGTGGATCACCCTTGCTTCTATCTTTATGATGCTTAAAAAAAGATAATACATTCAAAACAGAGAAAGAAACCCAACTAAACGATTCGATAACACAATTCTACAATGAAAGTCCACTCGAGCAGCTGTAAAAACGTATTTAAAATTCGGTTATCTATATATTCCAACGGCAAACATTTCTCTTCTAATCAACATAATTACCCATACATTTGATCAATTCCAAAGTGCAGATGTCATCTGTCGCATTAATGGGCTCCACTGACGTAATATAATAGAATTTCATTCATGTTCTGACAACTTGATGAATATGCTAAATTTGAAGTATAATATAAGAATAAAAAATGATAAAAAGAAAAATCAAACAAGTGAAATTATGTTCGTGCTGGAAGCTATTCTCCAAGCTCGTTGAAATGCAAAATCCACGTCTATAAAATACAATGTGTTAAGTAGGCTATTTTCCAAGCTCACAGCTATGAAAAGCTCTATTATCCATGTATATAAAATACAAGTGTATAAAAGGTTATTTTCTAAGCTCACTGCAATATAAATACCAATTATCAAAGTTTATGAAATGCCATGTGTATAGAATACTATTCTGCGAATTCACTGCAATGCAAATCTCTATCATCTACGTCTATAAAATGCAATTTGTCTAGAAAGTGATTCTCCAAGCTCACTGCATTATAAATCTATATGATTCCCTGACATACTGTGTATAAAAGCTATTCGTCAAGCTCACTGCAATGCAAATCTCTATTATCCATGTCTATCAAATGCAATGCGTATAGACAGTTATTCTCCAAGCTAATTTCAATAAAAGTCTCTATTTTCAACGTCTATAAAATGCAAAGAGCATAGAAAGCTATTTTCCAAGCTCACGGCAATACTGATTGCTATTATCCACGTCCGTAAAATGCATTGTGTATAGAATGCTATTTTCCAAGCTCATTGCAATGCAAATCTCTATTATTAACGTCTCAAAAATGCAATGTGTATAGAAAGCTATTCTCTATGCTCTCTGCAAGGCAAATTTCTATCATCTACATGATATGAATAGAAAGCTATTTTCCAAGCCCATTACAATGCAAATGTCTATTATCTCTGTCTATGAAAAGCAAAGTGTAAAGAAGGCTATTCTCCAAGCTGCCTGTAATGAAAATCTCTATTGCCCACGTATCTGTTTTGTCTGTATGCTGTAATCTTAAACTAGTATAAACCCCGTGCCTGTCACTCACATAGTATCAGTATCAGCAATCTGCCATTTTCTTTCCCTACATTTAATTCTGGCTACAATGAGGTTACTTGAATTTCTTCCCTCCAATTATTTTTTGTGGCTTCATCATTCAACCATCTATTTGTTCACCCCCTTCTATAACTACTGCATCTTTCACATTTATAGGATCAGCTGCAGCTCTCACCTAAACCTGTGATGGAGCATTATAACCGTCAGCAAAGCATGATGTGTTTGGATGAACAATAAGAAAAACGAAGAATTGTTGATCAATGAATAAGTTATCCTTGTAAACTGTTGTTGGTCAGAGTTGGTCAGTGTTCACTGAGAAGTCAGAATTTTCAAAAAACATACTTGCACACTGTAGGGGCCCATTTAGCTTAATCTTCAATTGTAAATTGAACGGTCTGCTAAAAAACTTATGTTGGGGTTGGGTAAAAAAAACAAAATCAAAGAGAATTGTTTCGTAGACTTAATAAAGACGGAATGTTTAAATTTCGAACCACTAGTTTTTTTAGAATGGCCTATACGAGTAATAGGCATACACAGCCGACCGAGGATCGCCAATATGGTTTTTGTCTTGTTTTTTGAATTTTTGTGTCCAGTGTTGACAATAATTGGATGTTTTTTCATGTTTTAAAGTACAATATTGAAGCCAATTGAGATGTTCTTATTTTTCAATTCATGAATTTGATAGTCACTTCCAAAATCAGGAAATCGAAAATTACCATCTGAAATGTCAACCCTAAGCAAGCTACCCAAAGATGGAGAAAGTTATGTCAACACTTAGAGGGGCGACAGATTTTGGTCGACGGTTCCTAATAAATTTCGAAAGAATACTCATCTTTCTCACTAAAACAGACAACATGTACGCGTTCACTGTTTCCACCCTGCATGATGACTTTGCCATTTTGATTATCGTCAAGGTTTCAGGACCACCAACGTTTATCACGGTCGACCGAAATATTCGATCACATAAAGACTTTCGTTGGCCAAGCATCTATCATTCAATGGCAAACAAGACCAAACCTGCAAACAGACAGTAAGGAAACAAATTGGAAACGGCTTTAGCTAGTCGACCAATACAAGCCTGAATTGACCGACATCTTTTGGCAGCATGGGGATGATCAATTAGGAATTTCGAAAAAAAAGGTGATCGATTGATGGGTCTCGACTCTGGCTTTTCGTTCAATAATCTTCACTAAAATTTTTGATTTCCAAAAGACAAGTGAGAATGCAACTGGACACCAAGTAAGGGGTCAATATGACAGAAACATGTAGGGCAAATTAAGACCTCATATCTAAAAAAACATTTATGTGGGGGATCCAAAAAAAATTTAGAAATAGCTTTTTAGTAGATATAATGATGAGTAAAGGTTGAGATTTTTCGGCCCTTTAGCTCCATCGTTGCAGCTCGTACGCGTAATATATATCTGCATACATACATTCCAAGTCAGCCAGCCAGAAAAACCAACACTGAAGAAATATATGTCGACAGCTTTCATTGAAGATGTCCACAAAGTATTTTTTAATTTTTTTTTTCCCCTGGCATCAATACAATCTATCTAAATTATTCGCCTTTTCGTCACAGAAGAGAAAGATTTTTGCTATTTTTACTTTCAGCCCTGAATAGGGACTATTTTTTTTTTGTTTCCTGTTATTTTTCTTTCATCGACCATAGCTTCTTTCTGTTCGTTCAGGGACTATTTTATGTTTAGCATTGATTGAAAACATAGTTGTTGTTTATTTTTCCCTGACCAAACCAAATTACTTTTCCCCAATAATAAGATTATTGCATCGTCGGTTCAAATGTTGACTAGATCCTAACTGAATATTTTGAATGATTTTTCCAGAATTCTATATTTGCAGTTGAAACCAGTCTATAAAACAATAAAATCAATCGTCCCCATCATCATTCTTTTAGCGTCTGTCATCCTACATAGACCTCCCTTGGGATCCGCCAGACGTCTCCATCATTTATTTATATCTGTTTTTAACTGCGACGTAAAATTGACAGTTCCAGGGAAATTACATATTAAGACCAGATAGAATCGGTTAACTGCGCGAGTAATGAATTGATCGACCCGTACAAAGAGTGGTTAAAGAAAGATGGATAGCATTTGTTATAAAGGAAGAAATCCATTATCTTAATAGGGGGTGGTGTAATGAAAAAGAAGGAAAATTCTTTTTTACATCACACTATATCATATTATTCTTTCATTAAATCAATCCTCCTGGTGAAAATGAAATACAGAAAGGTGAGAAAAGAAGAAAGCCGGCTAAACAGTGTTTATAACTAATCTATGCACTCCTTACGCTTATGTCAATGACTTTTACCTTTGCCAAATCAATAAATTATATAGCATTTCGGTGGATATTTCTGTTTTATTTTTGATTCAATGAAAATGTATGTTCGTTTCTGTCGTTTTAATGGGAAAAACTCGATTGGAAACAAAAATGTTTAAAATAATCAATACACTTTGAAAAGAAACAAGTGTTGACAAAAGTTGTATATGAAACGCCATAGATTTCTAACTGAGTTTGTTCTTCTTGGTTCTTTAGTATACTGTACTGCCTTATGATCCCCTTGAGTGATATTCGGGATAATTCAACCCTTTACGCACCGCATGGCTCTTTTGGTTAAGTTCCATGTTTCAGCTCCGTTTAGCAGTTAAAATTAACAAGAGAGAGACATATAATTTAATAGTTTGTTTATTTCACGACAACTGGTAGAGAAGTTGATGAAGAAAAGGAGGGAAGTACGAAGCAGAAGAAATCGATGAAAGAGACAGAGACAGAGAGAGAAGACTGGATCGTACAAACTGATTGTGATGAGGATAGAGATAGAGAAGGATAAAGGAGAGCAAACATCACTTACGAAGAGTGATTCTTCATATGATTTATTATACAATAAGTTTAGCTAAAACTTCTTATAGGGCAACATGCAGGGGACAACAAACAGGTATAAAATTTGATACATTATCAAATAGGCTAGTGTAATAGAACTCCCGAACCACTGTGCAACACTCGGTGCTCAATTAGAGATCATATGGATTGGCTATGCAAAACCTGTCACTAGTAGGGCAATCGTGAGCAACAAGCTATCTATTACAAATTGGTCAACTGGTGAGCTCATTTGCCACCGCACAACGATAGACGACCTGAGTCTACCTACTAATCATGAGTTGATCTGCAACAAGGCAAAGGGAGTCGAGCATTTGGGAAAAACTTGCTCACTAAAAGAGCAAATTAGTTCGTAGTACTAGCTGACTACGCATATCGCCAAGATAATTATTTGGTATACGTTGCTATGTTTGGCAAAGACCACACAGGTTGAGTACTAGTGGATGATTAGCTCATTACATTCAGTGAATTAGGAAGTGACACTAGTTAATTGGCTGCGCTAGCATGGCAATTTGACATGTTGACTTAGCAAATATCCAACATAATTTCCAAGAAACATTCCCTCCTGCTTCTTCTATGTCTCTAGTCGCTTGTGACACTTTGTTGTAACGTTATCAGGACATGGAATTCCATTTTAACATGTCAGAAGACAAACATACATTAATTACCTGAATGAATTTCCACTTTACTACGTTAGTGTTAAATGGAGGCGCTTTTAGATGACACGGCTTTTAAAGTTTGGACCTTTGCAAGAAAAAGGCTTCCCAAGGAGGTGGCTTTCCAAGGCACTAATATCGAACTAGCGCATCTATGGTTTGACCTCCAGGCCTGGTAAACATTGTGTCAGGATATGCACCCACTGTTTATTTACTATGCATCGCTAAGACTGGCGCAAAGTCACTGTAGAAGGTTTCATATGAGTATAGAATTCACGGCTCTCGTGAGGTAGTTCACAAGATGGGTTTCTCAATCATCGTTAGACGCCCCACTGAATTACAACTTATTTTGATTCTTGTTTCTCTCGACTCAATGTAGTTGCTAAAAATTTGTGCTTTATTTGTAGCAGAAATTGCCAAAATTGTGCTGCTCATAGTTGTCTCTAAGTTTTTTTCACCGAATTATTAAGTTGGGCTCATTCAGTCAGCTCCTCCAAAAATGCTGACTTTTATCAGGCACTATTTGCATAGGCGTGTCTACTTTGTACTGGGGAACAGTTGACTACAGTTCATCCACGGAACACTCACACAAGATATCATGCATATTTCGTGATACATTAACGTCTCCGGCATCGATATCTCTATGTGACTACTTACCAGAATGGGGATTACGTCCCTTACCAATTTAGATGTTGCGAAGTTATGTCCTTTCCTTAGTGCTGCAAATTGAGATGTTTTTAACCTGAACCTGGATGTTTTTGGTCCTGTCTAGCTGTCAAACATCGCTTTTAGATGATTCGATGAAAATGTTATTTGTTGCTATAGAATAAGCAATATTCTTTATATATTGAGTAACATTATATCAAAATAAATGTTGAAGGTCATACCTCATACACCAATAATAGGAAACATATATCCTAGATTAGAGATATATATCTCGAGAATTTCAATCTTTCTGTGAGCTGTAAAATGCTTTTGTGTCAATTCTAAAGATAAATTAGGAAATACAGTTTGGAATTATACTTTAGCTAGATCTCAACACCAGAAAACTAAAACGATAACTTCAACGATGCATCAATCATCCTTAAGTCCATATCTGTGATTTCCAATTTCAAAATGATTCTAAACGAAGAGCACCCTTAACAGTTGTGGTAGTGAAAGCAGGAAGAGGAGAAAAACGATGGTGAGGATATTCACAATTAAATCTGTCTATTGAAAAACAATTACTGACTTTGATTTTGAGTAAATGTAGCTTTTTTTTTTATCAACAATTGTTTTTTGGTCTTAATGTAAGGTCATCTCAGATGAGTGGGCTTTAACAGGCAATATTAGGTATTCTAACTATGTGGTTAGCAATTCTAACTATGTGGTTAGAAATTGGCAAGTGTAACCAATTTCATCCGATGATGAAGGCATCTTTTGATCAGAGGGGATTTTTCTCCTCGCTCTTTCTGTTATTTACATAAATGGAACCGACCAATCGCAAAGCGTCTAATAGAGATGCATGGACACATTTAAAAACAAGTGCATCTTTCATCAGACTTGTGTGTAGTCAATATATAGGAAAATTCAACTAGTTTTAACAAACATCGAAGCTGTGAATTTCGTGCAAATGATCTCCATGAACAGATTATCTTACCTGACTTCACTTTTGTGAGCAAAGAATACTTGCTTTTGTAGCTGGTTTCTTCAGAGAACCTAGCCAAAAAAAAAATGTTTTCCCAATTAAACAGTTTGAACACGCATGTTCGAATTGCATGAATTGTCGTGTTGTGCGTTTTCCGGCTTTTCTACCGTTGCACGTGTAACCCACACTTTTGCAGCTCAGGGTCATTGGCCAGTGTTTCTAGGTCATAGGTTATTCTTTCTGGGTCTTTCACTTCGATTTCCTTCCGTATGAGAGCAATTCGCTTTATTCTATTTTTTTTTTTTATCTCTGTGTTGGTTTTCTGTTGGGATGATCGTATTCTAAGTTGCCTAGCGGGTGTCCATGGTTGTAATCTTGGAAGGTGTCCCAGCTTGTTCAATCGTCTTGTTCTGTTTGTTTCCCTCCAAGGTCTTTATTCATTTTCGTTTCTGTTTTTTATTCCTCTGGTATCAATGGTCTATATTATCAGAATTGTCTAGCCCTTGTCAATTGGCTTGCTTGCATTTAAGAATGACAGGATTAAAGCTCAGTGGCAGACTCTTTGTTTGTGACCCACTATCGAAAAAAAAAAGACGAGATCCTGATAATTTACAATTTGGATGAAATATATTTTTGTTTGTTTGCTTCAATTGTACATCTTGGAAACTTTCTTTGAGCTTTGAAAGTGATGTCTATTCGCGTTGATTGTCTGAGGAATTCATAAGGTTATAACGGACTCTACAGCTGAAGAATATGAGCAATGATAACATTTCAGATGCAAACAAAAAATACATATGTAATTTACACAGACATTTTTTTATCACTTAGTAACAAATCTTCACCAAAGGTTAGGATATAATGCTCCCTTGCTTACGCAAAGAATGTTTACAAAAATACTTCACTGTTATATATATATATATATATATATGTATATATATATATATATATATATATATATATATATATATATATATATATATAAATATACATATATAAATATAAATATATATATATATGCATATGAATATATATATATAAATATAAATATATATATATATATATATACATATATATATATATATATATATATATATATATATATATATATATATATATATATATATATATATATACAGCTTTTTACCATGTAAATACGCACATAAATTGTTTCCACTAATTTTTTTATCCTTCAACGTTTGGTGAAAACTTTTTCAGAAAATACTTACATACATATGTATGACTGTTTGTTGGATTAGTTATAACCGACATGTTGATGAATGTTTTTTTTATGTTTACAATGGATAAAACAAAATGGGCAAATATAAATCTATCCACATAGGTGTTGTAAGAGATCAGCAAGATGAAAAATATGAAAAGGAAACCTTTCAGTGCTGGAGTTATCTATGTTGTAAGTTGGTGGTTGGGGCTGTGTTTGAGGTTGTCTGTGAACGGTTAAAGTCTCTTTGGGATTCCCTATTTCTTCCATTATGCTGTTTTGGGTGAGGGTATGTTAATACGGCACTAAACGCAGTCCAAACCTCATCTACTTACAACATAAGTACCACAAGTGCCGTTGTTGGGTAGACCTCCCTTTAATTTTTCTTATCTCGCGGATGATGTGGGATCATTACGAAGCATTCGTGAATAAATGCTCACCCATCGAATCTGTTTTCTCACCGTCAGCACAAATCACTATATATATATATATATATATATATATATATATATATATATATATATAGATATATATATATATACTCTGGTGTAAAGAGTTAGTAGTTGACTCCAGAGTTTTGAAATCTAGTTTCTTCAATTGGAACATGGCGCACTCCTGTACATTGTCACTCTATCTCGTGCTAGATTAGGCAGATATTGGCACCTTTCTGTATATAAGCAAACGGACTACAATTCCTGAACTTGCTTATAGTTTCCGTGTCGATATTGCTTACATTCATTATGTATGAGGGCATTGTTATTAGTTTTACGCTCTTACTCTCCAAGGGTACTCATTCTAAAGCTCTTTATTAGGAGA
Organism: Thysanoteuthis rhombus; assembly: GCA_963457665.1. Lineage (NCBI taxonomy): Eukaryota > Metazoa > Mollusca > Cephalopoda > Oegopsida > Thysanoteuthidae > Thysanoteuthis > Thysanoteuthis major. Next base: position 43,548,849 of record OY735228.1, on the reverse strand, counting down.
ATAATTGCTATCTCCTAGCGGTTCACTCCTCACGGCACTTGTTCTCCGAATAAGCAGCGGTGCATTGATTCCCTTTTGCTTGCAATATAGCACTATGCAATCGAAAAAAAGGAAACCCAGGTAGCCAACGTGCATATCCAGTACGTTCTCGTAGGATCACCGAAGTTAAGCAGCATTGAGCCTGGTGATTACCCATATGGCGGGCCGTCTGTGGATATCAGGTGCCGTATAAAGCAACAAAATGTGTTATGCGACCGCTATTTTGATATTCTGCCACCGATTACTACAACATTTTTCCAAGCTATGACCAGACAGTCTCTCCTCACAAGCTGCTATATATATATTGAGCAGACTCTTGTCATGGTGCTCATAGTTAGAGCCATATTCGCACAATAAAGTGGTAGTGACTGTATATATATATATATATATATATATATATATATATATATATATATATATATATATATATATATATATATATATAACCAACGAGGTAGGATCAAAACTTTTGCTTCAGAGGCTGGCATCTTACCTTTTGCTCAAGGAACTGGCCGGTCAGTAAGGTTGAATTTAAGTGATATATCTACTCCCCCATTATATACGTATACAAATCAGTTCTGGGCATAACAAGGGATAATAGGCCTGTTGATATGGGCTAACGAATTTTGATGTGGACCACTCAAGAGCTTACAAAATCGTGATATTTCTTCACTTTTTATTTTTAGAAGGGCCAGGAACACTGAAAGAGTTTTTTTAACTTGCTGCCTGTGTTGTTAACACAGTATTTCACTCAATTCATTCTGTGACATTCTTTAGGTGTACTATCTCAAGTGTGAAAGTGTTGGACAGGAGGTCCCCTTATAATAGCAACAGCTTAAATGGTTTATTTGGGCCATAATTTTTTCTGTCTTTGTTGACACTTGGTTTCCCTATCTTATAACCCCGGAGTTGCAGAAGCCTCGTCGGGTTGATCCCCGCATAAGCATGAGATACATCCTGCTTATATTGGAAACTCATACTTACTAGCATTACATTCTGACTAGTATAACTGAAGCCGGTCTTAGAAAGGGTCGACCGAAATATTATAAGGACAACAAAGACCTAAATTGTCCAAAACATTATTCACTTTTGTTTTGCTGCTTTTAAGTACATCATATACAGTACGTATACATGAATCAGCGTCCGTCGTTGGACATAGCCATTCCCAGACGTTGAGAAACTCACCATGATATACTTGTACATTGTAAACTATAAGTATAACTGATTATGAAATGACTTAATCTTTAAATGATCCCTTCATTCCACATCAGCCTGAAGCCTTCATATTTATATTAACGGATCGGCATGTCTGGAGGGCACATGAGTGTATATACACACTGTCAGGATTTTTATATTTTGAATTCTGCATAAAATATATTGCAAAGCTACTTTCAATAGTTTTGAGAAGGGTCATTAGAGTTTAAATACATAAATACACTTTTTTTTAACGCTAAATGAGCCATCAAGACACCCTTGAATAAGTGATTAGTTGGATAATTCTTTTATACTTGATATTGTGTGTTCCAGCAAAGAATACAAATAATGTCAATACTGAATAACGTAATATGGCATTAAGATTTTGAAATGGAATCTTTACAGTGAAAAATAAAGGCCAACTCGAACGTTCCCATAAAATTGAAGTCCTTCCGCTTAGGCTGTGTGGTCTTACGAACAATTTGAAAAGACTTGGTTCCGGCAAAGAGCCTTGAGTCAATGGAGCAATACTTTGATGGAAAGGAATCTGTTTGGGCTGAAATTGATCAAAATGGAATCAAATGCCACAGCTGGTGACTTCCAAAGACATGTAATCTGAAAAGAAAGACTGGAACTTGACTATTTGGTTTCTAATCTGCTCGGTAATCAGTGCTGGTTCATTTCAAGCAGGAACTAAACTTTTTAACATCCTTCGTGTGATCACACAACTAAAGCTTGAAAGTGCAAATTTTCTGAATAGGCTTTTTAGCGCATCCGTTGTTTCGCAAATGAAGATTTCGTTTCAAAATCTTGATGCAGAAAAAAAAAGGGTTTTCTAAATGCTCATCGTGCGTATTTTTCGGAGCATGCGTTACTTGATAGAAATCAATTCAGAGCATAGATGATATATATAAACTACAGAAAGGTTTTTCAAAGTACAGGCCCTGGACCATCACTGGGTTGCAAGCTCCTGTTGACTGGGTCACTGGTTCTCAAAAATAAAAAGTGAGTAAAACAAATGGCAAATTAATTCATCTATAATATAATTATTACCTTTGTAAATAGTAAGTTTTTTGTCAACCATATTACATCATAGAAGTAATAGTCACTTTGCCATGGATGGAAATTGACAGAGAGACAGAGAGAGACAGTGGATGACAGACGGATTGACATATAGACAGGCGGATAAACACAGTGTTCGTAGGCAGGGCACGATTCATATACTTGGAGTACGATGAATATGTTCAAGCCATCAGGGCATTTGAAACTTTTAAAGTGATATTTGGTCCATTTTTTCAGTTGTTATTGTGGATTTTTCATCTTATGTCAGAAGGTCAGAAGTATTAGAAACATAATTCTTGAGGAAAAAAAAACAAGAAAATGTAAAAGCGAGGATGAAGAGGAAAAAGAGACAGGAAAAGAAAGGAGAAACAGAGAGCGTTCAAGGGGAAAAATGGTTGGGGAATAGACGAAGAAAGATAGATAGAAAGCCTGGAAATGATAGAAGAAGGTGAAACAGAGAAAGGAGAAAAGAGAGAAAGAGAGAAAGAAAGGGAGAGAGAGAGAAAGAAGGAGAGGGAAGAAAAAGAGAGTGTGTGAAAAGTAAAAACGGAGGAATAAACAAATAGAAAAAGAGTGGGATATTTCAACCCTTCTAACACCAGATACTCAACGTTTATTCCCGGGCATCGTACGTGAAACTGTAGTCGATAATGAATGATATGGTTCGATGGACTAGACGAATGCAAGAATGTAATATCTCTGCGATGCCCATGATAGAGAGACTCGGTAGATTTTCGGGAAGTTCTCCTTTCCAACAACAGACATAAAACGACTCCTGCTGCCTATGGTGCACATGGTGATTTTCATGGTGCGATAAGAAAAAAATCGAAAAAGAGAACAAGATACAAGGAACATAGTATCAGAAAAAAACCTGGTCGTTCAGATATACTTCAAAAGACATAGGCCTATTAGCAGCCAGGCACAAACCTATGTTCCTTGCAAATTGGCATCGACAGTACAATGCAGGGATCTTCAACGTCATACCAAAGGTTGCCATAGAGCTTGTCGCCCGTCTCACATGCATCTGACGGATTGGCTATCACAAAGTAAAAGTCAATCAAAACTGTCTCAAAAAGAGTCAGCATTGGTTTATTCAGCTTTCAAGTTTGCCTAGTTGACTGGTTATGTATGTATATATCACACGTACAAGCTGAGCCCCAGTACCTAGAGGGCTGAGACATTTGAACATTTCACCAATTTTTTTTCTAGAAAAATGTTTTTTTAATTCAAGACCTTTCCTTCGTATGGTCTTCAATTTACAATGCATGTCCATTACTCCTCTTTTTGATCTCTCTAATTGATCATCCCAATCACAGCATGCTGCCAAAAGACGTTCATCACGCAATGTTTTCAATTGAGTCTCTAACTAGACCTATGTATTTGATGTTTTAAATAGGAATATAGATGTGATCATTCTTTTTAATAAAATAGAATGGTTGTTCCATTTAGAGATCAACCCCATGTACTCTTTTGTAACAGAACGATAGTGCTTAGTTGCTTTCAAAGAATATATATAGAAACCATGCATAACAATACATGCAGTCTATGCCTACATCAGTCGCTAAGTGAGCGTACCATTATCGTAGTCAGTAACGACTTGGAATGGAACTGGCGACCCAAATCGGAAGGTAGACCACTACATCTACCCGGGCCAACGAATCTTAATGAGATCTTCAAAAAAAGAGGAAATCAAGTGAAAAATCACTCTAGGATCGCGAGACTTCTGTACAGGAAACTCAACTTTCGAAAACCAGACGATACATATAATCCTGAAAAAAAAAATTAACCAATGCATTATCCCGATAGTCACTTACAGAGCTGAAACGTGGAACCTAAACAAGAGACAGACATGCAAACTGGGAAGCATGCAATGCGTGCATGAGAGAATCATTCTCAACCTCACATGGAAAAAAACATAAGAAAGCACATATATCTTATGGGAAGAAAGCAGGAGTCTTAGACATGATAGAATCTATCAAAAAACTTAAATGGCGAATCATAGGGAAGGTCTATGTCCAACGACGGACGTTAAAAGACTGATGATGATGATGATGATGATGATGATGATGATGATGATGATGATGATGATGATGATGATGATGATGATGATTAAAAATCATGTCATGGGTATTTCAACTTTGCACTAATGCTCTTGGAAAGTGTATGAATCTATATCATCCCTCCCCAGCTATGAGAAATATAATAGAGCTCATTAGAATCTCTTGCTTTGGGAAAGTAACCACTCCAGAAGATAGATACATCTGATTCCTAAAACAGTTAAATACCCGAAATGGTATTCAAGCTATTGCCAGACGCATTGCTCTCATTTTTTTTTCTGGATTACATTAATAAGACTGAGAGAAAGATTTTAACGATTTGAAATCCCAAGATCTTCATACGCTTGGACCAGCCAAGCAGCCTGGAGGGAACTTCCATTGTCTATTGAACAGAATTGAGGCTAATCAAAGAATTGATGGTCGAAGTAAAAGTAAGGGATGCACAATTTGAACACGAATTGGGAAGGTGCCTATCGCCCTGTCAATTTTAAAGATAGAGATGTGTTCGTTGTGTGGTAATATTCATGTAGTGGATATGTCTTAAACGTATGAAGCTCCCAAGCAGAAAACAATTGAGAAAGATAAGAGCAATCAGCTGTTTGTTAGAACTTTCCATTTTGAGATGACTGTTTCTTTATTCAAATCAAAAGATTCTTAAAACCAATCTATAATTCAGTAATTAAGTGCCCAAGAATTCGGATAAAATTGTTCATTCTAATCGGTTCAATAATTCAGTATTTTTTGCAAGTTGACATACACATAAATGTAAACCAAGAATTAGATCAACCGCAACTCACCATTTTCTATTTCCTATAAGCATTAAAGCAAAATCAATCACGATTTATTCAAAATACTAGAAAAAAATAATTTTTTTTCAATCATTTGACGTAAACAGACAATCAGATCGGCCATATTCACTTTCCCCAGGGCATAATTTTTCCACTGGCTTACATACAACATTTCATTGAATTATTTTAAGGAATGACGAAATTTTACAATTGAAAGGAAGAAAAAACACTCAACGTCGACAAAAACGATGACAAACATTCAAAGCAAATGATATTCCCCGGTTTCTTTCTACTGGAGATTAGAAACATATCACAAAATTTGATTCTAATCATAAATTGTTTTGTGCTACTCGAAATTTTGTTTGCAAGGGCCAATAACAGGTTAGTGGGGCTATCTCCACATAAATCTCAAATAGGAAAGGAGAAAAGAAATCACCTGAAATCAAATCAACTGAAAATCAAATCTATACAAAACGTAGCTGTTTTTTCGCATGAAAGGTTTTAAAATATAAAAATGCTATTGTAGGTTTCAAAGATTTCCCTCTTTTACGCAAACGAGGGAAAAAAATAAACACTCGTAGATGGAGAGTTATTGAAAGAAGCGTTATTTTCCGGCGGTGATAGTTTATCTGATGGATTTCGCAACGACTATGATAATATCTGAACAATGAAAGAAATACCCACGTTTATCGGATGTCATTGTTGCAAGAATAATTTCAACTGGCATGCAAACTCAGAGAGAGAGTTACTCAGAAATACGTGATCAATCCTCACTACAATATGACAAATCTACATGTATATATCAGGCTTAGGGTTTAGAGAATTTGTAGTCATCTGAGAATCCTTTCCAAATTCATATCGCGCATTTGTTTTATCGACCAAGGAGGTTCATTTGATAAAGAACTCTTATTTCCATGCTCATTGAATGTAGTTATTATCAATCAATTTCACTTGCAGCGCCGTCTTTGAAAGGCCTTATTCGGAGACGTTGAAAGTAAACATCAGACATCATCTTATAGAAGTGTGTTTGCTCAGTAGAAACAACGCTCTGACAAGATTTGAAATCTTATTTTGAGAAACAAATTATGTTTTCAATTCTAAAATCAAAATTTTGAATAACCACAGGAACCAATCAGACAACATAAAAACAAGGTGAGAGAACCGAACGACACATGCAGGCTGGTGGTTCATTTATGTGAAAGACGTGACCAACTCATACAAGTGAGAGAAGTGAGTAACTCATGTGGACAGGTGACTTTATCAACTCATTTGAGTAAGTGACATGACCAATTCATCCAAGTAAGGGAACTAACCAACTCATCCAGGTGAGTGGCTCATCTAAGAGAGGACATGACCAAATTATGTGTGTAAACGATGTGACCAACAAATACATGTTAGTGGAGTGAGTAACTCTTGTAGGTAAGTGACTTGACCAACTTATGTGAGTAAGGGACATGACTAACTTTCCCAGGTAAAGGAACTGACCAAATCATCCAAGTCAGTGGCTCATCAAAGTAAAGACGTGACCAATTCATGCGTGAAGACGACATGACCAACTAAGGAAGTTTAGTGAAGTGAGTAACTTACGTGATTTGGTGTATTGACCAACTCATGTGAGAAAATGACTTCACCAACTCATCCAGGTAAGGTAAGTGGCCAACACATGCAGGGAAGTGGCTGATCCGAGTAAAAGACGTGACCAGCTCATGCGTGAAAACATGACCAACTCACAGGGGTAAGTGAAGTGAGTCACTTGAGTCAGTAGGTGACTTGACCAACTCATGAGAGTAAATGACGTGATCATCTCATCCGGGTGAGGGAACTGACCAGCACATGCAGGTAAGTGGCTCATCCGAGTGAAGACGTGACCAACTCAGGCGTATAGATGACGTGACAAACTCTTGAAGGTTAATGAAGTGAGTAACTCACGTGGGTAGATGACATGAAAACCTCAAGTGCAGAAGAGACATGACCAACTTATCTTGATGAGTGGCTCATCTGAGTAAAGACGTGACCAATCGATGCGTGTACACGACGCGAAAAACTCATACAGGTTAGTGGAGTGAGTAACTCATGTGGGTAGGTGAGGTCACCAACTCATGAAGGTAAGTGACATGACCAACTCATGCTTGTTGATGACATGATTGACTCATACATGTGTAACTTATGCAGATTAATGACATGAAATGAAGAGGATAGGTAACAGGACCAATTTATGCTGGTTGATGCCGTGATTAACTCATCAAAATAGGTGATGTGCCCAACTCATCAGGGTAAAAGACGTTATAAACTCATGCAAGTAGGTAACGTGACCGACTCATTTACCTTATTGGAGTGACATCATCATGCAAGATGATGATATGACTAACTCATGCAGGTTAGTGACATCAGGCTAAGGAACATTACCAACATACAAAGGTAGGTGATTGGAGTATTATGACAAACTCATTTGGGTAAGGGACATGGCAGACTCATGCTTGTTTGAAACGTGACATGCCAATGTAACCTGACCAACTCACGGAGGCACATGATGTGACCAACTCATTTGTGTAAGGGAGGTAACCTATCCATGCAGGTAGGTGATTTGACCAGCTCCTGCAAGTTGGTCACGTAACAACTCATGCAGATAGGTGATGTGGCTAACTCAACTGGGTGAGGGACGTGACCAACTCATGTAGGTAGGTGATTTGACCAAATCTTCTGGGTATATTATATGATCAACTCCTCAGGTTAAGGCTACGTGTCAAACTTATTAGGGTAGATGAGTTGTCCAACTGGTAACATGGCCATCTTATGCAGGTAAGTGATCTGACCAAATCATCCGTACGAGGGTCATGACAAGCTCATGCCTTCAGTAACATTAAATGTAACATTTCCAATTCATACAGCTTGAAAACGTGATCAATCCATGCATGTAAGTTATATGACCAACTAATCTTAGTTTGAGACTCATGTGTGTAGACGACACGGCTAATTCATTCTGGTTGGTAACGTGATATCTTCATGTATGCAAGTGACATGGCCAACTCATGCAAGTGAGTTGACCAATTCGTGAGGATAGGTGAGGTGAATAACTCAAGTATGTTGACGATGTGACTAACCCATTCAAGTGACTAACTCATGTAGGTTAGTGACGTGATATCCTACAGCAGGTAGATGAGGTGACCAACTCATGTGGGTAGATGACGTTAACAACTCATGCTGGTTGCTGATGTGACATCTTCTTGTTGGCTGGTGACCTGATCAATTCATGCAGGTTAGTGGCATGGGGGGATCAAAAAGTTAGGAAAGCAATGATCATTGAAAACAAACGTCTCATACTTTTCATTGAATATCTGAATAGAAAAAGACGAAAAACAAGCATTAATCCTGTAAGTCTCAAATGAAGAAGCATAAGTTGCATAAATTAAATGGAAATTGATTCAAACACTAAAAACCTAATTTGTGATGAATTCGAAAAAAGATTCTGATTTTTTCCAGGGCGTTTTTTCAAGACATGCCGAGGAGTATATGTTTCATTCTTCATCTCTCTAGTTCCACTGTTGCGTTTGTTTTGTATTATACATAGAAAGCACGCCCACCAGACTGACCAACTTAAAAACTGAAGAAACCTAAGTTGACAGTTTTAAAGATAGTTTTTAATGAGCTTGCAACTTTTGATAAGATTCAAGAACCCTGTATGTTCGAAACTATGTTTTGGCATTCTCAGTTCTCCCATTGAACATTTTTGTTTTTAAACTACATCTCTCGGATATGCGTCTACCCAAGTCTGTCACATCTTTCAACAGCAATATCGAAAAAATAGCGCCAGATGTTTCTTTTTACACAAAATATGTTTCCATTAATGCCACTCGTGAGTTGAATTTATTTTCTTAACCAACAAAAAATATGACTAGTTTAGACTTCCTGTTAACGCTCAAAAGTTATACAAACTCATGTCAGATGAATTGTGAAGGAAGCAGATGGGGAAAGAATAGAAAAAAATATCGAGAAAAGAGAGAGAAATTGAAAGGGAAAATGTAGAGGAAAAGAAAGAACGTGAAGCTCTGGATGTTCGATTGAATTATCTGGTGTCGCTAAATAGGTTCTTTTGATTAAGATTTAGAAACTTTTTCTCTTTTTTTTTTAAATTTCCATCTCCTTCATTTTTTTCCTTCTTTATGTTCCCTTCCCAATCCTAATCACCCATGGAAGAAACTTGAATTTCGCGTGCACACACACACACACGCGCACACACACACATATACATACACACACATACACATACACACACGCATACACACATGCATGTTCACACACACTTACATACACACACACAAACACACACACACACAAGCACTTCCCTCAACGAGGGGAAAATGGGTAAATGGCTGAAATAATACTTTGTACGGTTTGGCCCTAGAGCAGTCTGTCTTGTCATACTTTGGTATCACCTCAGCAATCCTTTATCCGTCTGTTGCCTTCTTTGAATGTTTGACGTAGCATTTCCAATATACATCTGACCTGGCCAAATGGTATATATCTTATTTACATCGAGATTTACCTCATGATCTGAATCAGGCTACTCACTTACTGACCCACTTCTGCACACATGCAATTCAATGAAAACGTATGAGAGAAACCAATAAACTAGGAAACGCACTGTCATCATAAATCAGCATTGAAGAATATATAGCCTTTCTCTGTAGAAGCAACTTCGTGTTTTGATTTAACTAATGCTTTTACACAACTTATGGCATCAATCATATCCTTCCGGGCCATCTGTATTATAGTGGATAGAAATAGAGACGACAAACGTCCTAAAGGGAGTCACCCATTTCACCATACTGGTTTGTGGCACTTTGTATTCCCAACCAGTCAGCAATTTGGGGCACTGACCAGACTGTACGTTGCTTAACCTCGCAGTGAAATCGCCTAATCATTGAAACTCCTTATTTAGCGAAATACCCAGTTTTGATTGATTTAGTAAATGGTCAATTTAATTCCTGATTCAAGAATAATACAAAATGTTGGCTATTTCATAAAACAGGCAACTCCATCGTAACACAGTTCATCAGTATGGAAGTGACTTTGTCGCACTCAATAGGCTTTTTATTGCAACTGATTGCAATGTACTGTTTATTGTTTGTTTGAAACTTAGCAGTATTAGCAAGTGGTAGTAATTACTCAGTGATTTCAGTTGAATTTTTTTTCAAAAATTGAAAAGTTAAACGTTTTTGCATTTTTAAACCGAAAATTCTGTTAGCAATCGTTGTTGTACACCTACATTATTTTGTGGAAAAGACAGGTCTGATTGAACATCTATACTAAGCTAACTATAATTAGTACTTTACGAGTATTTGATATAGTTATAGTTTTGTTTTAAAGTGTATCTATCTACTTAAAAATGAAAAAAAAAATCCTCCATGGTTTTGTTTTCATCGGAGTATTATATAACAGAGATTTTAAACATAATGGTACCAGAACCTGACGTAGGTATCAGAACATAATCTAAGAACAATCAATTTAAATTATCATTTCTTGAGGAAAAAATCCATGAATGAGTGATTTATTGTCATTAATTTTGTAAAGCAGTCGTGAGCATACCATTTTTTAAAAATATTTTCGAAGGATGAGACCTATAGAATATACTCCTTTCCCTTACAAATATTACATGTTTTTGTGGTTAAAGTTGTTTTTTTAATAAAGATATTGCGTTTTTTAGTATCTTACACATCAATGAAGATGATGATTACTTTGCTGCAAATACTTTTTTTCTGTTGCCCTGGCATGGTTCCGTTGAGAATTTAAGTGATTGCTCGAGTCTGCCTTTTTTTCTACATGGAAATGCATGGCAACTTTGAAGACGGGAAACTACGATAACCTGTGGTCAGATAAACTTAAATCAGAAATGATGAATCTACTGCAGGCGTATATTGATGCTGTTGACCCCCTAAAAGACCCATAATGAGAAATCATAATTTTTCTAAAAGTATGGGCTAAAGGTATTCACAAATATACATTTTTTCCCATTAAATTGAAACTGTGCACTCATTCACTGTGGAAAAAATTCTCACCGATCTCATGAGGTTTTGATTGGAAAAAAATTGTTGTTTTGAGCATTGTTCTTATTAAATTAACTTTCCATCAAATTGAAATCACGTATCAATTCACTTCTTCTGAAAAAAATTTCTTCATAGATGAAATTTTGATTGTAAAAAAAGAATAATTGTTTTTATCCTTGTTTCGATTACGTAATCTTCAAATAATAATTCCTTTTTTTTCTATTCATCAAAAAAAATTTGTCTTCTTTAGGTCGATTTCAATATACAGTCTTTATTCTCCAACTTATTGAATTTTATTACACAAATCATCAAGGTTACCTACATCACAATTATCACGGTTGCTTACATCGTGAAACAGGCAAAATATTCCATCGACGTTGCTTGATTCGTTAATCAGGCAGCTAGACCGTCGACTTAATGAATTGAGCATAAGTTTGGCTATTTCACGAAATAGGAAATTCCATCGATCCAAAGTAACATGTGCAATGTGATTTGGCTGTAAGCCCCGCGTCTAGATTTGGTAAGTAAAAAAGACACACTGTTTGCATAAAGTCAAGCAAACATTGAACTGGCTGATCGATTCCGTTGGACGATAGAATGGTGAGTCGCTGGAAATCTCGGCTCACGAATAGAAGTGCCAGCTCAGATCTCTGACTTATACAAGAAGATTCAAGGTCTTAATCCCCGGCTGCACATTTGTGACAGCTGCAAGGTAAGTCTAGAATCCGGGTCGCCCTGAAAGGAGATATTAAAGAGAATTATTCGTTGTTTGCCTGCATAGAGAGGGACAAGATGTCGGAACAAGTTTAAAATAGGATATACGTGCGCACTCATCTCTGTCGGTTGATATGGAGGGGTTGGATGAACATCTTATGTTTAAAGCTGCTAAAATGACGGATACAGAATGCACAGTTGAATGGTCAGAGGACTACATATACTGTATAGACATATGTGCATACCAAGTAATTCATTTTCAAATTTACATGATAATCGCTATCATACACCAGCAGCGTATACACAGGTAAGATATATATATATATATATATATATATTCCTCCACACACTTATAGATTTTTATATGGGTGCGTGTGACGGGTGATAATCATGGAGACACCATATCAGGAAATATTTTTGGTCCAGCACCGGAAATAACCAAGTTTCAAATGAAACAGCCCAACCACGTAAATTTAATGATTAAAGAAAATGATGACTCGAACATGCATCTAACAGCAAGCAGTATCAACACAACTTATACACCGGAGGGTCAGCATCGTACAGCCTGGCCACTGCCTAAACTAACAGAATGTTGATAAGCACGAGTCCGAAATCGCTCAGTTGGTAGAGCAGAGTTACGTTAAGACTGTTTCCTGTTAAACTATGATTTAAGTCTAGTAGAATGCTCAATATTTCTATTTATTTACCCGGTTGTTTTTTCATTTTGCTGCATGGTTAATTCCAGTGCTTAACGAAATATGCTTACTCATAAATTTAAAAACAAATATTATCACATTCTATTGGACATAAGCTGTTCAATTTTAATGATATACATACCGTCGGCAAAATCAACACACTCACACAGCAGTGTAAGTGCGCTATTTTGGACTACTCTTTAGTATTGTTAGCAAAGTTAATTAGAGCAAAGTCACGTTGAGACTTCTTCCTGGTGAACGCTTGTACAATTCCAGCATGACGTTAATTTTTTTTTTTTGTTCAAGAGGCACTCAGTTAATTCTGGTGCTGGACAAAATAAGCTCGTTGATATATTGACTCAGCAATTGTATATTCATATTTAGTTGTATTTTAAAAAGTAGAAAAAAATGAAACAGTGCCGGAGTGTGTATATCATGTATTACGTTGTTAATTTACATGGACTTTTTCTTACATGTTTCAGAGTGAAAAAGCTTCACCTTCAAGTCTAATACCTTTCGCGTTGCTGGATGAACGGGCAGTTATGTAAAATGAAACAATAATACACGTCTCGAAAATTGGTTGCTGGTTAGTGTAAAGAGAGGAGTTCAGGGAGCAGATCTTTTAGAGACGGGTTGCCATGGGAATATTCCAGGTAGGGAGAGAAAAAGTGTGATAGAATAAGGGTATGAAAACTAGGAAGGAGTGATGATTAAGAATCCTGGTTCTAAAGAACCCTTTGAAATGATATGGTAAATTGCTTTATTATCAGAAAACCCACAAGTGGTGAAAAGTTATAAATCCTTATTGTAGAATCGGTCAGTTTTAATAGCCATTCCAAAAAATTGAATTTTTAAAGTTCTTTTTTTTTCTTCTTCATTCAATGTGAGTACAATTTTCCATCCGTTATTGTGAGAATGGGTGGGGTATCTTTGAAATTGTTTTTAAACGTATTTTGGGATTTCGTAATCATTTGGCTTACGGGTTTGTGTTGTGGCATTCTGTAGTGATGGTGATAATGACATGTGTTGGAATTAGATGTCAAGATGTTCAATTTGATATTAACTCTACTGGGGAGATGGATTTGTAGAAGTAATACCTAAATGTTGTCATGATAGACGAAGAATTTTGTGTCTCAGTGAGTTGTAATCTTCTCTATCCTTTCAATAATGGTGAATTTTGCATCATTGCATCATTGTGAAAGTAATGATTTATGGGAACATATATATATATATATATATATATATATATATATATATATATATATATATATATATATATATATATATATGTATATATATATATATATATATCCCAAAAGACATATTATGTTTATAAAGTATAATTATGTATAGTTCAGATAGCAACATCATAATTAAAATGAAAAAAAATTGCTCTTACATTTTTTTCTGTTGTAAACCTTAGTTGGTCTCACCTATATGAAGTAGTGAATGTCTCTATCTGATAAATTAAAGACAATTGATTAGTTTAAAATTCCAAGTAACGATCTTCAAAAAAAAGATTATTTTTCTTTGAGCTGTACTGCTTTTTAAACGGCAAGCATTCAAGTATCAGTCGTGGTGAACCCGCTGTTTCATTTTCAATTGCTAAACAGGATCAAATACTTTCTATGAATTTTGAAAAAAGTGTTTTTAATAGTCTTAACTACAAAGTTAGCAAGGACCTTGGACATCTAGCCAACTCCAATCATATTCAAAGCCCCTCTGGAGCCACCATATTTTGGATCTATCCCAATTTAATGCTCTTTCAGTATTTAAAAAAAATATTTTCAACAGTTTTATCCCTAAATTTGGCCAGAAATTAAGAATGTTTTTCAGAATCAATCTGATATTACCAAATCCCAGGCCCGTCTAGATTAGTTTAAGGCATTCAATTATGTATGTTGATAGTGAAATTATAAAGTTAGCAGAAAACAAAAAATAGGGCAAACTTTCGCTGATTGCAAAACAAATCCGATGTTTTTATATTTCATATCAATCACACTGAAGATTAGCCATATTCTTTTTTTGATCATAAGCCCCGGTGATGTTGATAACAAACAAGTTAATCTTATGCAGATGAACTTTATCAATCAGGTCTTCATATACCTGTTTTTTTTTAAATTCCTATCAGAATCAAATGAAACTCATTTATCGTACCTATTCTTCAATCGATCCATAGTTGCCAATTCATCCCAAGATTTCTATAGACATGTGCACAGGGGCAGGGATGGGTGACATTCCATTGTTGATATAGACAGAGTGAGAGACATTCAGGCGCCAATTGCTCTTAAATGACACATTGACGTTTGCTGAAAATGTCTTTCTTTTTTTTTCCACGAAAGAGTTTGATTTAGTCCAATAACTTCTTTCAAATCTCAAACACTGATTGATTATTTTCGCTCAGCATTTCTCTTTGTTTGCCGAACTTAAATCTTCATTTACAGTTTTTTCAAACCAAAATATAATTGGTCCTTCGGATAAGAGCCATGTCTTCGAATTCTGAATTCATATTTTTCATTCATAGTAGCTAAAGTTGAAACAACAAATATAAAAAAAAAACGAACAAACATGAGACTAGAGGCCAATGAATAAATAATATTGAAAACTATTAGAATAAAATGACAAGTTTATTGAATAATCGACGAATAATATGTTTTGGAAAAGAAAAGAGAGGAAGGGAGTAAGAAGTGAGAGGGGGCCAGCACACTGCAGGATATTTAAAATTGAGGTTTTCATCGACTACAGTAAACCTACACAAGGAGCTCTACGGCCCACCTGAGCATCCTTTGGCTATGCATCAGCTACACCCTCTCTCAAACCATAGTCATATTGCAGAATATTTCATAGGAAGAAAGACGCATTTTATTTTCATCATCATCATCATCAGCAGCAGCAGCAGCAGCAGTAGCAGCAGCAGCAGCCTCCACCTGAGATAGCTTTTAGCGCCTGTCATTGGACAAAAACTTCCAAAATTCGACGGACATAGCAGAGCCAATACTTTCTGAATTAGCAATGCAATCTTATTTTTTGCCGGACCCAGATTCCTTAAAGATCACCATGTGGAGCTCATCAGTTATCTCATTGCCATTTGAGTTTTCTCATACATTCTATGAAAGCCCTGGTTTTTGCTCTTTTATATTGTGCTGTTTTGTGATCTCTAAATTTGATGTTGAGCATAATTCTCTCGTGTAAATGTTGCATTGTTCCCTGGATGGCGGTCAATATTTTGATTAAGTTCCATACTCCAGCTCAATAGATGATTATTTGCAGGATGCATTCATTGTATATACTTCTTGATTAATTGTATTTTCTTACTATCATCCATCCACAAAGTTTACACAAGAATTCACCAGTGGATCCTACAACAAAGACCAGCATCATTTGTCAAACAGGCAGTCTGTGAGGGTAAATTGCTCTCCCCCAACTCTACGGCAAACAGTCTTGGTTTCCACACGTTTTCTCTTGTGTTCATGGGTGTATCGTATATCATAACAACGGGAAATGTTTGTTATTTGTGACGTGATCCCTATCCTTGACTCATACCTTCATTCTATTTACACAGCTTAGAGTGTACTCAAACAGCTGTTGAGTGTAGAGGGAAATTTATCCTAATGAAGAATTCTCAACACTTTTGCTGGCCCCTTCGTCCGAACCCAGAGGCAAACCTGGGACCTTCTGAGCTTGAGCTGGATGTGCAAACCATTGCACCGTGTAAGTTTAAGGGATTTTCTGTTCAAAATATAACTATGATGTTACAATTTAGACTAATAACGAGTGCACAAGCTAGTATCCAGCTAGTTATTTCATATATGAAGGAATTGAAAGCGCCGAGACTCTAAAATATGGTTCTCAACATTGATACCTGTGCATTGATACAAAGTTGAACCAGCAATTTTGATAATAACTTTTAGAAAATATTTCCAAGCCTATGGTTGTCTAGACAAGGCAGCATACACCTTAAGCCGAATGTATTCATATGCGAATGTACAAAACTCAGTGTCAGTTATTGTTATATTATTCGGAAAAAAGTGTAGCTATTGTTAGCATCTAGACGAGAGAGAGAGAGAGAGAGAGAGTGGGGAGAGAGAGGGAGAGAGAGAAGGAGGGAAAATGTTTTGTTCGCAAAACAGGTATGTGAGCAAAAGATTTGGCAAATCCATGTGTAATTGTGATTGACGACATTCGGCTAAATCTGACAAACATATAAAAATGGTAGTCTAGTTAGTCGCTCAATGGAGACAGTAACGGGACCAATGTCATTTGGCAGCATGCTGGGTTGGGGATGATCAGTTTGATGGATGAATTTTTATCTCAAATTTTGTTTTGCGCCGATCACCGGCGGAAATTTTAAATAAGAAAAAAAAAAAAAAAGGACCGGACAACAATTTAATGTCATCAATTTAGAATATATTTACATTGTAAATTGAACTTCACACTGGAAATTACAAGAAAAACACGATTTTGTTTCTGGATATCATCATCATCATCATCAGTCGTTGGACATAGACATTCCCCGATATTCACCAGACCTCGCTACCATGGACATTGCAGTGCCAATTTCTTTTTCACACTGCACCGTCCCTACTTTCTATGGGCCATAAGTTAGCATATGATCGCATAAGATTTCTGTTGTGGCTAGATATCTGGTTGATGGTTCCTGATGAGAACATGTGATAAATTGTGGGGTTAAGAACCATAAGATACGATCCATCAAGTGTTGCAGAACCGACTCAAGTATGTAGCTATAATTTTCAACACCTGCTCTATCTATGGAGATACACAAATTCAATGAAAGTGGTCGAAATTTTCATTCGTGTGGTTATGCATTTAATTTCCTCTTTTTTGCCTAAAAATACCGCAGTTTGTTTTTGATTTTTTGACGAAAGACTACATGATTTTAGCTGAATAACAAAGAAAAAAAAGTTAATCGAATGTGTGTAATAGTTTCTAAATGATGGCATTTTGTGGATTAAGTAAAGAAACTTAGGAAGTATTTTCAGTTTTTTTTTCTTTTCAGATTATAGGATTCATCTCTATAAGACACTTTTTGGTCTGTTGGTCCAGTTTGTTTAAAGAATAAAGAGAGGAAGGAAGAGAGTTTGTGCCATCAATAAAAGAAGATATTCTTATCTAACAAAATAACCATTCACAATAACTCAATGACATTTCTTACACGAATCGTATACTTATTTAAATTTTAATTTTCTAATTGTTTTTTTTTTAACAGCCAGATTTTCAGGCTGAACTCCTCCCCTCACTTTTTTTTCCTCTCTCTGCTACTCTCACTATTACAACGCTTAGTAATGCTACTGCTACTCTGTTTAAAATCCTTTTTGAATAAAAAGTCACGGATAAGGACCTAAGGATGGTGGAGGCATCTTGCTTTTATGCTTGGCAGAATGAGATTTATGATTCTAGAGACCTCAATTCTATATCAACACATAGACCCTGCTGCAGATTGACCAAGGCATTTTTAGCTGTACAATTAATATCTACAGGGTAATGTTCTATAAGCGTTAACGTAAAGAAACACTTT
>OY735228.1:43523220-43525720 GCA_963457665.1 Thysanoteuthis rhombus | reverse complement strand
CAGTTTTTTTCAGTCTTTCTGGCTGTATGGAAGTATGATTCTGTCATTGTCACAGGTGGCACTAATGGAGCTACAGGGCTGAAGATTTAGGCTTCTACTCTTGATCATTTTTTAAATGAACAGTGTTTCCTTTCATTCTCCTATTCAGTACTTGTTTTTATGTTCCGCCGGACCCATGCTTGCTTTTTTGGAAATTCGTATTTTTTCGAGTAGTGTCTGACCCACAATATGTGAGAGAAGTTTTTTTCCTTAATTGATAACACAATCCAGAAGCATGCATGCTCGTTTTTGGGATATTCAGACATTTTTCCGTGGTCACTGTCCAACAAAATTGCGAAAGAGTTCGTTATTCACTTTTTTCCGAATTATTCAGTTGATCATCCCTACACAACATGCTGCGAAATGATGTGAATCGCTTGATAGATTTCTATTAAAAGACTAACGAGACCTGTTACACGATCGAAAGATCTTGGCGTTTATGCCAACGATGACAATCACTTATTATGGACAAGTTTGAGTGTCTAAAGTCATAAAGTCAATGGCGAATCGGAGAATGGACATAGATGTCACAATTCCTTAGTCAAGCGTGTATTCCCATTTTATTACAAAACTTTGCAGGAAGAGAAATTATATTTCTAGTCAGAATCAATGTTTGAAATTGAAGTATATCAAGTTCAGTTGGCTCAAAGGTAGTCGGTAACTACTGAACTACGACGCCTAGGCATTTGACGATTCATTCTTACCTTTGACCTTGATGGTATTAAATTGCAGCTGGGAGATTGTTATTCGACCAAAGTCTTATTCAACATTGAGGAGGCCCAGGGAATAACAGTTTTGGGATCTTTTTTATTTTTGTATTTGGTCATTATTTTCGAATAAGTAAAAAAAAAAAATTAAGATCATGACGCCTGCAAAATATATGTATATGGTTGTGTTTGTGTGTGTCGGTGTGGGGGTGTAACATTGTATTCTTTAATAGGTTTGAAAAACTGAAAAAACATTGAAAATAAAAAGAATATTTTAAAATCATTTTGGGGCCTAAACCTGACGTATGCTCAGGGGTTAGTAAGAGACCTTAGTTCTATTGGATTGAAAACGTATCACCACGTGTTACTTTGGACAATTTGAAAGAATTAAAAAAATCAACACTATGAGTTGAATTTCACTTGCTATTGGAACTAGCATTCTTACTGTAGTCGTTGATTTTCATATTGATTCAAAAATAATTTATCACCATTTACTTTGCATCCCAGATTTTCATTCTAATTCTTTGAAAATCGCTTCAAAATGATTTGACCCTATCTCTATCTCGAAGTCAAAAGTCGGCATTGTACTCATTAGAGTAGGGATTTTCTGCAAAACAAGTTGGCTCACAATGTTTTCCTGTTTAGGAGTCCCAGCAATTTTGAAATAGACGGTAAACAATCTTAACCTTTTCGACTACCAACTTGAATAATGAAATATAAACAACATATTTTGATAAGCACGATAAACTAGGTTATTTTTAATGGGAGATATAACAGAACATGTTTTTTTCACGTCGCAGTACTTATGTCAAACGGCTGCAGGATAGTGAAACTATCAGCATGGATCCCCAAAGATCATACGAAAAATTCTGACCGGCAAGTATCCGAAAGTATTTGCGCTGCGGCATCAGCGATTGAGAGGTTGAGAGGTGAATTGTTGGAAAAGACATCGAAAAGCTGCTGCTGCTGCTGATGATACATACTATAAAATCTTTATTCGACTACCCTTTCTTCAGGTTCCATATCTTTCGACATGAGATGACAGTGATTATCTACTTATGGGATGACATTTAGTATACCGTTCCAAGGTTGTCTTGTTTCCTACCACTTTATGTATACTGGTGTGCCTTTGAGCATCAGATTGAACGGCATGTGAGTGATGGGCCCTACCCTGATGTACCAGCCCATGGAGTATTTCTTTGCAGGGAGCAGCGAGGCAACCAATACATTGATCTACAGCTCAAGGCAACTACTACTCCAAGACGGTCACCCATCTAGATATTGACCAGGCTCGACTCTGCCGAACCTCGACGATCTTTAAAGAATCCGTGTGTCCAACGCAATTAAATGTTTTTTTTTACCAGAGATAATTTCATAGTTTTATTAAAGACTATCTTCCGAAATTGTCATTAAAACTGTCAACATAAGATTCTCTACGTGCTTAAGTTGGCCCAGTTTGCTGACTGGCTAGCTATGTATGAATCACGCGTTGAAGCCACTCCATGGGAAACCATTATGCCAACAAAAAGTGGTTTCTTTGCAGCTGTTTTTTTTTCCAAATTTTAACATATAACTTATTAGTGAGAGTTGCAGTTTGCAATTGAAGTATATGCTAAATTGGTCCCTGTGATACAAGGTCAGGGGTCAGTCATTTTATTGAATCCATAGGAGAACCTAAATAGCAATTGGATGGTTATGTTGCAAAGATGTCAAACAACAAATGGACATCACTACTCACACGCACAACAGGACCA
>OY735228.1:43495720-43518220 GCA_963457665.1 Thysanoteuthis rhombus | reverse complement strand
GCATTCATGGCTACATTTGAATGTCTTTTACTGGTTCGTTGCCTAGTAGATGAAGTGCTACAACGGAAAAGCTGGCTAACTACGATGAGAAATATAAGTTCACTTCCCTCCAGCTGTCAAGGTGAGATCACATGACTGCACGTTATATCATAGAGAAAACATGAGTCCAAGATATCATAAAACCGATTAGCAAACTGAAATGTCAATGGGATGGTCACGTAGCAAGATCGTCAGACAACATTGTGACTCACAATGTAGATTCCAAGAGATCATATGCGAAACAGAAAATAAGATTGCGTTGCAAACGACAACTTTTGAAAGAACTGGTTTTGTGATTCCCACGATTTGGCAAATGTCAGGGAAGATCCATGTACAACAACAGAGGTTAACAGACTGATGATGACGATGCTAGTGATGATGAGGTATAATGATAATGTTGCAGTTGACATGCTACCAAATCCATTTCCTGTTCTCCTCAATCGCATATTTGTTTGTAGTTCGGCGATTTGCTGTATTTTTTCATTTCCTGTTTGCTAACGATGAAAGAAAATTAATCGGCACTGTGCTGAATTTTCCAACTATGCCAGATAAAATATTTGGACAAATTACATGTGTTTTGTGCAATCTTTTTCAAAGTTTCTGAACTTTTTGCCAATGGAATGTATTTGTTGTTTTAGTTTTGTCGAGTATTTTTCCAATGATTTCCTCAATAACTTTGCGATCTCACTGTAGTGGATTTCTTTCACTGTGAAAATGGTTGGTTTTTGGTTTTATTAGATACTAGATTCTATTTGGTTTTGATTTTATTTATGACTGTTAGATATTGATTGAATGCGTCTCTTACCTGGACTTCGTCTATGCTGTAATAGCAAGCTTTTTGGTTGAAACGAGAGTGTTAGATTTGAAAACATTCTCAATTTCTCTTTATGATTTATGATATTTCGCTTGTTTATGGTTTATGATATTTGACTTATGATTAGAGATTTTAAATTTGCATAGATCAACTGAAGTCTCGCTCCCCACCTTCAGGTATGATTTTTAAATTCATTTCTCTTATTTAGATATAAACGTACACAGTCCTTAGAAATAGCTGGAAACAGCTAAATTTTATATATCTCTGATGACTCATCGAAAATGCAGAGCTACGAAAAGTATATTTTATTTTGCAAGACTCAAAAATTGGTCTTGCTTTTGGTATGGTTGATTTTCTGTTTGAATATTTAAAAAAGACCAATGTAATTCGTAAATTACTACCGTAGCACATTCTATTCCTTTCTTCTTGTGTTTAGGAGCCCCTCTCATTTATGGTCGTATGGGTCGATCTTTAACAAAAATCCATGGCACACTCTCTCCGGTTTAGAAAAGGAAAAAAAAAAAAAAAAAAAAACCCGCGAGATTCAGGAAATAGTTAAATGCCGTACCCCTAATTTTCATCCTTGGTTACCGGTTCGTTGATTTCTAAAGAGCTGACGATTGCAAAGATACAAACAGACACAATGCAGATGACTCATGCGAAAACGAACATTGATTGAAAAGCAAGTCATTGTAAAAGCCAAAAGAAATGTTTATTTTGGGTTTATTGCCCGAGCCGTGAAGAGGCATTGTAGGAGAAAGATTAAGTGGCCATTTTTCCCCTGCGAAGATTGTGGAGAAGAGCTGAGTAAATATTTATGACGTGTAATGCAGACCATGCAGACGGGAAAGTGAATGTTTACCACTGGAAAATGCATCCCCTAGAGAAATATGAACCGATCTGATAGAAAGTACCAAAAAGAAGAATAAAAGGTTCGCTGAATATTCGAATGTAAAGGAAGGATATCAAGCAATTTCAAACCAAGCTGAGCATTCGATATCAAAAAAAAAAAAAAAGAAAGAAAAATGAAAAAAAGTGTATATAAGTGGTGTTGCCAATTTAACGCTTTTCGTGCAAAAAACAGTGCGTTTTTCGTTTTGGCAACGCTAAAGCATACCAAATTAGTGCTTGCATGATATAAATATTTTGGCCTTATTTTGGCATGTATTTGAGCATTTTTGTGCCTTTTTCGCGTATTTTGACCATTTGAGATTGACAACACCGTATATGAGTGATTTTTAATAGTTTGTAATTTTCTCTCTACCTGCTACAAAAATACCCGTGCTCAAGTTAACGTACACACAAAGACAAAAAAACATACCTATATGCATATATATACAGACTCATACACCCGCATACATTCACAGAGGTTTGTCAATAATTGTAAGGTTTCATGATGTAAAAAAAAAAAATTATTTTAATCGACAAATAATAATTTGTCAATCAAATGTTTACCCATATCAACAAACAACGTTTTATCTGCTACACCCTCCTTGAAAAAATATCTAATGCCATCATACATGTTCAGAAACTGTCCACTAAAACCGCCGTTAAAACTCTCAATGTAGGTTTCAATCAGTTTTTAAGTTGATCTGCCTTTTTGGCAAGCTGTAAATGTATCACGAGTACAGGCCATTGTATATTCCAACATTTTCTCTTTACGTAGAGAAAAACACATTTTTTCAGTTGAATTTTCTAGTCCCTGATCTCTTTAATAAGTTTTCAATGGGGGTTCAATTTCTCGTCTGAATATTAGCTAAATTGATCCCCAACTCTGTGCCCGTACCCGTTTTTTAAAAACTGAGACTTTACTTCAGTGTTCACTACCCCGAAATAGGCAAGAGAAGTAACTTTCTTATTGATTACCACGACATGGCATGCTGCAATGAAACAGTGGTTCACGTGAAGGTTTCTAACAGGTGACTAACGAGACTTGTATATTGATATTTTGAAAATACACATTTTTACTTACCTGTTTTACACACACACACACACACACACACACACACACACACACACACACACACACGCACACACACACACACACAAGTACGCAAGCAAATACGAACGCATATATAAAATAAGCTTTGCAAATACGTTCGTAGCCTGATGATGAAAAAAGCATTTATCTTATACGACAAATAATCCTTTTTCAATGATATTTTTTCCCGATTAACAAACCATTTTTTTTCTGCTACTACCTCTGTGTTAAAATATCACTGGTCACACCATTATATGCTAACACCATATTTTATGCATGACTACCAAACGTGCGTTTATATCGGTCTAAGCGCGTCTTACATCTCACATATCTGACTCAAGGCTAGAACTGTGCGAAAATGAGAGATGGTCCAACTCATCACAGTCTTAATTGTTTGTTCGTTTTGGATTGGTAATAAATACTTGTGCGGCAAGATAAACAATAATTTCAATCTTAATCCCTGTGAAAAACTGGTACTAAATGACATTTATACAAGTAGTACAAAGCTTATTAAACTTAGTTGAGAGTTCCACAGCTTTCAACCCCCAGTGAGAAGTGATTTTTTTACAGTAGTAATGGTATGCAAGATTGACTTGCTAGCAACTGTGCTACCACAGGACATCCTAATACTGGCAAATCTGATTATTGTGACAACTTATCACAAGTTGTTTTAAATAACAAATGTTAATTTGGGAACAAATCATATTCATGGAATATATGCAATCTTGAAAGTTTGTTGCTATGTCATTAAATTCATTGATATCAACAACTATGATTAAAAAAAAATATCAACTCGTACAATGAACATAAGTTTTTTTCTTGTTCCCCCTGTTTGTAACAATGTACTGCTCCACTTGAAGGTAAGAAATACACCGATAAAAATATTTCCT
This sequence comes from Thysanoteuthis rhombus, assembly GCA_963457665.1. Lineage (NCBI taxonomy): Eukaryota > Metazoa > Mollusca > Cephalopoda > Oegopsida > Thysanoteuthidae > Thysanoteuthis > Thysanoteuthis major. Next base: position 43,514,496 of record OY735228.1, on the reverse strand, counting down.
AATAACCCTTTGAAACCACGGATTCTTCAACTGGAATAAATTTAGAGGTTTCTTTTCTGATGAGATAATCTCGAAGATTTTTTTATATACCTGAGAATTTTTAACGAGGATCAACTAGTATCATCACATTATAAAATATGTTATTTTAGATCAATTAATTTTCGTTGAACAATTGTCAATATCTTTGTACATCATGCTGAGATTGGTTCATTCGAGAAAGGTGACACATCAGGAAAAATCGTAATCCTTTGTTGCGTCATAGAATAAAAAGTTTGTAAAATATCATGGTTATGATTCGGTTCAATAAACCAGAAAAAAAATGTCTATGGAAATATTACCTTTCTGACCATAAATTAGATGAATAAAAATATAGCTAATTTTATGAAAAATATTATCTCAATACGATTAGCAATTTCTTTCCTTTTTTTTTTTTTGGTGCCATTAAAAAGTTTGTAATTAGCCCCAAAATATATTATATTTCTCTCAAACCTTATCATAAGCCAGAGTCGTCGTTGTTCATGAACAATAAAACTAATTTTGAAAAAACTTTAGTTAATTGCTCATGTTTTGTGTGATTGCATATTTGCTGTTACCAAAGGAATGTCAACAAAATGGTGAACCATTCAAAATGTTTTACTTACATACATTATGACGTGTATGCTTGTGTTACATGGAATAATCAAATCATGGAATATAATCTAGTCAATGGATCCACGATTCTTCATAATGATGAGACAGTTAATTTTTCTACAAAAAACTTCAGTGTTTATTATCAAAGGCCTATGAAATGTTCGACAAAATAAAGTCGTAATTCAGTATGACTACGATTCAACTGTTTACAGATCTAAAATCGATGTCAGTTAATTCCAAATAAATCAAAACATGTCCTTTAGTTACTCAGTAGACACTGTAACATTTGGCAGCGTGTCGTGTTTTGGCTAAAGAATTTGAGAAATGATTGATCAATCGGCCTTTGTTGGGCAATTATCGCTAGAACAATCTTAAATTTAAAAAAAAGCAACAACATTCGGACACAGAATAAGGGATCAGTTTAGCATAAAGTTAAAATGCAAATTGAGCTCCCACTGAAATCCTATTTGGGGAAGTAAATTTCGAAAAAAAATAATATAGACATAATAAGGAGTAAATATTTAAATTTTCAATCCTTAGCTACGTTTGTGCAGTCGGTACACGTGACACATACATACATACATTCCCAGCTAGACCAATATAAATATTGATAGAAACTTGACATGTTGACAGCAGGTGCTTTTTAATATATGCAAACTCGAATACGTTAGAATTGATAATGTTCTGCTTATTCCTACCATCCTTCATTAAAAAGTTAAGCATTCGGTAATAACATAAGAGAGAAGCTTTTGGGTTATATAAGAGGGTAGGATATGGGAGGGCTGGAAAAGAAGATATCGTAATTAGGAGGTAGGGCTAGAAAAGACTGTAAGTGTTGGGAGAGATAAGACGGGAAAAGTTGAGGCAGAGAGAGGAAGAGAGAGAGGGGGACAAACGTAAGCTAGGTAGTATGATAAGATGATTTGAAGAGAGAGGACAGTATAATCTTAGATAGTTTTATAGGAGGGTTTGGGATCAGAGGACAGAAAAGTAAGTTAGCTAGTTTAATAATATTGTTGGAAGAGGATCGACCGAAAAGAAGATCGGGTTGTCTGATAAGAGGCAAGGTAGGAAGAGGGGAGCAAAGGGAGTATTTTATTTGAGGGATAGGAAGATCGCATTTGAGACTAATCCACTTACATAAATCACGGACAAGTAACAGAGATCGAGACAGATAAAAAAGAAAATGAAAGAGAAATAAACATTTTTTTTCCCTAGGATGCAACTACTTAGTTGCTAATTCCACGACTTTTAGGCTCGGGGTAATTGTTCAAAGATCTCTATTCTTTTATCAAGAGCTGATTAAATGTTACCATTTTATAATTCAAAATCATTGGCTTCAATTATGAACAAACGTTGTTGACCTTCTAAGCCAATCATATATTTGCCCATGTTTACGATTCAGTGACTCAGACAATATCAATAATTGTGAACGAAATCATGGGTAAATCAAAATACCTGGAAGGCGAAAGGAATCAATACGAATTATCAAGTGACCAAAGCATTTAGTCCTGATTTCAATGCTGTCATTTATTCAGCTTGAAAGAAATCAACCCTTCCAACAAATACTGTAAATGAGCTCTAAGCAGTATGAACCATATCATCAGTCTTTTATCGTCTGTTTTTGGACATACACTTTCCCCAACATCCGTCTAATCTCCCTATCACAATCTTGGTGGAGCCAATATTTTCTAAACTTGTCTAGTTCGTCTTTCTATCATGTATTCTGCCCGCCATAGTTTCGCATATTATCCCAAGGGATTCATGTTGTATGTCATGATGTCCATTGGTTGTCTGCAACTCTTGCAAAGTGACCAGTCGATCACTATTTAGGTTTCCTAAGAAATTATATGTTTCAGTACTCTGTTTTCCCCCAAATATCTTGTGCTGTCTTATGGTTTCTCCATATGAGGTTTAGCATGATTCTCTCATTTGCACATTGCATGGTTCTCAGTTAAAAGTTCATTTTTTTGGTTTCATGTTCCAGCTCCATAGGTGACTATCAGGAGGATGCTTTGGTTGTATACTCTTCTTTTGAGGGCCATTGTGATTTTCTTTTTCTTGAAGGTTGAACTTGTTGATTTACCGAAAGCTTGCTGTCCCAGAGTAATTATTTGCTTGATATTTTCGTTCTTGTGGATTTCATGGAGATTTGATGTCCAAAGTAAATATACTGATTCATTTTCTTCAGTTTTGCAATTTTGATTTTGATCGCTGTGTGTTCAAATCCGATGTGATTGTTCACTAGGGATTTTCTTGTTGAGGTTCAGGCAAAGGCTGAATTTCATCTTTCTTTTTATTCAGTCCATCTAACCTTAGTTGGAGGTCGTAGAGCTTCTCTGTAAAAAGGCTGAAGTCCTCTTCATATCCCAGGTTGCCTTGGTATCTGCTATGTATTCAGATTCCTTTTTTCCAATCCAGGTTTAGGAAGATCATCTTGGGACAGGTTGTGTAGGGTTTGAGTGAGCTGGTATCACCTTGCATTACCCCTCTGGCCAGAGAGAGAATCTGGTGTGACTATATATGTTGCAGTACAGTGGTGTATACGAAGTTTTCACATCATTGAGTGATAGCTTCATCGACTTTGGGAATATCAACTGAGTCCAAGGTCTTCTTAAAGTATGCCAATGCTACAGTGCGTGGCATTATGCATACTGCTGCTTTCTATTTCAGTTGTTTTATCAAATGAAAATGGGCCATGGTTGAGCAGCTTCTTCTAAACGCAGTCTGCTACCGTTTTCATCCAGAGGTTTTGGTGATTTGATAGAAGATGACTTTGGTGAAGAGTTTTGAAGTGCAATTGAGTAAAATTATTTGTTTGCAGTTCTATACATCTTTCAGGTTCCCTCTTTTTATATAACAGCCTTTTGATTGCAGTGTTCCAACTTTCCAAGAATTTACTTTATTTTAGGAATACGTTGGATTGAATGGCTGGTTCTTGTGATCACACCAGCTTTCCTGAATAGGTAGCTAGTGGCATCATCTGGTCCAGCGACTTTCCTTTTTTTCGATATGTTTGATGGCGTGTTTCTCCTCCAATGGCGTATCTTCTAGGAAACCCTTGCGTCTCACTCAATCAATTTGTTAGTTCCTGATCTTTGTTTTGAGGATTAACCTTTTACATAGAATTCTCGGATACTTCCGACAATCCGATCCCTGTCTGTTGTTAGTTGACTGCTACTTTCGAGTATACAGTATATCCGACCTGTATAGATGGCTTTGTTTATAGTTTTGAAACCCTGACCTTTTTCTAGAACTGTTTCCACGTTTTCTGTCCTGTATCTTCGTTTCTTTTCGATATTTTGATTTAGTTCGCTTGCTCCAATTTAATCTCTTGTTGTTGTCGGTGGACTGAAATTTTGCACTTTCTCCTGAGATTCTTGAATCCTTCTGAGATTTTACTGATGCTCTGTTTGTTCCTTTGTGGCATCTTCAATTACAGAGGTTGTTAGTTTGTTGTTGAAGTCGGTTATGTCGGTATCATTCTCTTCTGGTTCAGTGAGAATTTTGTATCTGTTTTCATTTCAAGCAGTAAGGATCGAGTGAAGTATCAATTTAATACACGATAAGCTGTTCAGAACAGCTCACCTTCAGAAGTAAAAATTGAAACAAAAATGACGACTGGTAAGTTAACCATGAGAGATTATCTAAGTATGAATTTAAAATAATAAAACTGCCGAAGGTGCTACTTTAAATTTTGGAGACAAAATTACTGACAATACTGCTTGTTCATCATCAACATCATCATTATTATCATAATTATCATTGCAGTGCCATCTTTGGACATACAAATTCCCAAAGATTCGCCAGACCTCTCTATCGTGGTTGTCACAGAGCCATTACTTTCTGAAATTATCTAGTTCATCACATGATCTCTTTGTTTTATTGGTCCACAGTTTCGTATGTGATGTCTTTGGATCCACACTATGAGCTTTGATGTTCACCTATGTCAGTCATTCTAGCAATATGAGGGGCTTTTTGCCATTTGAGTTTTGTCATGGATTCTATATCTCAGACTCCTGTCGCTCCTCAAATATATTGTGCTAAATTTGATATGGTCCAACGATTTTACTCCATGGATGACTATCTTGAGAATGCATTGATGTATTTCTAGTCCTAGCAGGATTTTCTTGCTCTGGAAGGTTTGGCTTTCCTTGCCGTATTCGTAAATGAGTCATTTGAAAAGACAACCGCCGATGATGAACTGAAGACGTTAGTTGACTCAAAGGATTCAGATGCGTCAGATGCTTGAGTTAATAATGAAAGGCAAATGAAATACATTAAATTGAACTAAACATCTGCACCTTTGCCGAATCAGTAACTGTTAAACACTAGGAAAAAAAGTAATTTACAATCCTTAACTAGTGAAAAAAAGAAATACAATACACGAAAAAATATCCAAATGTATCATAAACTTGGTCATTTATGGAATTATTTACTTTTGCTCATACAAGTGTGAACAATATAAAAATTGTCATTTGATTTTAAACTCTTGCAAAGTCAGTGTATCATCTGATTTCGATAAAAATATTCGATACTTATTCGATGAAGAACAATATAAAGATATTGTTTCATTCCAAATATCGGAAAGGAAAAATATTTTTTCATATGATTCATACCCAACCTTTTATCATTTGATGATTTCCTCTATTTATACATTGGTTTTATCATTGATTTTTTTCACTTTTAACCGATCCTTCGGAATAGTAATTATTTTTATCTTCACAAGAAAAGCGCTCAGGAATTGCTTGAACAGTGCGTAATTGCTAAAAATGATGAAAAAACTTTTTTCTCCAAATATTGAGTCATTTTTCAAGATAGAAAGCCTGAGTTTTAATTACCCAAAAAGAAAAGAAAAAAAAACTAAAAAGGTAAGCAAGGAGGGAGATATTTTACTTGACTTTTTGGTTTTTTAGTCTTTAAAATAAAATTCCCTGATAGAGCAATTCCAGGGCGTTTTTTTTTCTGAAGAAAGGTAAACATAATTAATATCTCAAGGAATTTATCTGTTAAACGTGTGGAAATCAATGAAAATAACAATGTATAGATAAGATTAATCATCGAAATGATAAGAATCGTATGAAGAAAAATTCCTTGGAATGAAGAAAGATTTTTCAAATAAATAAGTAACGAAAATCTCATCCGAATCAAATAATATGCTGAGCTAAGTCAAATTTAAAATTTCTCAGATGACGATTTTCCACTTAAATTGCGTCCAAAATTTTCATACTTGTCATCTGAGGGATTTATTGACTTCCATGTCGGAATATGAAAAACTGCTGAAATATATCAGTGGAATCTATTAACACTTTCAACGCCTGAGGGCATTATAAAAGTTATCGTCACCTCAGCAGTTAAACTGATACATCAAAGTATTTATTTTCTCAAACGATTCCGTGTGACGAGACACAGCAAATTCTTGTCTTACGGTTATGGTTTTAAGAGTCTGATATCAAATTTCTAACATTACTCCTTTTGATATATATGTTGTTTTTTTTCTCTCCACTTTGTTTCCCATTCTGATTTGTCAAAAATCCATAAGTTTCATGAGATTCTATAGGAATCCTTAGGACATTTTTGAAAGCCAAGAGGCTCCTGTTTGAGATCTCCAGTTCTGAAAAAAATGCATGATTAGAGCTGCCAAGGCCAAAGAATCTCAATGAAAGACGATTAAATCAAGTGAAAAATCACTCGACCTAAAGTTTGTCATCTTAAACTTTCGGTAGAAAAACCTCAATCGTTAAGAGCAAGAAAATTCAATTCGTCTTTAAACGAAGAGTATACAACCAATGTTGCTTTCCAATAGTCACCTATTGAGTCGAAATATGGGAAACTAACAAAAAAATTGACCCTCAAACTAAAAAGCATGCAATGTGTTCGTGAAAGAATCATGCTCAGCATCGCACGGAGAGGTCACAAAAGAGCGCAGTATATTAGAGAAAAAACGTCCGAAATATAGAATCCATATGAAAACTGAAATGATAATGTGCTGGTCACGTTGCCAAAATGCTAGATAACAGCTTGATATTATGACTCACAGTGTAGATCCAAAGATACGAAACTGTGGTTGGCAAAATATAAGATGACCTGACAAAATAGACACAAGTTCAGAAAGTATTGGCACCATGACGCACATGACAGAGAGGTCTATGGAATCCTGGAGAAGGTTTGTGTCCAACGACGGACTCTAAAAGGCTGCTGCTGCTGATGATGATAATATTACAGGGAGTCCTCGATTAACGCCGTGCTTAAGTTCCTGAAAACACAACTTAAATGAATCAATGTCAAGTCAAACGAATTATTCCAAAGAAAAATGAAATTTATTTATCGTAGTGTACGGATTTTACTATTACCTTTGGTCAAGTCAGAAAAATCACTTAATATGCAGTCCGGCCAACAATATTTCAGACTATCGTAAATGCATCTCATTTTTAGATCCATCATATGTATTAAAGGCCCAACTGTCGATCGGTCGGCTCCACATACCGTGAGCAACTAAAAACTTGAAGAAAAGAAGAAATATGATGTCGATAAAGGTGTGGCGTTATTATTGCTACGATGTAATGATAGAATGGGAAAGTCCAGAATTTTGGCATTTGAAAGAAACCTTTTCCGATTTTTATTGAAAATAATATTCTCGAAAGTAATTGTGATATTTTACAGGTACTCAAATAAATTTATTCAAAGAAAAAAAAAACACTTGCCTTTTTCCCCATCCTGCAACTAATACTACTTGCAATATTAGTTGTTACATCATTGAATCTATACTTCTTGTTTTCTTTACGATATTATGACAAAACGTCCTCAAATGAAATGGGTCTAATTGGTGAGTTCATGGTTATATTTACAGTTGTATCACAGTGCCAATCGCCTCTGGAACCTGTAAACATGATATTTTATCGCTATACCACAAATCCATTTTTCCCATAACAAGAAATTTATCCTTCAGAAGAAGGAAAAATGTGTTTGGATACTGTATTAAAAATTGTCTATCAAAAGTGTCACCAAAAGTGGCAACATAGGTTTTTCCTCAGTTTTCAAGCTGCTCTTGCTCGTTAGATGGCTATTCATCGATAACGTATAGAGGCTGTACAAAAGTTAACTACTTATCTGTGTGTCTCCTTAGATGAAATGATAATTTTAATAAGATCACTAACACTTTGTAATGAGACCGATCTTGTGAGAGGGAGTCAGTATGAACAGGCGCTATAATACACTTGGGGATTTTCCCTTTCCATCGAGATGCTTATCTGTTGAATTCCCAGTCGATGTTTATGTGACAGCACTGGGTTTGTTGGCATTTCCTCTCGGCTAACCAATGACCCTAGCGAGATATTGTGGTCAGTACATGTAGCGTCAAAGAAACAGATAAATCCGATATACTCTTCGTCTATGAGAAGAAAGAGTTTGTGATGATTCCGGTCAGCCATTTATACGAATCAACCTGATCCAATTCCAGTCTCGTCACACATACACACGGTATAGGCTTCCAAAGCTATCAACTACCAGAGGGGGCTTGAGGGATTAAAATCCAAACATTCACCTGTCATTATTTCGAATATAACAGGTTTCCCCGTCCCTCCGAAGAGTCAGTTATAACTGTGAAAGTGAGTCAGTTTCCAATGCTGGTTTATGCTAAATCGTGTGCACGTGTATTCGAAAATTGAGACATTTTTTTAGCAATCACTGCAGTCAAAAGGTGAGAGAAATGAAACATCGATTGATCAACCCCTCTCTCAATATTTTGATTTAAACCTTCAACACGACATGCTGCTGCTGAAAGAAAACATAACATAAAAATAAGCTGCATGACAGTTTTCATTGAGTTAGTAATCAGACCAATTTGTTTTCTTTTCGATTTGGACGTAAAATTAGCTGATTGTCAATGTTGGAAGACAACTTCAATACTGACACAGCGACATCTTCTGAACCCAATTTCTATCTCAATTCAACATTGATCTGGACTTAGCTGACCTGATAATATATTTTTCCTTTCTTCCCTAGTAAGGCTTTCGGCAGTCTCTCAGTCCCTTCCTTAACAGGAGACTGACGAAGCAATATATTCTGAATCCATATTTCTCCCTCATTTTGAATTTGAGCCGGACTTGACTGAGCTGATTATATGAATATCAATGCTTATGCATCCAATGTATGTATTTTGGTTTGTTCTTAGTAAGCCAGCTGACAGTCAGTCAGTCCTTTTCTTCCTTGAAACTGAGACAGCGAAATCTTCTCAACCTATTGCCCCCTTTCCAATTTGACCATGAGCAAGACTGAGCAGATTATGTAATTATCATTGTTTATTGTGGTTTCTATTTGCATTTTATCTCTCTCTTTATAATCTACTCTGCAGTTTATCAGGCCATTCCTACCCGAAACCTGACGCAGTAACATCTTCTAAACCTTTTTTCCCTTGAAACAACTTTGAGCCGGACTTAGCTGATCATACAAATATAAATTTTTATCGTATTTTTTGTTAGTACTTTTCTTTCTTACTAAGCCATCCGGCAGACTATCAGTATTTGTTATCTTTGTTTTTCTATAGCTTTTCATTCTCAATTAATAATCTATTGTTCAATCTGAAAAAAAAAGTGTGTCTTTTGGCAAAAATTTCAGTTTGCAATCTTTCCTCTTTAAGCGGCTTGCCTTCTCTTTCCATGAATTATGAAGCTAGCCCCCCTCCGTTATCAGATAATGATTTCAAAAAGAAATTTTCTGACATGTTTTAAAGTTTTTTTTTTCTGTCTGTCTCCTTACTCAGACGTTGATAAACTAAATAAAATAAAATATTCCGCAAAAAATATGATAAATCTACGCCAACGCACTCCGATACCAGGGAATCGCATCCTGATGTTAAATACTCAAAAGTCTTGCATTCTATACATATCCTGTTTGAAGTTTTGGGATATCGAATTGTATCAACCAATTTTGACAGCTTTATTTGCGACGTTGCTCACTCCGAGCTTACTTAGTTATCAGTAGCATCTAGTGATATCTAACTTTTAAAATCCTGTACTCCCTTTCGAATTTTGGGTACGTAATAGCTTTGGAAGTCTATACTGTGTGTATGTTCGAAAGAGACTGGAATTGGATCAGGTTGATGCGTATGAATAGCTGACCAGAATCACCACAAACCCCTTCTTCTCATAGACAAAGAGTACATGGGATATATGTGTTTCTTTGACGCACCATGTGCTGACCACAATATCTTGCTAGGGTCATTGATTAGCCGAGAGGAAATGCCAACAAACCCAGTGTTGTCACAAAAACATCAACGTGGAGTTCAACAGATAAGCATCTCGATGGAAAGGGAAAATCCGTAAGTGCATCATAGCGCCTTTTTACGTTGACTCCCTCTCATAAAATCGGTCTCATTACGAAGTGTTAGTTATCTTATTAAAGTTATCAATTTATCTAGGGAAACACACAGATAAGTAGTTAAGTGAGAAAGGGTTTACGTTAGTTCAATGATAGCGTAAGGAGGGAGAAGAAAAAGAGTTGTTAACAGAAGGGGTAGGAAGTGAGTGTGCGTGCGCGTGTGTGTGTGTGTGCACATGTGTGTGTGAGAGAGAGAGAGGTGGGAAGAAAGTTCGGTAGTTTACAAAAGAGAATAAAAAGGGAGGAGACTGAACGAATCAGTATTAAACTGAGGGGTAGGAATATTGTCACGTGTTAAACTATTCTGTTTCTGTATAACATTTACATAAAATCATGAACTGGCAACGACAAGATATAAAATTATAACAAATTATTGATATTTTGGATAATCTTATTTGTAAACACTCGTGGAATTTCTACAGGGAGTAGCATGAAGCAATCACTAATTGAGCTTCTGTCCTCAAGAAGAACATTCCACGAGTCCTGCAAAAGGGGGTATACAAGAAATATATCCTACCGATATTAACTTAGAGAGCTAAAACATGGGAATTGACCAAAAAATGTGCTGATCTTGTTGCAAGGATGTCAGGAAACCGCTGGGCCTTTCAAATCACGACGGGGATCATCAGAGATCATATCCAAAAATGTAGCCGGCAAAATATGTTCAAGCAATTCATTGCCTAAGTGCGTCGAGCGAATTAGATGAGTGAAGAAAGATTCAGGTAATAAATTAGATAGTCTGAACAAAGTGAGATCTGACAAAAAATGCAAAAAGAAAAACAATATTTGCCCATTTCTCTGAGACTAATGTGCAACAAAATTTCCGATGCACAATCGTTATAATCTTAATATCGAATTCGGGAAAATGATATAACAGTTTCTTGGGTAATTTGTGAAAATGCTTTTACGTACAATAAAGCAAGCGCCATACTCAAAAACTGAATACATACATGGAAATGCAGGAAGAAAGGCACGCACACATACACGTATATATATATATATATATATATATATATATATACATATATATATATATATATATATATATATATATATATACATATATATATATGTGTGTGTGTGTGTGTATATATATATATATATATATATATATATATATATATTCTATGTTGCTGATGATGTGTTTGTTACTTCATACAAACTGTCAGCGAACAAAAAACTATTCTTCAAATCTGAGTAAAAAGTTTTACGATTATGTTTCATAAAACCATTGTGTAATTAGTATTCTTGGCGTAAGTTGGTTTGCATGTAGCCTAAGACTGAGACCGACACAGTGGTTTTAATATTCATATGGGTAAGCACTCAATGAAAGCAACACGAATAACAAGTTACGTCTGTTCCTATTCTCACCGAACTTTCGTCAATGAAAAGATGTTTTTTTAGTTTTATTTTACTAACTATGGAAGTGAGCCCTGTATCTCAAAAACAATAAAAAATGTGTGATATAAAACAACACCTGTAAACAATATATCATGATAATACGCTACATAAAATAACAAAATATATGCATAACATAAGCTATGTGTTAAGATCGTAAGTGAAAAGAAAGTGGTATTTGATCAACACTGCTAAGTGCCATGTTAACAAAACTGTTTTTTTTTTCGTTTATAATTCCCGAATCAGAGGGAATTTACATTTAAACCATGGTATGAAAGTTGGTGTAAAACATGAAAAAACCCTGAAGCAAATAAAATGAAATTTTATTAAAAGATACGTGGATGTAAGTGATGGAGATTAAACAAAAAAAAAATGAAATGGTTTATCAATGGGTTCAGTGTTTAAAGCTTTAATACCTTATAGCATTAAACACTGAAGCTATGATAGATTTTTTTCTAAAATCCATGTCATTTCAATTAATTATTTGTTAATATCTGTTAATGCAATCGATCTAAGCTTTTGAAAAGGGTTCTTTGTTTTACACAGAATTAGACATTTTAGAACAATATGTGATTTTTTTATTGTTGGAATCATCAGCTGCTTACCATGTAACAATTTCGGGAATTATAAAACAAAACAGTTACATTGAAACACATAAATGTTTGTTTGATCCTTCCTATGTAAGGATGAGTGAAGAACTGCACACACCGAAAAAGGTATATCTATCTATCTATGTCCGTGGGTGTACCTCTCAGTTCGGTCTGGCACACACACACACACACACACTGGATGGACTGGATTTGTTCTCTCTCTTTCTATATATATTTGTGTGTGTGTTTGTTTTTGTGTGTGTGCGTGCGTGTGTACAGTAAAAATCATCCATCAAATAGGATGTTCCAAACAGATACACACTCATGCACGCACACACGCATATATATATATATATATAGATAGATAGATAGAGAGAGAGAGAGAGAGAGAGAGAGAGAGAGAGAGAGAGTGAGAGGGAGAGAAAGAGAAAGAAAGAATGTATATTGATAATATCCGCTGAGAAATGTGCATAACAGCAAATGTGATTGTTCTGTTATGGGCAACAAAATGGTTTTATCGTTGAGCGATTATCGCCGATGTTTGGTAATTCTGGTCACATATTGTTGAGTCAAACAACTGGCACGCTGTTGACAGCAGTTATATACCCATCTATTCATATCTGTCAGGATGTTATATCCACATCGATGGCTATTATGCATACAGCGTTGTTATTGCCTTTGGTCGTTTCAAGTTAGATCCCAGTGGTCGAATAAGTTGTACTTCGAGTCAATTTAGATATATTGTCCTTTTGATATAACGACATTTTAATTATGTTCTTGGGAGTCATCATCAGTCTTTTTAACGTCTGTCCTTGGACACAGCCATTGCCAGACCTGTTCAAATACTCCTGAACAGTACTTGTTTTTCGGTAGAAATGGATCAAAATGAAGTTACTAGTTTGGCAACTCTTCCATATATCAAGGTGACTGTTTTTAATCTCCTTCGTCAGTACTGCACAATATTATAAAAGGATATAAAAAAGTTATTTTATTTAATATTCTGATTTTATTTGTAAAAAAACAAAAACAGAAAAAAAAAGATTTTCCCAGACATTTAGTATTCAGAACCACAAAACATCACTGAATGAATACTTTGTAAGTTGATAGCAGAGAAAATTAGTTCTTGCTCAATGTTCCTGTTTTGAAGCTATTACAAGTAAAATGGTTGTTTGTTCAAATACTTATGATAGGTACTATATATATATATATATATTTATATCTATGTATATATATATATATATATATATATATATATATATATATATATATATTTAAGCGATATACTCATTTTTTCGCAGAAACTCCTCATCCACCAGAGTGCTCTATTCCTATGGCATATATATATATATATATATATATGTATATATATATATATATATATATATATATATATATATACATATATATATATATATATATATGTGTGTGTGTGTGTGTGTGTGTGTGTGTGTGTATATATATATATATGGAGAGAGAGAGAGAAGAGGGGCCTTCTCATCAGGGAACACATATCTATCAATATTTGATTAAATCTGACTCGAAACAGCTGGGAAGAAAGTTTAAAGGCTATTACTGCCAGATCAGTAACATTATGTATGTATAAGCTTTGAAAGTCATCTGTTTATTTATCACTTGATAGTGATGGATGCATTCAACGTTGAACTGAACATAAGATTTGTAAATGTTTGTGTGTTTTGTTAAGTCTGCCAATCAGCATGCTGGTAAAATCGACGTGAGGAAATCCGAAAGTTGGGAAAGCGGACGACTACATCTATTTTTACAATGTCTATGATCATGAATCGTTGCACAACAACGAATTAATATGAATGTTTTTGAAGTGAAAGAGGATGCGCTCAAGAACGTTCCAAGCGTCTCAACCGAAAAGGTCGTTACCCAGTGCCACGATGAGATGTCATAGCGGTTGGGCTCCTTGGCTGCAGCTATTTGCTAAGAACTAGGTTGAGTTCACCGGCAGCCTCTCCTAGGGTTTCTAAACCTCCGGTGGCTATAAACAACAAATTAAGAGAAAGTCTCTTAGCAATACTTACGCCATCTTATCCTCTTATTGCATTCTTATAAGATATTTAATTACGAACAGAAGGAAGTTGTTGATACATTGCGTCGATTATATCACGGTGTGAAATCATGAAATGAATATCTGGTGAGAGAATTAGTTTTAAAATAAAAGTCGGTTTATATTGTTTATGACGAAACACCTTACTATAGATTGATCGGAAAGTGTAAACGTCTTGATAGTTATTTCAGTTGATATTTTAATTATATTTTACACGTATTTGATTGCATTTGACACATTCGCAAGGTGTGATTGGATGTTAGACCACTAAGATAAATTTATGCTTTCAAAAGAAACTTACGAGTGAAAAATTTCAATTTCAATAATAAACTTGGAAGGAGTTAAAAGTTGTTGCTCCATATTGTTATTGCATAGTTTAATCCAGGCAGCTCCATGACTTATACCGATCGATAATCTGAACAAGCAGATAATCGGATCTAGTTGTATCTCTAGTTGAGGAATGTAGATTTATTATAGATATAAAAGATTATTTGAATGTATATATATATATATATATATATATATATATATATATATATATATATATATATATGTGTGTGTGTGTGTGTGTGTGTGTGTGTGTGTGTGTGTGTGTGTATGTGTGTGTGAGTGTCTTTGGGGGATTGATGATCCCAACATAAGAAGATTTAAAAATAATATTGAAATACGTGTAAAACATGGAAAAAATTTACTGAAGAACATTGCATAAATTACATCAACAGATTCTGAGGGATAAGTGACTGAAATGACACAAAAGAAATATAAGTTTTCTCAGTATGTTTAAAATTGTAATGCCTTCAGACTATATATATATATATATATATATATATATATATATATATATATATATATGTGAGTGTGTTTGTGTGTGTTACAGTGTGTGCGAATATATGTATGCATCTGCATGTATTGGTAACTCAGAGAAAAATACATCCCCCATGCTTGTTGGAAACAGCACGTTTCATTGCCTAAATTTCAAACCCTTCAATGTTGAATAGTACACGTTCTCTCAAACATCAACTTGGAGAGATCACTAAACAGCACTGAATAAATGGGAAAAAGAGCCTGTGACATCAGAGAAACCATTCCGAAACTTGAAAGGCAATAGGTTAATCATGTTGTAAGGACAGCAAACAACCGATGGAAATAACGACTCCCCCCATGGATGCTAAGAAATCAAATACGGAACCAAACTGGAATAATAACCTTACGAACTGGACAGGTTGACAAAACATTAGCATTGCTGCGACCAATATAAAGGGATGTTGCGAATCCTTAAGAAGGTATATGTCCAACAACGGACTAATGATGATGAAGATGATGGACAACCCTCACACACAAACACTTTATATATATATATATATATATATATATATATATATATATATATATATATATAAATACATTGCATGTTTAGGCAGGAATCTTTTCTTGATGCATACATAATTACAAACTACTAACGAGGAATTATTTTCGATATTTTTGTTGGTTTTCTCCTAACTAAACAAATAAACGTATTTCAGGATACAATGTATGCAAGTATTGTTTAAAGAATAGATTAAACCGAGCACCTTCCACAAATTTATTCAGACATTTTAGAGGTCGTTGAAAAACTGCAGTTTTACTTTTCTGCACGATTCTAAATTGTGCGCAGATGAGCATCATCCATTGTTGCGTTGAAACGGTGTAGAATTACGAGAGGATCTTTTTCAGTTATCAACTACTTCAAAGACATTTGGACTTTTGGGCAGATATTCAGCACTTCCAGTACAGCAAGCCTTTTCTTTTAGTTATTTATGTATAATATACAAATGTTGTTGACAAGAATTTGGCGTATACGAATTTTGAGTGGTATGTGTCTGTTTCGAAGGCTTCATATCGTATTTTAATCGGAGTGCAAGGCGTGTTGATAAAGTGGTTGTGGTCTGTCCAAGAAAAGAATTCAAAGTTTGTTGATTGGAGACCTAGACTCCTAAGAGGCAGATGAATCAAAATAGGACGTTGGTTAAATTTATAAGTGTTTTTATCGACAGGTGTTTCTAAAAACAGGATTGTAAGTTTTGAACTTTGTGTAGTAAATAACTAGTTTCGTACGTTCGTAGGGTTCAACTGTGTGAATTATTTCTTTCGTGAATGATTTCTTTCGATGTTAACTCATCTTGTATCACTTTTAGTCCATGATGGGTCAATAGTTTTGCTTTCATTGTTTGTATTTAATTGTTAAGGTGTCTGGTAAAGCTAATTCGATTTGGTAGCTAACGATATAGTTTGGGAAACCATTACCTATAAGTTGTTGCTTGATATTTATAGTGATATTGTACAGGAAGATGAGATTAACTGTCAGCTCTCTTATAACAATAAGGTGTTCCACTTCGACCATTGAGATTGTAAGGTGTGTTTACTTGTAGTTCGTCGTTTTTTTTTGCATAGGGAAGCGTTGAAGATTTTGACATTTGCATCGATTTTAATTTCGAAGGAAAAGGATTTCATTGATAATCCTGAGTTATGTTCAAATGCAGATTTGTGCTTTAGCATATCATTAAGCCTCCTGACCAAAATGAAGATGTCATGAACATGTCGGATGTATGATGTTGATTCAACTCACCTCTTGGACCGAGGAGACTCCTTATATAGATGAAATCAGTGTTTGTGTTGTTGTTTCTGTTACGGTCATAAAACGAAACCTTTGTGGGGCCAGTGTTTGGTCAAATCTGTCGTTTGGACAATGAGACAGCTACGAGAATCGAATCACTTCTTCTGTTTACGTTGTCGAGGGCGAGTGATGTATCAATCCTCGTTGAAAGAGACAAAAAAACTTAGAAGTTCTGAACTATTATAATTCCGTCTGCAAAATACTGGCAGGTAATGCCTGGATACTACACAATTTATAGAAGTAATTATCCTAAACTCAGGATATCACTCACTTGACAATATACTTTTCAGTCAAGGTTCTGATATATTAAGTGTATTTGATGATTTGCTTGTTGGTTTATTATTTATCAATAATTTATTTATTTAATTGACTGATAACTTGGAACGATTTGATGATTCAAAAACTACTTGGAACGAAAAAGAAAAACATTGTCAGATACTCTGACATCACCGAATGACGTCACTGGGACAAAGACAGAAACCAATAAAAACAACAACCTGAAAACGTCAAAATAAACAGTAACAATATATCGTGGAATAGCTTCAAAGAAGATACAACTCTGCCATTGAATTGATATATTACATTGATATTTAAAATAGCAAAAGATACTGGTTAAAGTGCTACTCTTTCTGTAAGTCTTCATATACATTGAAACCAGAGATCCGTTCAACCGTATAAAAACAAGAAAATACTAGTAAAGAATTACAAAATGATCGTTCTCTGTTAATTCTAATATATATATATATATATATATATATATATATATATATATATATATATACTCTTTGAGAAACCATGAGGCGATTTCAGCACCTTCAATCAGAAACATACGAATGTGCCTATTGTAGCGACTATAAACCTAATCTAATAGCACAAAAATCAAGACAAAAAAAAACAAACTATTGAGAAACTAATTACGTATAAAGACTACCTTGGCGGATCTCAGTAGGGCAGCAATATGGTGCTATGACATTAACTAAAACTGGATTATACGGTGAATTAGACCAGAAACCAGATTATGAGTTGAATTAGAACATTAATCTGATTATACGCTGAACAAGGCTATAAACTAAATTATATGTTGTAGCAGAACGACATCAAAAGTCTCAGCACCGGAAAAAATGACCTGGATAGGGAAAGTAGTGGAACTTCATCAAAAAACAAGAAATAATGAGAATTGGATAATATAATTAATACATAAATCAAATTGTATATTAGCCCTCACTCATTCCTGAACAGTAGGATTCTTTGCTGATATATTTTTTGTCTTTATTGAATTTAGATCTGTGTTTTGGCCCTAATTATCCTTCGGTCTTCCTAAGGTGTAGGATTCATCTGGTAAAAGAGATGTGTAAATGATACTTGAAGATTTGGTTGTCAGGGGTATCTGCAGACACAATCATTATTCTGGATTTTCAAGTTGTCCTGATTAAGTCTTAGCTGATCTGGCAATGCTTTTTTTCAGTTTCAAGGGTTCTCATTTTGTTTTGTTTTGTTTTCGTCATAGAGTCCACATTCTTTTACATACAAGGCTTATGTAGCGCCTCTAAATGTCTTATAAGACGTTCCTTCATCTTGAGCTCAGGAATGCTCCCATATCTACTTTGGGGAAAATTCCAATCAGGATCATGTGCTCCTTTTGCTCATCAAAGGTGCTGTGACATTCCAATTTGTATTCTGGCAATCTAATTTCTTCGTGGTAATCTTGGCATTGTTTACCACAACCTTTTTTTGCTATCTTAAGATGCTAAATTAATGCAAATTATTCTGTGGACAACCTTACCAGACTCTTACCTAGCAAGATTTCTCTGAAAGAACACTTGCACGATTAGTTAAAAACAAGATTACTTCAGGGATACGATCGTGTTCTATGGACACACTTGAAAGACTGGTTATATGCAATATTCCTCTGAGGACACCCTCAAAAGACTAGTACAATGCAATATTTCTCTAAGGACACATTTGCAAGATGCAAAATTACCCTGGAAGCACACTTTCAAGACTGGTGCAAAGCAAGATCCCGTTGTCCGAGAAAGAAATTGAGACTGTCCGG
>OY735228.1:43478220-43488220 GCA_963457665.1 Thysanoteuthis rhombus | reverse complement strand
CTAAAAAGAAGAGTATGCAACCAATGTATCCTCCTGATAGTCACTTATGGAGCTGAAACATGGAACCTAACTAAGAGACAGACCAACAAACTAAGAAGCATACAACGTGCACATGAGAGAATCATGTTCAACTTTACATGGAGAAATCACAAGACAGCACATAATATAAAGGACAAAACGGAAATCTAAGTCATCAGAGAACGAATTTGAAAACTCAAATGGCAATGGGCAGGCCATGTTGTAAGAATGAAGGACGACTGATGGACATCACGACCCACAACATGGTTCCCAAGGGATCACTTGAAAAACTGAGGACGACAGAACACAAGAGGGAGAGATAAACTAGACGAATTCAGGAAAGACAGGATCAGCTACGCCCATGATAGAGAATAGTGGTGAAGCCGGGTGAAAGCCTACATCCAGCGACGGACGTTGAAAGACTATGGATGATGATGATGATGATGATGATGATGATGATGATGATGATGATGGAAAATATATCTACATACCACACACAAAAGAAAAGAATCCGTAGCCGACTTGGCTGATTGGTCGGTCAGGTCATTGGTGGGGCTATGGCAATTAGATAGATAGATAGATAAAGAAATCGGAGCAAACTGAAATATCTAGAGACAAACAGATAGGTATGAATATGTAGAGTTGTGTTCAGATAAATAGAAAATAGATAAGATCGAGAGATGCTTATGGGACGAAAAACATTGAATTCGTTTTCCTCCCCTACCCCCACCACGTGCACTGTTGTGCAATATTGATCACTCTACGGATTCTAATCCTGGATCAGCTTGATTGGATCGAATGCATCGACGTCCCACCTCTTTAATCCATGCTTTTCAAAGGACGCAGGTAGATCAACTCACAATGAGCTCTACTGCATTCATCAATTTGAAGATCCAAATTTACTTGCACTGGATCCGGTAATGATTGCTTTATACGAGAATTGACAGCGTTCTTTATGCCAACCGATTTTTCTCTTTTTCTTCTTTTCTAGCTAATTAGGAAGCTTCAACCGGAACACAAGAATATTATTAACAATTTTTTTTTTCCCCAGTTTTTAAGTTGGTCTGGCTGGCTGTTTGGTTGGGTGTCTATGTATCTATTACGTGTGCTTGCCACAGCAATAGAGCTATAATGCGAAAACATTCAGCCTTTACTGCATGGTATTCCTAGAATAAAAGTTTCTTTTTTTTTCTTCTTTTATAGCCTCCCCCCACTAGATTTTTCGGGGAGGACTTTGCAATATTAACAATATCAACGGATGCTAAATCAATTTCTTAGTTAGTGTCCTGCTGCATTCACGTTTTGTTTTTTTCTTGGTGGTGGGGGTTCAAACTCACTTCCAATGATCTCTACCAAGCAAACCTTCCAATTATTCCATTTTTTTAATTGATCACCTCCAACACAATGTGCCGCCAGAAGATGTGGGTCAGGTGTTGTTTTCCCCCCTTTTTTAGGAGGGGGGGGTAATAGAACCTTTTTTCATTCTCTTACTCTCTCTTTCATCTGATATTTTTCTCTTGCTTCTGACTTCTTGCTTCAAAGCTCATTCATTCCGTTTTGTTCTCACTGATGCTCTAGTTCTGTCTGCTTCATCCTGATTTGATCTTTTCTAATTCTCAGTTGTCTCCCCTGGCATTCTTCGTAGTTGTCCACCCGCTGGCACCACCAGTCTTTCATGTTGATCTCTACAAAAGTAGTTACTTATCGTTATTGTCAATTAAATCCATCACCAAAATTGTCAACATTTTTTTCTTCATTTTTTAATTCAACTAGCCGGTTATATACATATTAAACATGTCAATGATTAACTCTCTGCTATAGATAGACGGCATTCCTGATCGAGCTTCAAAGTGAATGAAGCATGCATTCTCTTGTTTAAGCAATTATACACACACATACACACACACACACACACACACACACACACTTGCACATACATACATACATACATACATCCTCTTCTGTAATTTTTGTGCACTCTCGTGGATGGGGAACTTAAGCTAGATAAATATATCGCTTGAATTCGAGGTGACTGACCGTCCAGTTCTGTGGCTCAGCAGTAGGATACCGGGTCTGAGGTGAAGGTTCCAATCCTGCTTCGTGGTACTAGATGGGATGATAGATCGTCTAAAGCCACACTGAATAGTTGTAATACAACGGAACAGCAATTGTAGATGACATAATAGTGAATATATAATATATATATATATATATATATATATATATATATATATATATATATATATATATATATATACATATATATATATATATAAGAATTATATTATGATTATTTACTTCCACTTTTTCTCATGTTTCGATTAATCTCCACCAATGCAGAAGACGCTGGTGATGCTTTCTATTGAGTGACTAACCAGGAATATAGACGCAGATTAATAACTTTCATATTTCAATCAAACCTCTTTTGGGTATACAGCCTTCCTTTATTAACCAAAACTAGAGTATTCCAAAAAATCTTTTTGTACGCCGAATAAGTGGTGAACGAGGCAAAAATTACGGTTAATGTGTATGAAAAAAAACTTTGCACATTTCTTGACCCCTCTAAACAACCTTCATCATTGTCCACCAGATTTATACGGAGTGTAGGACTATTTTGGACATTCCGGTGTTTTTTCTAATACCATTGGACACATCTCCCTAACTGGTACTACCCTTATTTTCTTGTTTACATACTATTTTTCTATGTTATATAAGGGTATGTAATGTCAGAGTACTCCCGAGTTCCTTCCCTTGCATTTAGTAATCTGTTGTTTACATTAGCAAGACGTTTTTTTTATGTGTGTAGACTCCCAGATGCTATTGATTTCAATTCTCGATCTTATAATTGGTCTGAAGCTGGACGGTATCCGGAAACAATGGCTTCAGACTATAACAACTATTGTGAATAATTTTCACTGGATACCCCTCAACATGTGATAAACTAATCCAAAATAGGTACTTATACATATAAACGAATAAATGCCTAGATTTATTGCGCGATGACCTTAGCACATGCAAAAACTTTGAAACCGTTTTGGAGCCATAATCAACGAGATATTTCGATCCATAATGGATGTTTTGAACTCGAAGACTTGTGCTGCACTGATAAAAAATTGGTAAATATATAAGTCCGAGCGTGAAGTTATAGCTATCTGCTATCTCAGTCAACGTGAAGTTTCGTTTTTAATTGTGCAGTTATTCAGTCTTTACGATCTGAAAAGGCGGGAATTCATTATATTACAATTTCTAATGATCGTATCATGCAAGTTAGCTTTGACACGGATTGATTGTGTAAAACCGAGTTTGCAAATATACAGATATATCATCGTATCTGAATATCAAAGATATTGACAGGACTTGCATGATATGACTAATGAAGTGTTAGTTAACGATATATGAAAAAAACAGATAAGAGTATCGTTTAGATGATAGAAATAGAAACAGAAAAAGAAGAAACATTACATTTTAGTGATTGAATAGAATTGTTCCTGTGAACAACATTGCTTTGCAGCGTGCTGTGTTGGGGGTAATCAATTAAAACATGTGATAAATTAATAAGTTACTCCTACTGCCTTCTCTTAGACAGCGATCTCTGGGAAAATGTCTGAATTTGAAGAAATAATAAGCACACATGCTGGTAGACACAAATCAAAGGGTTCAATTTTGCATTGACATTGCAAATATGAACCTCATCCCGCGGAAAACAATTTTTCTTTTTGATGGGGATTTAAAGAAAAGTCCCAAAAGACAACTGTTCTCTGGGGGTATAATAAGGAGTGAATGTAAGATATTTGAGCTACCAAGTACCATCGGTGCGGCCCATGCACGTGATATGTACATACATACATCTATAGCCACCCGGACCACCTTTGAAACTAAAGAAATCTTTATTGCTGGTTCTGGATGACAGTTTCTAATAAAAAACTGAAAAAGTGTGAGAAAAATGGCTCAGCAGGAAATGTAATTATGACTGATATGGAGCGACGCGTGGAAGACTGAAATTGTTGAAAGAAAGACGGAGAGGATATTTTGAATAATTGCCAACTCTTTGATTTCAAGAGAACACACGATCACTTATTTTGTTTTCATAATTACAAGAACAAAACATATTGGCTGTTGCTGATGAGTGCATAAGACCCGAAATGTTAACATTCAGCTTCTAAGTCAAATATGTATATATATATATATATATATATGTATATATATATATATATATATATATATGCTCTTGCTCTTCCATAGGAATAAAGCACTTTGGTGGATGGGGAATATATGATAAAATGAATATATCACTCGTATTCAACCTTACCGACCATCCAGTTCCGCAGCGCAGACGTAGGACACTGGCCTCCAGGTCTGAAGCGGATGTTTCAAACCGAGCTCGTGATACTGGATGAGATAATGGATAGTGTATAGCCACACTGAAGGGTTGTAATACGAAGAAACAGCTTTCTGTGGATAACACAATATATATATATATATATATATATATATATATATATATATATATATATATATATATATATATATATATATATATATATATATATATAATTTCGTGTTTTAAAGCATAACTTCTGTAGAATGAATAGATCTGTCCTTGGTTTACGAGCATGGAACAATAGTTTTCCTACCAAAATTGGAAATGTTTCCTGTTTTTTTTTTTGTTTTTTTTTTTTGTATATTGTATCCTATCAACGTGATGGTAGCAAACTTAATATTGGGCAGGGTAGTTTATAAGTGTATTTTCTTCTAAGGGTCATAAGGAAGCGGTAATATTACTGTAGGGGTAGATATCTGGTACGTGTACGTTTAATTTGATTACTTACTGATATTGATTACGATTATTTTCATATTTTCAGTATATTACAGCTTAGTTTATTTTAATTTTCATTTCTGATTATCATTATTCATATTTGATATCGGTGTATACCTCTTTATTTGGATCTAGGTAGTTTGAATTTCTAATTTCAAAGTTGAATATTATTATTATTATCATTATTATTGTTATTATTATCATTATTATTTGTAATTTCACACCGTCACCTTGTGGTTAACGCTGGAGGTTGATCGACAGCAAGGCTCAAGTCTGCAGCCCTCCTCTCCACATTTGTATAGACCACAGCAAAACTGTGGCTCACAGTTCCACACCAGTTGCCCGATGGTCATCGCTGAAGGCTGATTGACAGTAAGTCTCCTCAGGTTTTCAGCCTACATCTTTCCCCTCCATCGCCTATCACACCAGTGCTGTGGTTCACATCTCCACTACCAATTTCTTTCCTCTTCTGTTACACCACTGTTAACATTTACTGTCGCAAACCTTATATTTCTCGTAATTTCCTCGGCATCCAAGCAGTTCCCAGCGGTGCTGTGGTTTGTTCTGTCTCAATCCTCCCCTTTATCCCGACGAGCTCCCCCAATCTCGCCCACACTTCTGAGTGCGCCTATTATTACTGGTACTACCCTGACTTTCATATTTCACATCTTCTTAAGTTCTCTTACGAGATCTTGATATTTTTCCAGTTTTTCACTCTCCTTCCCCTTTATTCTATGGTTTTCAGGCACAACCACGTTTATTATTTGGCAGGCTTTTCTTTCCTTGTCAACTATTACCAGGTGTGGTCTTCTCGCCTGGAAGAGTTGGTCTGTTTGGATAGCCCAGGGATGAAATGGACTGACGAAACATGATGGAAAAAATACGGAAGAGGGCCCATCAAAAGAGAGGACTTTCTCAAGAGGGCCAAAGCAATTCAAGGAAAATATGTGCAAGCAAACAGTGTACACACCATGAAGATTGACCAAAGTAGTGCAAAAAAAAAAAAAGAAAAAGAATAGTAGAATACAATGGAGCAGCACAGCGAACAAGGAAAGAAAAAAATGGGAATACAAAAAGATTATTCAGAAAATTCAAAAGACCGATACGGGATGAGGCAAATAAGAGATCGTGGACATGGTGGGGAGAAGGGAACCTGCTGAGAGAAACGGAATCACTCATCATGGCATAAAAAAATTCATCAGGACAAACTATATCAAAACAAAAATCGACAGAACACAGACAAACAGCAAGTGCCACCCATGTGGTGAAAGAGATGAGACCGTAAATCACATAACTAGTGAATGTAGTCAACTCGCCCAGAAGGAGTATAAACACAGACACGATAGAGTAGCAACAGTGATACACTGGGAACTGAGTAAACGAATAGGATTTAACCGTTTGGAAAAGTGAGCATTTTTACAACGCATTTTAACAACAATCATTGTTAAACTCTTAGAGAGTTGAATTTATCGTCACAATTATCCAGTTGTCAAAATTCGAGATCTTCCGATTTCACCATTGAATTTAAACAGAGTGGGTATAAAACACAGAAAGATGTAAGGATGCCTCGTTGGAACCTATGGCAATTCGTAAAACAGACATCATCAGTTTGTTGCTCATTAAATACGTTTTGTTTTGCTTTCATTCAAATGATCTCTGTTTTCATTCGTCTGATTTTAGAAGATGTTTAAAAGTTTGCAACCTCACTTAGACTTATTTAAGGTACGTTTAAAGATAAATAAGTCCCTGTTTACGAACAAATAGTAAGAAGCAATTGTTCAGTTTAGTTTACGGAAAGATTTTATCATCCACGACTACAACTACAGCCTTTTTGTTCCAATAAAGATTTAGCAGAAATATCTTTTCAGTAAATTTCTCCACATTTGATACATCGATAATGGAACATGGAATATTTCTTTGTTCACTTTGTTTAATTACATTTCTACATTAACACGAAATAACCATTCCCAAAGAAACGACCTTAATTATTTGCCTTCATATTGATTGTTTAGTTTTGATAAAAAGCAACAACAATTAAAGTGAAGTAAATAGTGGCAAAATATATTAACGATGGAGTATACGATATTTTCTTTCTTTTTTTTCATAGAAACTACTGAATATGTCATTAAAACAGTCTATAACCGAACCATAATATTAATTATAAACTCAAATAACTAAAAATGTTCATCATACAATACAGGTGTTCGGCTTGTAACAAGTAGATTCGTGGATCGAATCCACATGGCTAAGTACACCTTTCCTATTCTCTTTCCTTATTTCGAAGTAAGTGACAGGCTAACCGTTAGGCTGAGTAGACATTTCCTCCCTTTCTTTTGTCAGACTAATACAATAGTTTTGACTTTATTTCCGTATGTTGCAACAGTGATGGATGACAATGACATGAACCACTGACGTCATGCACGAATCGCAGTGACTCAGTCACGTAGGCAAAATTGGTGACATATTCATTGTAACACCTTAAGTCCAACTCAGGTCGATTTGTTTTGATACAGTCCGATAATTCCATTCACAGGATCACTAATAATGGATTGGAATAGGACACACAGTGTGGGAATGTTATGGTATGGGAAAATTAATTCTGTTTTATTTACTTTTTATATTTCAATGAAGCGGGGGAGTTGGACCTTAGCGCAGTCAAGCTTGTTTTGTCTCTATTTCTTGAACAATCCATAGAGACGAAATCATTTATTTGGAAACAATTGTGGAATTTTACAGTGCCGGAATGCTAGCTCAACGTCCAACAAAAACATGTTGAACAGGGCCAAGGGGCTACATCTACCTGGTCAATTACAAATGGCTAGTAGATTCATGCTTTTTGTTCACAACGCATTAGTTTGAAGTGAACGCAGACTGTTTGTGCTTGAGTTTGAACTCGGCCAACCGATTCCATTTTCTCTGCCTTTATTCGTTGTTTCTGTTCATTATATAATTCGCGTAGTAAAATGCTGTGAACGAAATCCTATTTTAATGCTTTGGCAAATAATCTTAAATATTCGGATTTATAATGAAAAAAAAAAGGAAGATCTGTTAAAGGAAGTGAATTGTTTGGCGTAAATTCATTAAAGCGCATTAAAAAATATGCTGTGAGGCATTCAACAATTGACGGATTTAAGAAAGAAGACCCGTTTATGAAAAGTGCCCGTCCGATTAATTTGATGTGGAAAAAATTCTGTCATTGTAAACGTTTAGCTTGTGGATCTAATGGGGGGGGAGGTGGATTGGAAGTGGAGGAGGAAAGGGAGAGACAATAAGGGAAGGAAGAGAGGGGGAGAACATGAACTGAGAGAGTGGTAAAATATGAGAAGTGGTGTGGGATAGAGAAGGAATTGAGAAAGAGAGAGAGAGAGAGAGAGAGAGAGAGTGAAGAAGTGGGAGAAAAAACTGTCTATGAAAACATTTGTATTTGGATCTAATGGGAACGAAACTAGAAAGAGGAGGAGGAAAGGAAGAGACAAAGAGAAAAAAAAGGAGAAGAGGGAAGACGTGAATAAAAATGAGGATTAACGCAAGAGAGAGAGAGAGAGAGAGAGAGAGAGAGAGAGTGGAATAGAGAAGAAAGAAGAGGATGAGAAAAAAAAGCATCTGTCACTGAAAACGTTTTGCTCCAGGATGTGATGTGGGGAAGCTAAAAGGTGGGGAGGAGGAAAGGGGGAAGACGTACCGAAAGGAAAACAAGCTTGGTTATGCTAAGGTCAAACTCCTTTTTTCAAAGAATAAACGGAACTGAATTCATACCCTTGTACAATGATATCCCAGAACTACATCCCATTGCAACTCTTTTATTAGTGGTCCTATAAATGGGACTTGCAAATTTGGAAGCAGGGTCAATACGTTATCAGGTTTTGTTTTATTTTTTGCGTACGTCATTGTGTCACTGTTATTTGTGCATGATGTCCCTTGTTAGGTTATTGTCATCCACTGTTATTGTAACATGCACAAATAAAGTAAGAATTTGATAAGATAAGGAAGGAAGGGACACAGCTATGACTCTGAATATGCAGGGGAGACATTGAAAATGGAGGAATATATATATGTATATATATATATATATATATATATATATATATATATATATATATATATATATATATATATATATATATATAATATAATAAATGTGGTACAGATCAGGCTATATATATAGCTAATTGTCAGTTTGTGGAAGCTATAGTTATACAGATGATTTTAATGGATTCTTAACAAGGCATAACATAACAAAAAAGTGATTATAATTAATACTAACAAAGAAAACATGAATAAACCAGATTGCAATCGTACGAATCAAAACCGATGCCCTCTCATGTCCCAAATCAACTACTGTAAACATATATCAACCCAAAACGAACCTGGGGACGTGAAATACTATACAGGGATATCGAAAACACCCATTGAACTTACATCAGCCAAAACATAAGTCATGATTTACAAATAGAAAATACAAAAAGTACATCACTATCGACATATTATTAGAGACTATATGATAACATACTCCTGCCTAGAATAAAATGGAGAGAATAGAAACAAGCATCCATATGCTGTAATATTAGAACCCCATCTTACCCATGCCTGGATTGCAAATTTGAAATCCTTATTTTTACCAAAAGAACGAAAGGAAAAAAACCGAATTATTAAATAGCAAAGAGAAGTAGTGTTCAATGCCGACCTTACTCAAAATTCCTATAAACAAATATGACTTGATAGCCTACATATACATATGCTGAAATCAACCAGTATGTTTTCACAGACACTTCAAATTACAGCCAATTCACCATCATTATCTCACACATTGGTGAATTGAATTAACAACTAAGGTCATATAATGGAGAATCCTGCCATTGGGAAATAGATTTAAGAAACATACCACAAGGCACTAGTGGATCTACTACGTACTGATAACAGAAATCCTTGCTCTATACCCTCCAAATCTATAATTTATAACTTCCAAAAAGCACGACATCTCCACTAAATATAAAAAAAAAACATAACAAGCAATGACTAACCACTTAACGAATATATATATATATGTATATATGAATAGAATGAAGAGAAGATCCTGCAACCTAAAAAAGAGATCCCCATCCCCCCAAAAAGCAACGTAAATCCTAACTAGGGATCTAAAATAAACCGAATCATTCGCCTGAAAAA
>OY735228.1:43450720-43475720 GCA_963457665.1 Thysanoteuthis rhombus | reverse complement strand
TGATGATCTAATCGTACACTCTTTAGCGTTTAGACATCATTATAGGCACAGTGTTTTTTTTATGCAAGGGAATCGTTAATCAAAACAATGGTGAAGTATCCCCTATAAGTTAACTGAGTTGTTGTCATTATTTTTCAGTCTATGTGAACAGAAAATGCTTTTTCTCCATTTTTTCATACTTTGTAAACGATGAAATATCAAACGGGGTAAGGAGTAATAAAACTCAGGGAGATGTTAAAACAAATAGAACAATTAATTCTATTCGTGTGAAAGACAATAAGAAAGAAAAATGTAAAAATAACAATAAGGATATTTTTCTCCGTCAGAAAGCGTGTTGGGTGCAAATACAAACAACCTGATTACGTCTGACTATGTCCATCTGTTTGAAGACTTTAACCGAAACAATTCATTTTAGCCAGATGTATTTTAATTCAAACACCTCTAAAATGCACTTACGTTAATAATCCTCTTGAATATCCAGCTTGATTTTAAACTTTAAGATAATACTGTGGGTTCTTCCTTTTGCACTCATCCTTACATATATTATCTTGATTTATCTAGAGGGATCAGTATTAAACGCTAATTATAGTGAGCTCCCTTATTCATTTGCAAATGCATTAAAAATCCGAGTTCGTTCTGGCCGCGTCTGATTGCATTAATTTTCTCTTGAAGAATGACCAAACAGTTCACAGTGCTGTTGTGGATAATAAAAGAAAGAAAGAAGAAAAAAAAAACAAACAAAACGTAATCATGACATTATTTTCTGTTCAAAACAAAATTGATTGAGAAGAATATTTTAGCACGAACCAAACAGTGCCCAGTGTTTATGTGATAAGGTATAGCAATGCTAAAAATACATTTGGTCTGTATTCATGGAGAAATATTTAGATTCCATACGCTTTGTTGTGGTACGTGGACATTTTTATGATATAATACTGCCAAGAAGTTTTCAAATTTCATTTTAATCGCCTTCAAGTCAACATAGTGAGATTCAGTGATAAAAATTTCCTAAAAGTCTTCTCTTAGTTACATCTTCCTATTATTGGCAAACAGATTTTTCATTGATCAAAGTCATCGTACAAACAACAGCATCAATCAGTCTCTCAATTTTTTGTTCGTTTGTTTGCCTGCCTTTCAAATGATTTCCTTTCAGAACGCAACCAAAACGTTTCGAAATAATAGAATTTTTGTAATTGCAATGGCAAATTAAAGTTTTGGGAAAAAGTTTCGAGACGGTTATTTTTGTGCATCTCTTCCCGTGAGGCTTCTTTACCAAAACAACACAATGTGTGCATCATCGTCAGCAAAAACAATGTCGGCATTCAGCGAACAAAACCTTCAATCAATGCTCTGTAATTTTGAAAATGTTCTTTGCTGGTAAAAGGTGAATAATCAGAGAACTACTTAGGCAATTTCTGGTTGCTTCCCGTTGTAGTTAAAACTTTCTCCCGCATTTCGTAAAACTAAATTCAAGCAATATTTCTGGAATTTGGTTTTACGTGGTAGCTCTCTTGAGATCAGCTATCTACAATAATAATTAGAAATCTGATTTTGTTTGAAAAAATACATATTTTTCCTGGTTTGAATAATTAACTTAAACATCAGCGAAATCACATCATTGCTATATGGCTATAGAAAAATACAAATCTGTACATCACTTGAACGAATTTAACCATAGAAGTCTAAATTGGAAGGAATTAAAACAGTGAGAATATATTAAACTGATTGTTTGTTGAATTCACTCTACGGCTGACAATTTACTCATAAATGCAAAGATTGGTTGGTTTAGTAATGAAAAATACATACCATCACTGCCGTTACAATGATCTGAGCGCACGTGTTTAGGCACATGTGTTTAGGCACGAAAGTATGTCCGTGAAGGGAATTAAATGTGGGGAAGAGGATAATTATCCGAATGATTACCTACAGTGATTAATGATTATACTCTGTTTGAATGCAAACTCCCAAGACTTCCCAATGAACCACTATATACGTTTCAGCTCTACTTACTTCTAGTTCTGCATACATGAAGAAACAGAATTTCCATCCTGTCGACCACATCTTTAGTTTCTTTCTTTTCTTTCGATTCATATCACCGTAAGTGGGAGATAAATTGGTGTAAATCTATTTTTCATTACCCTTATACAGCTATGAAAGAAACAGTCAGCTAAAATAATTTTAGTGCGATTTCAAGTTTGCATTTGTACAAGTATCCTGTGTGAACATACTTTTTCAAACAGGAACATTATTTGGTCACATTGACTGATGAGAGATCAGAAAGAACGTTGATACTCTATAAGTAGCGTTTTAAAACTCGTTCAAGTTCGACAAGCAAAGAATCACTTTAGTATGGTAAGCCTTCGGTAGAGCAAGCTCAACCTTCAAAAACAAGACGATCCCAATGATCTTAAAAAGAAGAGTATACAACCAATGCATTCTCCCGATAGTCACTTATAGAGCTGAAGTATGGATCATAACCAAGTGACAAACCTACAAACTGAGAAGTATGCAACATTTGCAGGATAAATCATGTCCAACGTCACATGGAAAGATCACAAGACAGCATGATATATCAGGAAGAAAACAGGAGTCTAAGACCTCATAAAATCTATTAAAATCATAAATGGCAATGGGCAGGACATGTAGCAAGAATGGCGGACAACGGATGGACATCATAACTGACAACATCGATCCCAAAGAGATCACATACAATCTGATGCCAACACAATACGAGATAGAGGAATGAACTAGACTAATTCAGAAAATACTGTCTCCGTGACACTCATGATATAGGAATGTGGCGGATCCTGGGAAAGGTCTATGTCTAACGACGGACAATAAAAGACTGATGATGATATTCACAACGGAAAAATATTCACACCGTCATCTAGATTTTGGTATTTTAATGAAAGGCGACAGAATAAATAAGCCAGAGAATAAATTGTGCATCTGAAGTGACATTTCGTAAATGGTATTACCATAGTAGTTTTTTTTCTTCATGCAGCTGCGTAACGTTAACCTTACTTATATCTAATAGTAAATCCCACCTTCTGGAAATTTCTAATAAAAAATTATCCCTTTTTCAAACGATGTTGAAGCTGGGAACTTAGAGAGAAAAAAAGGTTGATGAAACTGAATAAAAACACAGAGGGAGATATAGGTTAAGAAGAATCTACATATTATTACCAAACCCGTCAAAATGGGGGGAAAAAACGGAAAAGTTATTTTTTAAATAAAAAACAATTCTGTCCGTCTCTCTATCTCTCTCTCTGTCCGTCTCTCTCTTTCTCTCTCTCTCTCTCTCTCTCTCTCTCTCTCTCTCTCTCTCTCTCTATCTATCTATATATATATATATATATATATATATATATATATATATATTAATAGGGGTCTAGTGGTGCACTGGTGCCTAATTTTTAAATTTGTAGACAGATTGGTATGGTCAGAAGCGATCGATGACACTAAAAGACGATCATATCCATGTATGAAAATAGGATAGACCCTTTAGCCACTTCGAGTCCACAGCACTCATAGTGTGACTTGGATAAATGATGTCGAACGAATTTAAAGAAAAAAAGAGCGGGAAGGAATAATAGCAACAATTTATATATATATTTATGTTTTCCGGTCAACAATGTATTCAAAATTACAATTTCTCAATGCCTGATTTTATAAAGCCAACAAACAGATAAACCAGCCCCTTTTTGTGAATGCGACAAACGATGTTAAAAATCCTTATCAATGAAAATAAAGAATTGAATTTTCTGATGTGCCTGATATTTAGTAAGGTATGCTCTCTCAAGAATGTTTCTTTGTCATTGTATTAAAACTTGAAAGAATCTAACATTGTATCACGAGAACATACAATGTTTTAAAATCATAATGGAACATTCAAAATGATTCATTACAACGTTTTAAATATATATGATGTAGTCAAGTCAATATATTTCAAATAACAATCATATTATACATATGATCATTAAGCTATGGAGTTAATGAAATAAAAATTGTTAGTATATAAATCTAGATAAATTGAACAAAATGAAATCATAAAATAACATTTAAAAGATACTATTCGAAAACTTTGCACATAGAGTTAGTATTTGGCTTGTATTTGAACATATATCTATCTATGCCAACGTTGGTAAATAAATTTCCATGTTTGTACGCATACAAGTTTTTGACTTTGTCATTGAATACAGTAACAGATGGAAAAAAGAGGGAAGAGAAAGAGGAGAACAAAGAAAAAAAGATGGAAAAAAGAAGGAAATATAAGACGGACAAAAGAGAGAACGAAAGGAAGAAATTGATGGAGAGAATGGAGTGAAAATGAAAACAAGGAAAATGATTGTGGAAAAGAAAGAGAGAAACGAAGATGGTAAAGAGAAGGCTATGGTGCAAGATGGTCAGACAACCACTGGACAACACAACTCACAATGTATATCCCTAGTGATCACATGGGAAATAGTAAAAAAAAAGATAGCGTGACGTACCAAAGAATTTCGGGAAGAAGGAACGACAATATAGACGAAAAGAAATATATAGAGAGAACAGAGGAAGAAGTAAAAAAAACCCCCCAAAATATCGAATCATTGTTAGATAGAAAGAAGAAGAAGAAGAAGAAGAAGAAGAAGAAGAAGAAGAAGAAGAAGAAGAAGAAGAAGAAGAAGAAGAAGAAGAAGAAGAAAGACAGTACAAAGAAAGAGAGAAGCAAAGTGAAAAGGGGAAAAAGAAAGGAAGATAAGGCAAGAAAGTGAGACAAAAATTGAAAGTGACAGCGTGGAGAATGGAGAATGAAAGAAAAGAAAGAAGTCAACAAAAAACAGAGGGATAAAATGGATAAGGAAAAGTATAGAAAAAGAGAGAAGGAAGAAAGAGAGGACAAAAAATGAGCCAAAAAAGAAAATCAAGAACAAGAAAAATGCTATGGTGACAAAGTGAAGAAAAGAAGAGAAAGAATCAATAGAAAAAGACTGGGAGAGGAAAAAATAGCAAGAGAGAATATATGATGAAATGTAATCAGGTGAGAAGAGTTTACTTACAAAGCACTGAAGGAAAGTGATAATTGCTCAGTAATCATTGTCTGTTCACTGTGTGAGACTTCGTCCGCCCGGCATGAGGAATTCTTACGATGTCTTTGATCTTTGGCCAAGATCTGGACGCCAAATTTTGACTAATCGGCGCTGGCTCGTATCTTTCGGCTGATTCTTTTCCTAGACACAATTTACCTATCAGTCCAGACATGATTTCATCTATATATTTATTTATTTATTTACTGTTTTGTTCTATAGTATATCTGCTTTTTGGCCTATTTTCTCTGTGTATATTTGTTAGATCCAGCAGAACTAGAAAAAAGAAAAAAAAGTATACGACTACATTAGTAAATGTTTTAACAAAAAATCGAAAATATGTACTTCTTTAGTCTAGAAGAGGGAAGTTTTTGTAACAAATTGTATCTTATTAGTAAAATGCGTGTACAAAAACCCCCCAAAAACTCTGTACTTACTAATTACTAGGCTGTCTGGCAAATTATCAAATGATTACTACCGCATATGGTGAACGAAAATGTCCCTAATGTCAACCGACGAATTTACAATCCTTTGGATGAATGTAGATATGAATTCGTCTCTCCATTGGAGGACATCATCATCATCATCATTAGCAGCAGCAGCAGCAGCAGCAGCAGCAGCAGCAGCAGTACCAGCAGCAGTCGTTGCCGCTTCTTAACGTCCATCGTTGGACATGGATATTCGCCAAGATCCATCTGATCAGTCAATCGTAGGCCATTGCAGCACCAGTTAGTCTTGAACTTTGATTCATGTCCTCTTATATTTCGCTACTTAGCGCATGATCACTGGGGAGCAACATTGCGAGTCGTGATGTCCAACAGTTGGCTGACCGTTTTGCAACATGGTTTTCCCTTTACCATCTGAGTTTTCTGATGGATTCTGTAATATATCTGACTCCCATTTCTTTTATAAACTGTGCTGTCCAGCGCTCTTTCCATGTGGCTTGAAGCATGATTCTTTCTAGTGCTCGCTCTTTAACTTCATGAGATCAAAAAACTAGCAGCAACAGGCAACACTTGGGAGAAATGGGGTGATCACATGTCTACAAGAATACAGGTCTGGTTATTTACTCGATAGAAATCGTCACATGACCTACGCGTTTCATCAGCATGCAGTATTTGGGGTGATCAGTTGGATAAAGTGACCGATCGAGAAGTCACTCTTCTCAAAATTTGTTGGCCAGTGATCCCAAATTCTGAATTCCCTCCCCCCCAAAAAACAAGCTTGAATATTGATGAACACAAAGTAAGGGATCAATTTTGCACAATCTTACATTGCAGATTGCCCCCCCCCCTATTTAATGGGGTTGAAGCGCTCAAAGCATTTTTTCTGAATGATTGAGTATGAATGTTTTTTTTTAAATTCTCAGCCTTCTAGCTCCATTGGTGAGGCCTGTACTGCTGATACAAACATGCATGTATAGCCAGCCTGCCAGTTGAATCATTTAAGAACTGATGAAACCTATGTTGACGGTTTCAGTGACAGTTTTTAGATAACAGTTTCCTACAACGGAATCAGAAACCCTACCATTGAAAATATTCTAATCTAGGAATGAATCATTTCGACCATTGAAAATCGTACTTTTGCTATTTGGAGGATTGATATCTTGGTTACCCTTTAGTTATGAATGAATACCCAATATCATACGATGAAATGGATAGCAAGTAGTCTTCTCAGATCATTACAGCGGAATCGTGAGTTCAATCCAAGACTGATGACTTATGGTATTGATCGAAAAGTAAGCTACACTCAGTATATAACTATTGATATTAAATAAGTTGGAAAAATGTGCTGACATAATTAAAAACAAATACTTATCAAGTGTGTTTTGACATGATCATAATCAGTCTGTAAGCGTACGTTGTTGTACATAGGCCTTCCCGAAGTTTCGCTACATCTCTCTATTGCAACATATCTCTATCAGTACTTTATAAATTTATCTGGCTCATCAAGCCATCTCACTTTCTCTCGGTCACACCCTTGCAACTAATCCCTGTAGATCCACGTTGAGAGTCATGATGTTCAGTAGTTACCGGTCATTCTTGCAACAGGTGAGGTGCATTGTCATTTGAGTTTTTCCATAGTCCGTAGGAGGTCTCGGAGTCCTGTTTTCTTTCTAATTTACTGTGCTGTCTTATGATCTCCCCATGAGAAGGTGAGCGTGATTCGCTCCTATGCATATTACGTATTTCCTAGTTTGAGGGTTGATCTTTCGATTTGGTTCAATGTTTCAGCTTCATCTGAACATCGGTTGGAAACATTGAAGGTACACGCTTTTTTAGGATTTGAGGGTTTTTTTTTTCGTCCTTAAAGGTCGAGTTCACTCTTTCTAAATTTGACAACTTAGTGTGCTTCTGTGTTCGATTTCTTCTTCTGATGATGATTTCATGGACTCACAGTCCTATGTATATTTACTGTTCTACTTTCTCTTGCTCTGCATTTTCGATTTCAGTCGTTGTGCCTTCGTCCTTAATAACATATCAATGCAATATTATAGAATAGCTATTTATAGTAACATGTACAAATATAACTATACTTTGTAAAAGCAGAGTGTTCAGTTTTGCCACTTCATTAATATGTTATCGTCTATTTTGAGTGCGAATATTCTTGCTTGGTATTTTGAAGTTTTGGCAAAAATATTAACACATTACGCAGGTATTCATTTTTTTCTGGCCCCGTTTCCTTTAATATATATATATATATATATATATATATATGATATACACTATACCCTAAAATATAAATAATTTTTCTTCAAACTTCTCGCGTGGATTGGATGTCTTGATTGCAAAATGAACACACTAAATAAATACACCACGGAAAGACATTTACAAGAAATAATCTATGTTTGAATATTAATAGTTCGCGCAAGACTTTCGCTTTTCCTTTTTTTCCAAAATTGAAAATTCTGAAATATGCTTATAAATCGAAAGATCTTTGATTTTTTTTTAGTTCAATCTTTCGAAATATTCGCAGGGTCAAATTATGTGTAAATGGAATTTCTGGTATCATTCACTCCGACAGTTTAGCTGTGCATTACGTTATACCGAATTCGAAGTGAAAATTCCTTAAAAAATGTGCAGCCCCTTTTACAGAGTGATTTGCACGGATCAGTTTGATTGGAAAATTTACCCACAATAGAGATCTGCATAAAATGACTTGAATTTGTCTTGAAATTGGTCAAATTTTACATGAATTTTTACAAAATCAATGCGTTGATTTGTGTAAATCTCGGCTTACTTTAATTGGGGCACCTTCCCGTTTCTCCGTATCATAGCATTTTGAATGTACCATGGAAATCTTGGTATCTGTTCCGTTCTTCTATATTTATTCAGAACCAATGAATGTTCAGAGGTATGTGCACTACAAACTCTACCAATGATATTATCCCTCGTGAATCTTACTTGTGATATTGCTTGTTACTCGTATCTTCATTTTCTCTTATTTACCAGATTTTCTGGCTAATATATTCCCTAAGCTCCTGCATATATGTCAGATCTGGTTTTTAAAATTTACTTTTTATCATTACTTCTTTCTTTTTAATCTGCTCAGATTTATTTTTGAGCCAGAATCTAATTTATTCCTTTGTTATCATTGGAAACCGCAAAAAATTTGTCATCGGAGGTTTCTTCAGCCTTTTAAGTTTGTGTCACTGTTTGTTAGACTGTTTGGTTGACTAAGTATCACTCGTACAAATAAAGTTAGAGGGGTGCACATTCAAACATTTATTTTGTATTGTATCTAA
Source organism: Thysanoteuthis rhombus (assembly GCA_963457665.1). Taxonomy (NCBI): domain Eukaryota; kingdom Metazoa; phylum Mollusca; class Cephalopoda; order Oegopsida; family Thysanoteuthidae; genus Thysanoteuthis; species Thysanoteuthis major. Next base: position 43,466,906 of record OY735228.1, on the reverse strand, counting down.
AAAAAATTTTTGATTTGGATTTCCAGCTAAATAAAATTTTATTGAGGGATCCTTTTTACAACGCAAGTTCATACTAATTTTGCCTCTCAGTTTGTGTCTGAGAGTTTTCATTATTCATTGATTGTCTTTATTTCCAAATTCTCAATTTACTAACCCAATGCAACGATAATATATTATGGGGTGGTTTCTATTGACTGACTGAAAAGACTTGTCATTCAATGACTTGTTCAGAATTCCCATCTCAATATATATTGAGTTTAGGATGATATCGCAACGTTTTGGTCAGTCTGTGTATTAGCAATTATTTCTCTTTTACACGCAACCAATTTTCTGGGGGAAGAGACCCTTCTCTCACCTTAAGCATCGTACATCTGGACGAGGCTGTATTTGGGATCGCACAGAAAGTTGCAGCAACAACAAAACAACATAAAGAGTGCTTTCAATAGTCCGAAGAGCCCTTGGAATGAAAACCAGAATTGCCTTTCTTTCAAGAAATGCGGAAGCTTGATAACTAAGGACGTACGAACTAACAGAATGAGTCCTTGCCTAGAATTATCCTTTGAGCCACTGATCACACCTTTATTTATTTATTACTTAGATGTACATCTTTTCTTCTTAATATATCAGTATCCAATAAATTGGATTTTGGATTCTAAGATCCTAAACAGAAGAAACCTTGTCAAGTGCATTTTCGATCATTCTCTATCTCCAGGTCCTGAGTCAGTTGTATTGCATAAAATGCAATCACCTGCTTGGGCAATTTGTATGACATGTAACCAATATACCACCGATATGTAAAACTCTGTTTGCTTCATCGATTCGTCCTTTTCTATAGTATTGATGTTACTTGTCTCGAAGCGCTACATACGATTTCAAAAGAATCCAACCTTTGCAATAACTCGGGTACAATCAACCATTTTCTTCAGATATATACTAGCTGTAAACTAGGAAAGTGGGATTCCGGATATTTAGGTTATATCTCCTATTCTATGGTTTACAGAGAATATATACGATCATATTGTGCCCCTACTTTCTTCTCTCACATGACTCACGACAAAAAAAAAAAAAGAAGATTGTGAAGTCCAAAAAAATAAAGAACATTTCGACAGAAATTGGATATACTAATTGAGGAAAATATTTATTGATATATGTGCTCACATAAATAAATTAACTTAACCTGCACGTGTAGAAGAATATAATATCAAAAAAATATCCAAGACGAAGATACATCTTTTATCTAAAATTATGTAATAATACTAGCTCGATATTCCAGCATTATTGGTCCAGAATGACTAAAGGAAAGCAAAATAAAAAAATTTCGGGAAATAGAATGAGATAAATTTTTAGATGGTGCTTAATGGTGTATCCATTTATAGTTACAAGGTTGTAGTCAAGCAAATGCAATAGAGACAGCCACTCACTCTGAGACACATAGAACACTCAAAGAGGGAATAATCTGTTGATCGTGTGGCTTGTGGGTCGGGTAAATCATAGGGGGGTCACGATCCATCTTTCCTTATACATAAATTGAAAGACATTCCATTGAATATTCCAGATAAGTAGTTAATTCTACGGAAAACAGTTTTATTTTTTAGTTCGTTTGTAAACCAACAATTCTTTATTTGAACGATAAAAAACATCAGTTGTAAAAAAAAGGAAATACCTCTTTGTCAAAGTAATAATAGATAGCAAGTAGGAGACATAATTATTTTTAGTGAATATTAATCACTGATTTAATATTATAATTTACTGCTGTAAGCTGCGCAAAACAGGCTTTTATTTCAGTTTAAATCCTTACGTATTTATTATTCATTGAATAATTTGAATCATACACAACAACAGCTACTGCCTTCCACAAGCAAATACATTTTTGTTGAAAAGCTGAAACGTGTAGAGTTTCCAATCTTAGTCAAGGCGTCGTAGATGGAAGACGCTTTTCCAAGCACATCTGTCACAGGCGCAACAGTGAACCAAAGCTATCAAACAGAGACCAATTCAAAATGCAGATAGTTGTGGGAAGCAACAGACTCATTGATTAACTCTAATATTTGTTCTGTTTAAAAATAGGGAAGTATCTCATTCGGTGCTGTACATTCAAAGTTCAAATCATATGTTTAAGCGTGCCACGAAATTGATTTGATGCTCAATCGAGTATTTACTTTTTAGCTTTACAGATAGATGACGTTCTGTCGAAGTTGAACTTCGATCAGAAAAAAAGACACGTGAAAGAGAGAATGTTATCAGGATTAAGTTATTGGCATTACTACTTATTGCGATAATTTAATAATTTCACCTGTTATGTTCTCATTCTATATCGTAACTTTATACCAGGAGTCTTGACAGTTGTTCAACGATACTTTTCCAATTTTGACGACCACATAATTTTTTTGGACAGATTTTACTTTATACTATGGCGAGTCCAAGTACCTCTGGCCATAGCAATTTTTCTACAGACTTGAAAAAGGGGCATCACAAACTTGAAAATTGGCATCAGTACCCCGCTGTGACCATTCAAAAAACGTTATTTTTTGTTGTTTTTTTATAAACATTTTTTTACCTACGGGGGGCATCAATATAGTCGATTTATGATACCATTTTACAAAATCTAGATGTTTATGAATGTATTTACTCTGTTTTAGATGCTTTCCTGTGAAGGCACCAAATATGTCATAAATAATTCATTCTAACCATATCTATTCATCTAGGGAGTATTTTTTGCATGATTTCAAATTTTAACGCTACGGTTGTTTATTTATTGACTGGCGCGTCGTTATTCAATTTTGACGATCACGGAGTCTCTTTGGAAAAGGTTTATATATCTATTACACCCTTTTTTGTATTTTTTTTTCATTCATTTTTGTTTTTCGATTTTATATGTAAATGTATTGTGTTGCATAGGACTGCAATAACTCTAAGGCAGTTCCAGTACGAAGTAGTTTTCTATGGAGTGGATTTGCTAGCTTTACCATCGTTCCCTCCTTTACCCGGTCTTAGGGACGTGTTTTTCTTGTCAGGGTAACCTTCTCTCAAATGAACTCTTTTACAGAGCTAAAGGAATACAACTACCCTGCTATTTAACCCTTAGCTTAGTTTGTTCATCTATTTATTCCTTGATAATTTTATTTGTTCTTCTCTGTTCATTTTGCCAAGAAAGAAACAGTTTTTACTTCCTTTTATAACTCTTATCTGAAGCCCGGCATTACAAAGCAGATTTTCAATTTTTTTTCTTGAGGAGCTTATGTGATGTGATGACATTTAAACTGCCCTCAGATATCACACCATTACTAAAAAAAAAACCTTCTCCCAAAAGCATGATGCTCATTATAGATATTTAAAAACATACATTGATGCAGAACTAAAGAAAGGATGGTATTACCGGATTGACGTCGTGTGGTGCTTAACAGGTATAGCAGGAAAAAAGTTAGTTAACACCTTGGCACTGAATATTTGTAGCAAGAAGATTAACCAAAGCATAAAATTAATTTATTTGTATGTTTCAGAAAAGATCACCAACATAGTAAATAATAGAAGCACTGTATCGCCAAAATTTGAAATCATTTGAAGAAAGATTTGAAGACGAATAAATATGATCAGAAAAAATTCTAAATATGAAATCTTTGGCTTTTCCAACTGGAAAACAGAGCAGAATTTTTTTTTTTTTTTAGATCTAGATTGTGGAGCAAGACTGATAATTTAAACAGAACAAAACAATCGAAACCAACCTGTATGTAGTCAGATTGTTCAGAAATATCCGATAATTACACGCTTGATTATCTGATTATCGTAATAAACATTTTAATCCCATTCATTTTCTTTTTTCTGTGTAAAGAATGGATTCATAAATAAGAGAGAAGAGGAAATAAACGAAGAATAATTTTTAGCTGCCAAGCTTTTGATACAACAAACTTGACATTCAAAGACAAGATTTTAAAAAAAACATTAGTCCTTAAAATAAGGATTTATATAACCCCAGCAATTTCCTGATGGTCACTCTATAGATCTGGAAAATAGTACATAATCAAAAGATCGACTCTCAAACTGAAAACCATGAAGTGTCCTCAAGAGAAAATCATGTTCCTCACATGGAGAAATTGCAAGATAAATGGTTGCTCTAATGAATATATATCTACGAGCATCTGTAGAAAAAACAATTGTTATCGAGCCACTTAGGTTAGAGTATCAAGTTCAAACCCCAGTGTTTGCCAAATAGTTGTTACACTGTGTTCTATAAACATTTACCAGGACTACTGTAATAACTCAAGGCTTAACGACCTTTTCTCGAAGACAACTGTTAATTTGACGTACATCTTTACCTGAGTACACACACACACACACACACGGATATGCATATATATGCACGTGAATGTTTGTGTATGCAAATGTATGAGTCCCATGGTGTGTGTACAGACCTACATTTAGGTATTTTTATGTGTTGGATTTAACAAAAAAGATCAACTCAGATGAATCATCATTTCATAGTTTTGAATCAATCTTTAAAAAAATGCTAATCTTAACACGAAGGACGCCCAGCTGTCGCTTTAGTTATCGAACTAAAACGGATGTAAACACCCAAATCCTTAGAATAAAGCCCACAACATTGCAGTCATGAATGTTGATATAAAATATCCAATTAGAAAAAAGAAAATAAATTCATTCAATCAGCCAATCATTTCGAATCATTTACTTGCCCGAGCAAGAAAAAATAACGCGCACGTGATGTTCCAATTAGTTGTTCAATACACATACATCATTCTGATCGGCGTCTCCGGAGGAGCATTTTACTTGAAGACGGAAGAGATCTCACGAACTGAGTATTACACTAATTAATACCCCAGACAAATTTAATCAGGACTTTAATTAAAAGTCATCTACAAGACTAATTTACACCAAAAATTTAAAAAAATATATATGGAGAGAAATGAACTGAATCAACACGTTTCGAATGATGATTAGTAAAAAAAAATCAAGGAGGTATTTAGTGTCGAAAACCTTAATAAATATTTAATTCTAACTAATTTTTCACCATTCCTCTTGCTTTTCAATGCAACTCTCAAACCGTTATCTAACAACAGTTAGGTAAGATATAAAAATTAAGCCCCAAGTAAGAAATTTGTTGACTGATATATATATATATATATATATATATATATATATATATATATATATGTATATATATATATATATATATATATATATATATGTATATATATATATATATATATATATATATATATGTATGTATATATATGTGTGTGTGTGTGTGTATGTGTGTATGTGTGTTAGTGTAAAAAAAGAGGGAGATAGATGGAATGCAAGAGAGAAAAAAGGCTTTGAACACTGAAATAGCTGATATATATATATATATATATATATATATATATATATATATACTTATATATATATATATATATATATATATATATAAACCTTGCAGAAAAAAAGTTCGAGAAGAGGATTCATCTTACAACCAGTTATCAACAATCGGAACAAAATGACGGATCAAGACCCAAAAATGAAAGAAGTTTAAGATCTGAACGGCTTTAAAATGAATATGACGGTTACACAATCTACAAATAATAAAAAAAATAATGACTTTCGAAAAATGCTAATGACATGGCACTAACACGGAGAAATAAAGTTTCACTTGCTGTATATTCATTCTCATCACGAACCTCATATGTTTAGCTATGTTCTCAATCCATCAACTCAAATTTTGGGTAAAATCAATATATCTGCTAATATATATAGATATAAATATATATATATATACATATATATATATATATATATATATATATATATATATATATATATATATATATACATAAATAAACATACATATATATATATATATATATATATATATATATATATATATATATATATATATATATATATATGCATGGAAAATCGTTGAATAAGTTTTATATGATGAAATGGTGAAGAAGACGACACCAGAATCTCAATTTTAAGCAAATATTATTCGATTCTCTTCAGCATTTTTAGGTGGGGGATGAAATAAAAGGGAGGAGTCAGAAATATGAATTAATCTTTTTCAATAACACGTTTACTGATACTCACCGAAGTATAGAAACAAATAAATTCCTCCTCGTGCAAATGTGGCATCGTTAAATAAATCCTTTTGTGTTGTTCTACATAAAAACTACAACGAGCTCTCAGCTGCATTATCTCCTGACTCCCCCTGTAAAGCTTGTATTTTTAAAATTATTTTCTATCAACTCTCTCATGTTTTTACTTTGGAAACGAGAATAGGAATTTTTTTCAATTCAATTCCCACTCTATTCCTCGTCAATCATATATATATATATATATATATATATATATATATATATATATACTTACATATATATATACTTACACACATACACACATATGTATATATATATCTGTATATATACACACACGCACACACACATATATATACATATATATAAATGTATACATATATATGTGTATATATATATATATATATATATATATATATATATATATATATATATATATATATTTATATATATACATATATATATATATAAACATCAATATAAAATACATAATGATAATACCCTAGACTGACAAACAATCTGTATGACATGAGCTTTATATTAAAATCATGGCTCAAAGGGAGGTGCTGTGTGCTCAATTCTTTGGTGCCATCTTGATACAACTGTTTTGTTTTCGAAATTCTTGAAACAGTTTCATAGTCAACAACAGATGATCCAAACGAAAAAAAATTACACATTTTACCACGATAACAAAATAAATGTAAAACAAGGAAAACAACGCTGATAATTACATATTTCTTTTTTAACAAAAATCAGGAAATGAGTGTCAGAAGCGACACAAAATTTATCTTAATGTTCAAAGCTTTCTTTCTCTCTCTCTCTCTCTGTCTCTCCCTTCTTTTTTCACACACACTCACACATACACACACCCACACCCACACATACACACACCCACACCCACACATACACGCACAAACATATATGTATATATACATATATATATATATATATATATATATATATATATATGTACAGATGTATTTTTATACACATTCATATAAATATATGAATGTGTGTGTCCGTACTATACATAAAATTAGTTGCTTGTTTAAACAATTGTACTTGAATATTCCGACTTTCAGTATAGGTTTCCTTCCAGAACAATTCATTGAAAAGAATGCAAGCAAACAAGAACGAATTAAAGAAAAAAGTAAAAAAGAAAGAAAAAAACCAAAAAAAAACCGAAAGAGTGAAATAAAAATGAAAGTTAAGAAATGGGCAAATGAAAAAAAACAAACAAAACAGGGGTAAGAAGAGATGAACACTGGCAAGAGAAAACAATCAAGAAGAAAAGGAGGAAAAAGAGAAGAAAAAGAGAAAAACGATAGGAAAGGGAAACATGTAAAAGTAAATGAAGAATGGTGAGGAAATGATTATAAAGGGATGAAGGAAAAGAAAGAAAAGGAGGAGAAATGAAAGTAGAGAGAAAGAGGATGTGAGAAGTATAGAAGGGTAAGAGAAAGCAAAAACTGGAAAGAGAGGAAGATAGAAATAATTATTGTGAAAGACTGAGAAAAAAGTTCAATGTCAAGATTTGATATTTACCAGGTATATTGTTCAGTCAAAAACAGTTTTTTGTTGAGTTGATTTAGCGACAGCCAGTAAAAGAAACGGCTTACTGTGTCTCAAAACTATTCAAACCTCGAAAGAATTGCAGCCCTGTTCACACAAACGACAATGTTTTATCCGATAAGACAAATATTGACGAAATATCGATCGCACAAAAATATTTATGTACGTTCCCCCATAGATCCTGACATTTTGAACTTTTGATAGAATTGTAGAAAAATGAAATTTACGTTTTTTAACAATTCTTGATCTATATTGAAACAACCCTGAACTTCCAGTCTTAAAGTTTCAGCTTTCTTCCGCTATATTCATAAATAGTGATGAAATTTAGAAAAAAAAGGTGTTAGGATTAAGAACATATTTCAAGATTCATGCCAGGAACTAACATAAAAATTGTGTCTATTAAATTGTTCGAAAAATAACGACTGTTTTGCTGTAAGTGATTTCTGTTTACTACATGCAGAACCCAATTATCAGGCTCTTTACTTCACCAATTTGCCCTGGAGGGTCCGATATTATCAAAATGCTAACACGCAATATCCGTGACAAATTTTTGAGAGTTAGGCGAGTCTTGTTCAACGAGCATCTTCAGATTCAGATGGACGTCCCTTTTCCTCTTGATTTTTGAGACTCAAATCCCAATTAAGAAAATTTTAAACGAATGCTGCACCGTCCGTTCGGAGGTGGTTCATTCATCCCGTGCTAGGTCAATATTGGAAGCGGAAGCCATTTTCGGCCATATTGAACAAACTCATACTCGTGCAAGAGGATTATTGATCACTCTTTTCTCTTGATCATCGGGTTCAAATGTCTGTACTATCAACAAGAAAAGATGAAAATAAATGGTGGATACTGGTAAAGAGAGCTCATTTCTATCATTGAAACGACCTACTTGCATTGGTACAATATACCATAGCAATCATCTATGACATGATCATAATTTTGTATCTAGAGCCATTATTTTCCGAACTATCTAAAATTTCAAAGTAACATATATTCTTCAAAAAGTGTTTTTGCATTACTTGATATATGAGTTCTTATTTGATGACAGATTCAGATTAAGTTTAATTTCTGTTGTTATTTCGGATATTACATTTCGGCCAGTCGACTTTCAAGCAATTGTCAAGTGTATATGTCACCAGGTTTATTCGAAAGCTTTTATTGCACTTATTTAAACCGAATAGTTGGTATTTTGATCTTTATATCTGGAAAAATAAGCATAGAGTTTTGATTAGGAATACTCGTAGAAAGTCAATTTCGGTATTTCAAACAGTTGTTATCTTTTAGTCTTTTAGAATTATTTCCCTGGTCAATAAGGCAACATGTTTTTGTCTTTTTTTCAAACGGGAACTATACGATACGTACTTTATCTGTGGTGGTAGTACCAAGAGAAAGAAAAAGAAATGAAAAAGATTTTTGCTTCTTTACGAGTCTTTCTTTATGCCAATCGACTCTCAAACTTGTAAAATATTGCAGTATGGGAATATTCTGCTTGGATTTTTTTCGATAGAATTAGCCATTTAAGGCGTTTTTTGATATTTATTTTTTTGATTTTTTAATATTCAAGAATCATGACCACGTATATTCTATCATGACATCAGAACTGCTGGTAAAAACATGATCAAAATAGATGTTTTTAAATAGTTGCACCTCTTATTGATAGCATACCTCTTCTTTCTTTCCTATTCCTGTTGATTAACGTGATTGAAACCAACCGACAAACCGTCTTATAGAGATATACAGAAATATCTAAAAATGCACTGCTCTCATAATATGAGGAATATTTCTAATTCAATCAATCGTATCAAATTCAATTAATTTTTCAATCGGAGAAAATATATTCGTTGGACCCAACAGATTCAACACGGGGTCTCAAGTTCCGGATACTTGGTGAGATTGAAAAAAATATTATTGTAATGTTCTGCAGGAGTTGTTTGATAATCATTGCCCATGGCAAAAAGCATAATCTACTTGAACTTACTCAGCTCATTCTAGCATAAGGATACATGTGTTGGGCATCGAAAGAGTATCGAACTCATTACAGTTATATTCTACTTATCTGTCTGAGAAGCTGCATTCTTGTGAAAGTGATTTAGTGTACTTAGCTTTATCCGAAAAAAAACTTCAAACCTTTATAAGTTATTTTGTGTACTTAGCTTCGTCCAAAAAAGAAAAAAAAATATTGTAAAAGTTATTCAGTGTATTTAGATTTTTCCGAAAAAATCCCCACAATTTTTTGGTGTACTTACTTTTGTTCTGAAAAAAGACTCAAACTCACTACAATAATTTAGTTTTATATCTATCCAAAAAGCCATAAAATCACAGCAATTATTTAGATTTTCTTTATTCGTCCGAGAAAGCAAAAAACACACAAAAGTTATTTAGAGTACATATCTTTGCCCAAAAGGTCATTATAAACCCACAAACAACATTGCAAACATTATAGTCAACATCAAAATAAGTTTCTTCAGAGTTGGTATGGCCTGCTGGCTGCTTATGTATGTATGTTCGTGCGTACAGGCCAAACAATTGCAGCTAGAGTTGATGTTAAATTTACAATGTAATTTTATGATAAGTTCGTCCTTTACTTTGTGTTTACGCTTTTCTACTAAACTCACCTTTTTTAGTGATCACCAACCAAAAAGAGAGGCGTGACAAGTTCACTGATCACCCCATTTCACAGTTCGTTTTTTTTTTTTAATTTGCCGAAGATATTTGTCAGATGAATGTTTTATGACAGTCTCTATTGAGTGACCAAGCAGACCTCTCATAAACCTTATATTTGCGCTGTAATAGACGCCTGACACTAATTCTTATGCATATTGATGATAAATCACGTATTCCAGTCCCCAAATTCTGTTCGTTAGCTTTTCCCTCGTAACGACAATTCGGACTCTACTCATTTGCTTTATTCATGAACCCATCGCCATTTTCCAGGATGACTCATCCTGATATATATCGTTGAAAATAAATCATCGAAAACAAGTGGCGCTAATGGAACGTTCCTTGACCAGGCAAAACAAAATCTGGAATATCCAAATAACTTATATGCTGAAATATGATCTGAATTCCCATTAGTAACAGAACTTTCACTGGTGGCAATACCTCTACCTATCGTTGAGTTATGCAATGACAAACAGGCGGACACTGATCTTGAACTGACAATCCATTGTTCCCGAAATGCAGTTGCCATCCTGAAACCGACTTTCAACCAGAAAATGTTCGCCAAAAGCAGAACAAAACATGACGAAGGTCTCGTTTGCTGATCTGATGAGCTTTAGGAAAAGTTTGATGCAGATCTCAGAGATGTTCTCTCACATAACCACGGCGACACGAATAAATGAGATGAGAATTCTGAATGAAAACAGTCAATAAGGCTTGTGCATCACTGGCAACTGTTTAACTCAATGGTAAGAGCAACAATATGTTGAAGAAGCTAACCTATCGGTCGTAGGTGTGATTTCTGTTGTAGCCGCATTTTCTTTAATTTGTAGGGTATTTTAAGTTGTGAAGGCCAAATGATATATTAACAGAGTAATGACAGGAAAACATTTCAAAAAATAGTTTCAACATAATATAACGCAATTTATAATCATACTGTCGTATCATATATCCACTCCTCAATACTTATACATATGAAGTATAATTTTGAATAAGCATGATTCATTTGTAATCATTGCCGAGTGGAAGAAACATGCTGCAAATATTTAGCCGTTGGTATATTAATACGTGTTGAGACAACTATAAATGCGGTCGAAGATGTTGCAAAACAAAGCGACGTTTGTGTCGGTGGATGACATTGTTAACCTTGCTTGACCGGATTAAAGGGTGGATAACTCCATCTCTTTATTTCTAGGCGTACCATCGACTGAAAACGGGGTGGGATTGATTGAATATAATCAAATTGACGCCAACGTGCACTGACTTAGAGGTAAAGGGATTAACCTTATTACCCCCAACATATGAGGTTAGAAACAATTAACACCCGGAAAGGACAGTGGTGGCTACATGTTGAATCTACAAATACAATAGGATCAGATTTATCACGGAAGAATACGAGTGTTTTGAACGTAAGCCGGAATTATTCTCGGAATTTGTCCTTATTCCAAAAGGCACTTCCAGGTTGGGCGTCAAGTGTACCTGGTTATGAATAATCAACATTGCAACATATCAATCCGTCTGACCTTCAGACTATCACATTTGAATCTTGTACAGATATTGCATTGAAGGAGATGACAAAGAAGAAGGATTTTGAACATCGATTCTTAAACCAAGGGTCGTAAATGAAACAGGAATATGGTTAGTAAAGTAGGGTAGGAGAAACGTCAAATGGTAGAAAATATAACATAAAGCTATCCGCTAAAAGTGAAAGACAAGAAAGGCAAGGAAGTAAAATTACCTAGAACTGTTTTTGTTTTCGAGGATCCAGTCAATTAGTGGGCATGGTCATTTCGGGCCACTCCCATATTTTGTCCAAGATAATACAGAGCTTTAGATTTTCATAATGAGTACAGACTAAATAAAACAACATATATATATATATATATATATATATATATATATATATATATATATATATATATATATATATATATATATATATATATATATGTAAATGTGTGTGTATATATATATGTATATATATATATATATATATATATATATATTTAATGAGAGTCGGGAATCTGTTGGGTGAGATGGTGAGCAGATATTGAAGATAAATTTGACAAATATAGTAAGTCTATCTTCCAAATATACACCATGCTTCAAACTTTGTACCGGACTAATCTTGGTACGTAACAGTAGTGAGTTCAACGCTCACTATGTTCCCTTGCTTGTGACTCAGGTCATACCAAACTCAACCAATGATTTTACTTTTTTCGATTCTCACCGAGTGCCTAACACCTTTGTCTCGAATCCAACTGACCTTCGGACATAATTGAAGCGAGTTCAAACCTGACTGAATGCAAAACACTTGTAACCTGTAATCTTGACTCTTCACTATAGTGCATTCAATCCGTACGTGAACTTGCGGCCCAAGGAAGACTGTATGGTGTATAGATAATAGAAGCAAATTGCCAAATTACTGACACTGTTTGCCTTCTCTAAGATTAAAAAAGGAAATGGTCGGGTTGGTCACTCAATATAAAGAGTCATGTCTGTTAGCAGCAAGCCATGTCCGATATAATCAATTCAAAAATTGGAACAACGTTGGAAAGTTAATTCTCTCACCTTTTGGAGTCGGTAATAACTAAACAATATATATATATATATAGTACAGTTCTGCGTATGGCAGTGGTAAGATGCCAGCTTCTGGGTCTGAAACGAAGGTTTTGGTCCTAATTCGTGGTACTGGATGGGATAATGGATAGTCTATAGCTAAAATCAAGAGTTGTAATACAACGAAATAGCCGTTTGTGGATGACACAATTTTTTAATCATATATATATATATATATATATATATATATATATATATATATATATATATATATATGTATATATATATATATATATATATATATATATATATATATATATATATATATATATATATATACATTGCAGATCCATCTTCAGAGGGAGTGGATGTTATATATTCAACTCAGTAGCGTGACTTGCACAATTCCTGCCAGCAAAACAAACTTTAAAAAAAACACAGACAACCTTCATTGACAGTTTTAGTCGACAGTTTCCAATAATAAATGCTGATTGGGTTTCAAATGATAATCTCCATAAACAGGGACGAAAAACTACAATATGGAAAATTGGTGTAATACAAACTTTATACCCCTAATTCCTATTTGGCCAGAAACCGAACTGAGCTAAGCTATGAATTGAAATTTGATAGAAATATCCTTCATCATTAAAATCAGCATCATCATTCTGTTAGCACCATTTGTTGAATATAGACCATCCCTGAGATTTGCCAGAACTCTCTATCATGGGCATTGTTGAGCTAGTACATTTTGAATTTATTTAGCTCGTCATGTCATCTTATTTTCTGTTGGTCACCGTCTTATAAATAATAAATAAAATAAATTGGATCTAAATATTCAAACGGCGTTGGGAATATCCAAACTAAATCATGAAAAAATACTCACCTTTAATACCTACTTTCCAACGTTTATTACAAAGTAGAAAAGTAAAAAAATACATTAGTTTTCAGCTGCAATGTGCAATTTTGTGATTGACCTCAGTAAACCTTTTTACTCAAGTATATAGACATTGGATATACGTTGCAAAGTCCAGTGTACCTTAGTAATGATCAGGTAGAATGACCATTCTCGATTTCTATCATTTAAGCTTTTTCAAGAGATCACCTTAGGTTCCAAGGGCCAATTTCAAACAGGAAAGTAATGGAAAGAGAAATGTATTATTATTTCAGTAGGGAGTTCCCTTCGGATATGACAGGACCTCCAAAGGAGCCATATTGTTCGGTTGAGAATAGCTGAGCTATACCAGTTTCTAACCATTTTCATTCAAGGGATCTTTTGGCTTCTTAACATGGAGTAACATGTTTCTCTGCTCGGCTTTACTTGCCCAAATCATAGCAGCATTTTAGGGGATGTTTTAACAGGTTATCGACAAACATATCAACGGTTGAACGAGAGCCATTTGTATGAGTTTTAAGTTCGATTCGCGCAGAATTTGAACACACACTTGCACGATCTTCGAGCAAAATTCACCCCTCTTGAAGCTATGTCTCAGATTATATTCCAAGAAAAAGAGATGATAATGTAAAAGGCGGTTTTGATTCGTTCTTCTGATGTTTGGTGTCATGTGTGTTATACCTACGGGTGAAAATCATTGATGAAATATTCCAAAAACATGCATAAGGGATCGAACAAACATAATTTTATATAAGTATATTCGTGTGTATGTAAGAACAGACATACCTTCATAAGATGTTAGATAGAAATAAAATGTGTGATAGAAAAAATTCTGAATATAATTATGCTTATAGATAAAAACTTTCATTCATTTGATTATCTATACATATATGTGTATCGATGGTCGCACTAATCTATCAATCTATGTATCAACAATATATATATATATATATATATATATATATATATATATATATATATATAATAAAATGGGCGAATGTATTGTGTGCTTACGCATGAATTGTCCATGTGCAATCAAATAGATAGATAAATAGATGAGAAATTGATCATCAATTCTATTTCTTGCTTCAATGCTCGATTTTCCACTTACGATATTTCTTGTTTAATAGACATTTGTTTGAGGGGTTTCCGAAGAGAACAATTCAAGAGAACGAGTCAGAACTAATACCATAATGGAATGCAGTTTATTTTCCATTATAAAATTCATTGTATGCGAAATGGGGAAAGTTAAACCATGCCAAACTGTCACAAATATTCCTGCACATGCAAAAACTAATTAGTTTCAACTATTTTTAATCATTGGTGGTCGACACCTTTCGCTTCACATCATTAATATAGTGAATGCTATGCTACAAAGATACTAACAAACACAGTCACAAACACAGAGGCAAACACTCACACACACATACACACACGCATATAGATACATATATATGTATTTATTGTTTAATTTATATAAGTAAAGTTCTCAACATTTTTTAGAGATGGCTATTATAATGGTAATAATAGAACAGATACATTTAATGTTACATGAACTTATAGTTTTGTATTATTACCATCATGTGTATGTTTGAGTGTGTGTTTGTATTGTGGATGTGAAGTGGTCTGACAGAATGTCGATTGAAATGACAATTCGAAGGTGGAGAGAAAAACTCCGAAGATATACGTTACATCTCAGTCTTTTCTTAAAATTCTATGAGCATGTTTTGATGCATTTTGTTGGGAGCCAACTCCTTTTCTTTTTAGAGGAAATATTCCCAGCAGATCATAGAAAATTTTGCTGTTCACGTGTTTTGATATTATGATACCAATTTCTTTCTTTGCCATGAGAACATGTAAACAGCAAAGATTTCTGTGATCTGCACACAACATGAATAACCAGAGATCATATGCCGGGGAAATGAGACTTCATGCCGATCTATAAGAGTTGAAAAAATATTTGTTCTGCGATGTCCATGAGAGAGAGATTTGGCAGGTCATTATTTGGTTATGAAAGTAGCAATTTTCTCAACAGTTAGTAACTGTCAACAAAAATGTCGAATAATTTTCTTCATATGTTTTCTATGAAGCTGTCAAATAATCCAGCCATTTATCCATTCATGTGACCCGTAAAGACTGCATCAAAGGGCTGAAAATTTAATGATTTAGTCTATATTATGTTCCCAACATTTTTGGACCCCACCCTAACAAAACCAGACCCCTCCCAAGGTTAGATTATTTTCCTGACCCCATTAGCGATACTCATGCAAACTTTCACTTTCCAATTCATCGAGAATGTTTGAAGGTAAAGTGCTGTGTACATATGATAATGATGCTTGAGGTGATTGTTAAAGTATTCTGTATTCAGCCTCAATACGTATCGACCATCCTTCAAGAAAATATCATTGAAATTCATTTG
>OY735228.1:43425720-43445720 GCA_963457665.1 Thysanoteuthis rhombus | reverse complement strand
GATCATCCCCAACATGGCGTTGTTGGTCACATGACAGTTTCTATTGAGTGAATAATCAAATCTGGTATATTGTTCGTTTTATGAAACTTGATTCTTCGTTGCTTTTCAATTCCCACTTCCGACTACATCTCCATATATCTTCAGTGAGTTTCATACGCCCACGGTCAGTTCCAAATCCAACAACTAATATCGGTTCTCAGATATTTTCTTGTAACCAGTAACAATGTCATCAAAGGCCACAGACAACCACAAAAAAAAATATCGTAGGAAAGAAATATACATCATCAAAAGATTCCGACTACTTCAGTTAGTGTGCCTGTCGCCATTATTCCCTCTAAGCTGCCTGCGTCCGTAAGTGGCACACAAGGGAAATTAATGTGCGCACAGAAATATACATTTTGAATGTGTCTAGATAGCCTCAACATCTTTTTTTTGTCAGTCATAGTATCGCACACAGTCTCAAGGTACCTACGTTGTGAGTCCTGATGTCCAGCTGTTATCTGACATTCTTGAAACAAGACCAGCCCATTGCCATTTGGGTTTTGTAGTAGATTCTATCAGACCTTCATTTGCCTTTTTCCTCTGATATACCCTGTTATCTTTTAAGATATCTCCATTTGGTTCTAAGTAACAATGTGATCGTCGACTAATTTTTTCTTTATCTGCCTAATTCACTGTCACTATACATATAATCATCGTATTTGTGGTAGTTGGGTTATATACGTAGTGGCGGAATAAAAACCCAGTCTTTTTTATTGGCCATGGAGTAGCAGTACTTGAATGGGTGACCATTGGCAGTGGGTACAGTAAGCTGTGAGTGGCCATGTGTCACACTGAGAAACCTTGTAAATCGAAAGGTGGATAAAAAGCCAGTTTCAAATAATATGTACGAACACTCAAGGGTAGGGATCTATGCTCTGGCTCCTGCGGCAGAAGCTGACGAGGCAGGACTAAATCCGAACAAAATCTTCATGAATAAGTGTTAGGGGCCCCACATGTAACTGACTCACACAGAGAACAGAATGGGAGTAAAATTGATCATCAAGGGGAAAAAATTTGAATATCAATATTGAGTTACCTGCTTGAATTTTTAATTTACCTTATCAGAAATCCATTACCATAAGTGTTAACATAGGTTTTGTCCAGCTGTAAAGCTGGATAGCTGGCTATGTATTCATATATGACACATACAAACCGCTCTGATGAGGCTAGAGGGCTGAAAATTCTTACATGCACTCATAAAAAGATTCAAAAATTTTTTTTTTTTTTCAATCGTCCTGTCAGTAGGTTTTTAGTGAGGGTTCTATGTGCAACGCTATTTCATACTAAATTGGTACAAAGATTGTGCCCAGCTGTGATTTTGGTTGTTTTCTGAAAAATGAGACTTTCTAGCTTCTACTAATTTCAGATTTTTTGTTCTTTGTTCTTTTATTGATGATTTCATTATCGACAATAATTTTCAATAAATTTATCTCATGTTTTCATGTCTTTGATGTGTTGCTAATTTGAATGATTTCTTTTACGAATGTAGGAATGATTTCCGGAATCAGAAAAAAAAGAATAATCACATGCCTATCAGCAACACTACTTTTTAGTGATCGAACAAAATACGAAAGAAATAACTTAATCACCCTTTTTTTTCATTTTTTAACTGATCACCCTCAACACGGCATGCTGCTTAAAGACGGTGGTCAAGTGACAGTTTCTATGAATAAAGTCTGTCAAAGGACCACTATGACTAAGTAGACCTGTTTATTAACCACTTTTGCTGAAGAATGATGGAAAGTATTTCTAAATTAAAGATTGATTCCAGGATCCGACCCGAAATTTGATCAATTTTCCTTTTGCCCGGACCCATAGAACCAGGTGATTTTATTAGAATTCATTCAGAACTTTCCAAGATATTGTTTTGTAAACAGACAGACAGTTCTCTTCCAACTCTGCTGCTACAGGTGAATCATCACTGAAAATTGAAAACGCCTCTTATATATGTATATGTATATATCTGCAATAGAACACGCACTAAAGGAATATAACCTTTTACAAGGAACAATTGATTTTGGAAGGAAACGGCGGTAGGAAGACTTTAAAAGGATATGAAAAAATATGAAAGAATAAGAATTCCTATTATGTACCAAGTAGTGAATCGTGAGGGGCTGAAGCATACAAGTTTGGTTATATTCATAAAACAGAAAACAAAGCAAAAAATAGTGAAAAAAAAGAAAGAAAAAAGAATAAAATGAAGCAGCCTAGAAATGATATAGTGATAGAGAACAATCAACTATAAAACTGGTCGCCAGAAGACACTCTTTCTGAGACTGACAATCAGAAATGAAAAAAAAAAAGTTTTTAAAACGCTACACAAAACAAAGCATGTGCAAATAGAAAACAAATTCGTCTATCGGTATGTGGTAAATATGATGTTTAATGTAACACTCTAAATATAGGTCATCTGCCAGTAGGGGAACATCTTCTGTCTCTTTTTACACAATAAATTATATACATAGGATTGTGCACAGAGACTATAAAGCGTGTGTTCATGCCTAGGCCTATGACACAGTAAGATTGTGAAACGAGTGATTTCGTGAAAATGATCACTTTTCAGCAATATGGATCCTCATAGGGTGTCCCTTTACTGCGGCTTTGCGTCAAACTAAGCTGTATAAACACTATAAATATTGAAGCTCAATATATTCTATATAAGCCAAGTTTTGCTAAGTCTGATATAGTAAGTGAGTAACGAAATTATTACAGAAGTAATGATGAGCTTGTTAGTTATTACTGAACGGATTGCAAATCTAATGATTTCAGCAAATTACTTGAGTGTTCTGGTATCGCACAAAATCCCAAGAGATCTTACAAAATCACTGTATTTCAATAACACCTACATGCGAACGTCACATTGGTAAAATGACCACGACAATGCAATATTCACGAATATATGTCACTAGAAACACATTCTTTCATTTACATTGGGGCACACTTACAGACAAAAATGTATGCATACACACCGAAGTGTGAGATAGGAAGCAAACAAATATTAATGATTGAAATTTGTGCGCTGCATACACAAAAATATAGACCTGTTCATTCACACAATACAAAAGTAATGTCAGGCTGGGCTAGAAAATTATTGATCAAATTTCGGGTCGGATCCAGGAATTAGTTTATGATTACGAAATATTTTATCATTCTTTAGTGACAGTGCTTAAAAAGTTCAGATAATAAATAGGTTTAGATACACACAGTGTTCCTTTGACGTTTTTTTTTTAATTCAAGGAAGCTGTCAAACAAACAACTTAATTTGCTAGCATGCCCTGCTAGTGATTGTCAATAAAACAAAAAGAAAAGAGGGGTGATTAATGAATATTCAGTTCTGCTGTGATCACAAAAAACGTTCAGATTTTCAAATTTTCTGTAGATATTAATTAGAGAGAAATGTTTAAATCCTCAGCCCTCTTACTCCACTCGTGCAACGTAAACGCGGGATACATCCATGACCAGCAAGGCAGATCAACTTGAAAACTGAAAAAAACTATGTTGACATTTTAGTGCAATTTTGGCAGACATTTTCTAATGTATACATATACACATGCATACACACACACACATACATACATACATATATGAATATATAGTTATTAATGTTTTTTCTATCCATGAGAATACAAGAAAAGAAGAAATAATACAGATCCTCTCCGTTGATGATGATATTTAATCACAGAGCTCAATATTCATCAAAGCGAATAGAGCTCTCGAAATACTAATTTAAAAGTAAAAGGATATTTACCCTGTGAATGTCAACTGCTAGTGTCCAAAGACCCTTCTGTTAAACACGAAATGTTGACATCACTAGCCAGATATCCTTGTAAACTTTTCACACACACACACACACTCACACACACATATATATGCGTGTGTGTGTGTGTGTGTGTGTGCGTGCACATGTGTTGATGTGTGTGCATGTATGTATACATTTCTGTTCATCTGCAGATTCCTCAATAAGTGTGCAGCCTAATAGCTAAGAGAGCACTCGTATTATGCTTCAAAATATAATTAACCACATAATTTCCCTTCTAATCTATGTATCTAATTCACTGGTGAATATCAATCGTAGGGATCAAACATTATGTAGTACAATTTTCAGATCCAAATTTAACTACTATCCGCATCTTAGGGTTCAAACCCATTTATTCATCCCCATATAAGATGGGCGTGTATGTGAGCTGATAAATATGTACACATAAGTAACAATGTAGATCATTATACATATGACACATACAGTGTATATATATATATATATATATATATATATATATATATATATATATATATATATATGACACATACAGTAATTATATATATATTTATATGACAAATACAGCATATATATATATATATATATATATATATATATATATATATATATATATATATATATATATATATATATATAAAAGAATGTATCTCACTTGACACCGAACAATATAAGTATATAATCGCCATTTTTTCATCTTTTTCCTCTCATTGTTGAGACGTGCGATTTTTTTTTCGTTTCTTGTACAACAATATCTCATTTGTATGAAAATCATGACCGGCTATCATTCTCTCCTCCTATCATTTTCCTGCACGAATATTTGTGGGAGTAGATATTCCAGGAGTTTTGCATAGCTATTCACGCACTCACAATAGAGTGCCACCCAGTGAGTTCCAGGCTCACCGGCCTACGAGATAACTAGCCAATCATCAGAGTAAGGCACAGTTCGTTAATAATCATATGTAGGTGGAGGTTATTTTGATGCTTTATTTGAGTCTTTGCTACCGTTCATAAGATAGTTTATCGTAAGTGACAATCGGGAATATCATATACTTACTAATTGATAGAAAAAAAAGCTATCTATCTCTATATCTGTGCATAATTGAAAAGACGAACTCTTTTTAAATGACACCTACGCATTCACACCACGATGAAATACAGGTGAACAAATAAGAAATGAACTGCTACATGTAGTTGAACGCTGCTTTGATCCCAATCAATTTTTTTTGTTTATGGACTCACTCTGACTAAGCCAATAGGCATATCTTCATCGTGTAAAGTGTCGTGTTCAGTTCAAATGAGAGTTTCTACTGAAAATGAATTTTTTTTAATGATTATGTTGGATTGACTATTCACACACACACAAAGACAAACGCACACACACACACGCATACACACACGTGTGCACACGGATATATGTGTGTTTATATATATATATATATATATATATATATATATATAATTTAAATTGCATTATATCATATAGTATATCATGTCAATTAGGAGTTACAATATGATATAACGCAATTTATAATCGTAACGAATCATATGTATCTACTTCTCAATAGTATGTACATACATGCATATAAACATATCATTATCCCTAATATGTCGATTGATGGTCAAGTCCCCTGCATGTCTCCTACAATGACGAAAAATGATCGCACTCATCTCTGCCGTGCGATGACGGCGAACTTCCCATTCCTATCTCACCATCTCATGTCCGTTTTTCAGTCACACATGGACCAAAAGCTTAGCCGTTGGCCCTCTATTCCGCTACGTGCCCTGCCCACCCCAATCATTGTTTCCTGACTACCTTACGATTTCCTTCAGTTTGATCTTCTCTTTTATCCATGTTTACCCCACTCTCATTAAAGATATTCCTAAAATTGCTTTCGCTATTGCTCTCTGTTATATTCTGAGTTTTGTATGTTAATAGCAGAAACTTCAGGGAACTAAAAAAACTGTACAGAGGAAGATAAAAAAAAGAAGAAAAATGAATTCAGGGTTAAAGAAGAACAAAACAAAGACAAAAGTAACATTCAATAATAAAGACCCAGAAAACCACGAGAAGTGGCGCTGAAAGCTTGGGAGAAGTTCACGAATACATAAATCAATGTAAGGCAATAGACCTAAAGAAAGATCACAGAGGAGAAATGAGACTATGTATGAGGATTGGCTGGAAAGCATTTGATATAAATAGAGACACACTGAAAAGCAAATAGCCGTTATGCTTAGAACGTAAGATATGTGTATATTTTGGTTATTGGATCCAACAATATTCAGATAATATGATATATATATATATATATATATATATATATATATATATATATATATATATATATATATATATATATATATATATATATATATATGCGTGTGTGTGCGTGTATAAAAATACTACTTTCTTTAAGAATAATTTTGAAAAAGGTCTGATAAATAAAGAAGATCAGTTCAATTTTTAGCTTTGATTATGTTCATTATATCAAAGTAAACTGTGCTCAATATATTAATCGTATAATATAGAGCAACTGACTAAAAATGACAATCAATTAGAGAAAAAACATGTGCTTGGGGAATTTCTTTCCTGGATTATACGTATGTATGTGTGTGTGTGTGTGTGTGTGTTTATTTCAGTTTATGTATAAATGACTTGTACATCCAAATGAATAGATATTGTTGTGAAGTGTTCAGCGATGTTTCACACTTTTCAAGTTGGGGAAATATAGAAACCAATTATGACAAAATGGCGTAACGTTCACCAACAGTTCAGAATGTATTTGCTACGCAACACCCAAGATTGAGATGGCTGGCAAATCTTTGGGAAAGGTGTACGTTCAACTACAAACGCTAAAAGGATGATGATGATGATGATGATGATGATGATGATGATGATGATGATGATGATGATGATGATGATGATGATAAATAATATTCTGAGACGACGGCTGCATCCTTTTCGATGCATCCAGTATTTACCTTTGCTTTAATTTCCAAAGAATCTCTTCTATTCATTAGAACATCCATGTAAATAAAAGCAAACGTTGAAATGAACGCCCTCCCCCCGACTCGTACAAATAACATAGATCTCAATAAATGTCATACAAATTTTACCCGATGGAAATATTTATTTTATTAGACTCGGTGTTTATAAACATTCACATCGAAAGATAAATATTTCAAATCTGTTTCTATTGTGACAAACCACCTTCAAGAATTCTATGCTCATCAAGAGCTGTCAATCAGATCAGGGAAAAGAGAGAAAAATCGTTTTAAATGGGAAGGTAAGCACTTTTTAAAAAAAAATATTTTGCTTGCATAAAAAGCAAAAAAATGGAGACGTATATTTTTGTAGCTTTCAGATCAATAAGCATTTTTGCTTCAATCATAGCATAAGTCGACTGTCTTCTAATCGGGCTGTATTTTGCATCATAACAAAATACTATTTTGGTGAGAAAAGTATTTTGAAGAAGCTGTCAGAAGTTCACACCTGAGCTTCTTCGTCATGTCTTTTTTTTTCACGTCGCTTGCAATTCTGAGATGTTGTTTCGTATTAAACAAATGTTATCGCCAGCTATTATTTGAGGAGGGAGACAAACATATAATTCTACCCAAGGACATGAATGTGTGTGAGTGTACGTCTAGGAGACGGAGAGAAAGAAGAGGTTTTTCATAGCTCTTCAACGAAAAGTGAAACAAACATATATATATATATATATATATATATATATATATGTATACGTTCAGCGAAAGTCATATATGTGTAAAAGCAGCCGACTACCCGAAAGAGAAATGAATGTTCATTCTTCCGAAAATTTTCATGACAATGGGGTCTTAAAACTTCGAAGTATCGATCGTATCTTTTGCACTAACCTTATATAAGTTTACAAATTATTCAAGTCTGAAATTGAAATAATGGGACGCTGTTATTTATTTATGATTTTTCTTACGGCAACAATCAGAAAAAAACCAAGAATTTTTTCTATAAATGCTGTTACATCTAACAGTAATTCAATTCAATTTTGTTGTTTAGAAGAATTTGACGGAAAAAAAAACCCTCTGATTCTCTCTTTTTGGCTCTCCCTCTCTCCACCCTATAGTCATCAAACATTATAATCGATAGACTCACTGCACTTGCAAACCCCGGTGACATAGTGTATATTACGACAAAAATCTCCATCCATTTTGATTCAAATTTTTATTTTAAATCGAGCACCCACCTTATATCGAGAACCGTAAAACCAAAACGACACCATTTCGATGTTGCAATGTCCAGTGCAGAGATCAACATTCTTGGCAAATACCAACTTTATAAAATAGACCGATGTTGAGTTATCCCAATAAATATATACGGATATTGTGCTAACTGAATTGAGACATGAAGAATAAAATCTCATAACCAGCTAACTTTTTCTCACATTTTTTTAAATTTTTGTTAGGACGTTCTAAAATCAAAGCGTGGAATGATTCCATGAAGCAAATGTTGAAAAAAGGTGGAATGAATGTATGAAGCGAGTGAAAACTTCGGTGAGACAGTGGAAACGCTGAAGCTTAGAGGCGATAGGAATCGGGCAATTTGTTTCAAAGACAGTAAAGGATATGACCAAAAAAATAGACAAAATGGCCTCGATAAACGCACACACATGTGCGAACACACACAAACACGTATATTATTCAGAAATGGATTTACAATCAGACAGATATAGCTATACAGCATTACATTATTGCTTGAGTCTCTATTTGTAATGACCTCCCGGTATTACACGATGATTGAAGTATTTGGCACAGACAGAATAAATAGAATAAATTATTTTAGAGAAATGGTTGCAGCAATAATGAAAAGAAAATGGGCTGCTGCGGAGCTAATTTTTCTCCAATTGTTTATTCTATTCATGCTGACTTGGCCGAATAACATATTTACTTCAATAATGGGGGGGGGTCATTCCAGATTGAGTTTCAAATAATATGAAATACACATACACACACACACACGCACGCACACACACACACACACACATATATATATATATATATATATATATATTTGTATATATATATATATATATATTAACTGGCAATTTTGTAAATATCATCCATTATGCATCTGTGAAATGAA
This sequence comes from Thysanoteuthis rhombus, assembly GCA_963457665.1. NCBI lineage: Eukaryota > Metazoa > Mollusca > Cephalopoda > Oegopsida > Thysanoteuthidae > Thysanoteuthis > Thysanoteuthis major. Next base: position 43,436,784 of record OY735228.1, on the reverse strand, counting down.
GCTCAACACTGATCTTTCTCAGCACGAACAAATTTTACATTCTCGTTCCATTGAATGACCTCACTTCATCTCCTTTATCTTCACTAGTTTTGTTAATGTGGATGAATATGTCTGAAGTTCCTGACCAGTCCAATGCATGAACAGCACCGACTCTTATAGTCTTGCCAAACAAAGTCATCTCAGTATTGTGACGGGTCTCTTGCTGTGCCGTAACGCGCGCGTCAGTACTGCATATTTCTCACAATCTGGTGTCTCTAAAAGTGCTAAAGCCTGCTGAAACTACATTCAAACCTACGTGGGCATAATGTTGGTATTCCTTCACTCTGACCAATAATTGTACCACTACTCTATTACCTCATCGTCAGAGATAATCATTTTCCGTTCAAATAATTTAAATATCTCTGTCATTTTGAGAGAAATGACTGACCAACAAATATTGAACTTTCCTCCTAAAATCTGTTTTGGTGTGTTCCAACACACATCTTTACGTTGTGCATTCAAAATCAGAAAATAAGCACTGTGATTGGTCAGATACTAACGTAACTGTTACTGAGACGTATATAATGTTTATTATATGCACAGTATCACTCATATATATAAATGATTACCTCAGAGTTTACTTAAGGTAATTTTCTAGCACTGTGAAGTCTTCTTTAATTAACCGACTAGATTCCGTGTGATCTTTCACGTTTATTTATAAAGGTGGCTATTCTCTATCTTTGCAAAGTTTTGATGCCTTACATTCGGAGCTAACGATAAAGCAAATACAATAGACTCTGTAATTCATGATAGGCAAACAAATATATCTGCTTGTTGAAATGAAAGCAAGGCTGATCTCTCTCGGCACGAGCTTATTTTTTACGATTTGTAAAACGCCTGGTGAAAACCTAGGTTATGTTGACTTGGTTTAGTTACAAAAAAAAATCAGTACAGTAGAGAGCCAATAAGGACCCACGATTACAAACAACCTGATATTTATACGCAAAATATCGCAGTTTCTTTTCCTTTTTTGAGAGGAGCTGCATATACGAAAACCACAGCAACTTGCAACCATTTTCTTTTGCACTTTTATTGTTTTGAGTCGGGATCTGGGAAAAAGAGCTTTTTTTGGGACTAAAAAAATATAGATTTTGTAATCTTATCAGATTTAGTTTACAAAAATATGGATCCAGTGGCAAGGCAGCAAGGTTCATATTAATGGCACATCGGCCATTATAAGTTAAGTTAATCAGTGAAGATTCCACACTTTTGAATTAGTTTTTGTAAGATTTGTACTATTGCGCATCTGTGTTAAAAACTTGGTCTTATTGAAACCAATCAACTTTTTTTCATTCTGATGTTTGTCTTGCAGTGTCTGCTGAAAGGAAATAGGACAAATTTCGCTGTTTTTGTTACTCGGTTCACTGAAAACAGGAACACTTTATTTGCTTTTTTTTTTCTTATTCACTAAAAAGACTATCTATTTAGCCTTTTGTCTTACAGAGCCATTAGGAAAAAAATCAGTACGATCTTTGCCGCATGTATTAGCTATTACAAACAATATCAGGACCCTTTTTTGCTTCCTTTGTCTGCTGGTTGAATGAGTTGAGAACTTCTATTTTGATGATATTTAATGAAAAAAAAAATTAAGAGCTTCTCTTTTGTGGTCCTTCAGAAAAAATTGCGATAGACATCAGCATTTCTGACCAATAGGTCTCGTAGTAATTAGATTCCTTGAAACTTCACTCAATCAACAGATGACAATTTCCGAAACGAAGCCATTTATTTTCCATCGTGATTTCGCCACAAAACAATTTATTATCAGACGCCTCTTTAGAAATTTTAAACAAAGGCCTTATCAGGCTGCAAAAAAAAAAACAAAACAAAAAAAAAAACAAGAAACAAAATTCATATACCAAACAATCGGGCCGAATAACAAAACTATTTGAGGGTGAAAAGATGGAATTCAAAATCCGTCGGGAAGAAAGCCGCATCTTCAGCAGCTTATTTTACTTCGTATTGAAGTCCTTAATATCTTTTTGTTTTTGTTGTTTGAAATTCTTCTTTAATCAATTATTCATGAACATTGCTTGCACAAGTTTAAAATATCATTTCAACTCTAGTCATTTATACAAAATGGACACTGGAACTGAAGTAGTTATTCAATGATATTTGATTTTTTTTTCTCGAATCTATTTTTGGGTGAATAATTGCAACATTATTATCAATTTTGTCTTGCTTTTAAGTTTTCATTGCAGGCTTGCTCTTCACTGTTAGATTGTACTGTTTAATCGTTGTCGTAGAATCACGGCCCGACTCGAAATCTGCATTAGAAGCAACCGGAAGTCAGAATGAGGGTAAAAGCTAGTCAATATTGAGACGGTGATATTCTTTGCTGGCTGAGAAAGTTGATGTAGAGTTTATGTTATGAATGATTACTAATCTCAATGGATAGGTTAGATTGGGCCTTGATGAATTTTCCGATATAATCTCGTGTAGAGACTGAATATTCGTGGGTTACCACTTTAGTATCGGGGGCTAGATTCAGCGTTGCAAAATATTAGCCCCCTAACATGTGGAATAACCTGGAATTGATCTAAGAAGATAAATCCTGGTAAGTAGCGTGTTCGTTGCTTGAACACAAAAACAAGGTTAGTACACAGTTAGTTGGATCGTAACAAAATGAAGAAATAAGAACAAACAGAGAAGTAAACAATAGTTCCAGATCTAATTCATGAGTGAATCAAAATAAACAAGGACTGGAGTTTCTGCCAACACGAATACGTGGAGGGATCTACCAGGATAAAAGATGTAGAGATAGGAAGGATAAAGTGAAAGTAATGTCACTAAGTAAATGTGAGATAGAGTCCATTGAATGTCCATCAGTATGGTCATCCTTGTTGTAGCCACTAAGAAGTTATCTTAGGAAGCCCGACCTTGAGAGTGCTAAACTTGGATAGGATGCGTTCTTGAGATGAACAAGTGATGATGCATGTGTAAGAACAAAGTGTGTATAAAAACTATACCCACTATCCTAACTGAAGAGAAAAAGGAGAAGAGTCGAGCTTACCTCGACGCCGTCGGAACAGAGAGAGAGAGAAAGAGAGATTTGCCACCACAGTTTAAATATCATAAAAATAAGAATCAGCTATCTGATTGGCGGTTCTGTGTGACGTCAAAAAGGAAAAAAGGAATTTACTGTTTCTACAGAGATATAGGGGTTAAAGATAGATCCTTTCCAAGGGGCAGATAACTCCGCATATGAATAATTTTCTTTAGCTGGAAAGGTGGGCACTACATCACCATTTTTGGATATGTTTGTGTACCGTGTGAGTATCAATCAACTCAAAATGAGAATGAATATAAACACAAAAACTACGAACAAAAGATTTGTCTTGAATCAAATTGTAAATGTTTCATTTTCAATGACGAAACAAGATCGTAAGAGATCAATTGGATAAAGTGTTCTATCAAAAGGATAATTGTAACGTGACTATTGAAATGGATGTTCTTAAGTGCCAGTCCCAGATAAAAGGAGTATTCGGCCAAATGGAATATTTACAAAAGAAATTTATGTTCATTCCTGGAAGATATCTGTATTTCGACTCACATCTCAAAAATATCAACTGAGAAATAGAAATATATATGTAATCAGACCTAATATCATATTGATTGTTTGTTCAGTCGGAAACGAAAACCAGGACTTTCGTGCCCGAATGCATCCATCCATTCAGTGCCAGGAAATTTAGGTGAAGAGAGTGGGAAAGACGGGAGTAGGATTTTATATAGTGAGAGATTGCCGGAAGTCTGCACTAGTTTTTCAGGCGAAAGGTCTACTGGGTGTCTATAGTACTTTACTGGCTAGGGAGTTGAGTGGTTTCAGCGTAGTGATATTCAGCTTGGTAATTTTTAACACTTCTTTCATTCATTAGATTCATGTATATAATTTTATATGATTAAATTTGCATTCGTAATATGAATTCACTACAGTTAAAAATGTTTTATAATTTAGTCGCTGAACCGCCAGACAATCTAACGAAAAATACAATCAGCAAATTGATGCCAACTCCCGGTTGTTTATGTTAACTCCTCATTTTTCTCCCGGGAAAGGCAGAATCTCACTCCTCCCTGCGCTTTGCCTTTCTATCAGATACTTCTCTACTGCCAGGCCACAATTGTACATAGAGAGGGGATGGGTAACAAATGTAAAACTTTCTCTTATAAAACTGCACAATTTTGTTTTTGTCCCTCGGTAGTCAGTGTTACTTTCTGATTGATTATGTCTAACAAGTATAGAAAATGTCAATTACTCCCCTCAAACTCTGCTTTTGCCACCAGGACAGTAACATTTTGAAAGTTACTTATTCCCTAGTGGATAACGGAAAATTCTCACATTTCTAATCACATAAAGTAAAAATGATGAATATGTGTGAATATTACTACCCCAGCCACAAAAGCAATCTTTGGTAGGAATTATTGTCATTTTCTACACTTCTTATATATAGGCAATCATAAAATAACGTCCACTACTCAGGAACAAAAGTGGCGCCACCTCGTGCCAGCCAAATCAGTTGCAGTTTTAAGTTGTTCCATTATTGAGCAACCTTAAGTGGGACCTGTTCTAAATGATCTTCTTCCACATTAACCATATTCTTTGCCGTGACAAATGGTTTATTCTTGATAATCTAATAGCCGACCAGATAACCGGTGAAGGAGGCTATACTATGAAAAAAAAGAGAGAAAAAAAAAAGAATTGCCCCCAAATCCCATGTACGTACGATCCCATTGAGTTTGCAGTCAGTACGAACGACGAAGACCTGACTTTTACTTGTGTTTTAGTGTAGGTGGATGATTTAAAAAAAAATGTAACCCATCAAAAAAGCTACGAGATGAAGTTTACTGACCATCTAGATTTTGGGAGAACTTTTTCTCACCGGACGAACGCAGATGCAATGCTTTTGGCATAGTTCTGATCAGTCTTGACCAGTTGGGTCTGGGGTCTTTGTGAGGATAGTTGCATGGACTAAAAATATTTTTGTGGAGCCTTTGCCTCTCATATTCGCGTGTAAGGTTCCCCACGCTGGAGCGATCTCGTGGGTTCTAATAAATGAGAGCTACAGGATGAAACGTTATTCCAACAGACATTCTCCTTCCGATGAAAGGTATGATTTTGTCATCGTAAAAGCTCTGTATATTTGATATATTCGATGAACTATTCAAGGCACTGCATTGGATGAACCAAGCGCTGAAATTCCCAACTCAAAACCTGGATCTCCAGACATCGTTTATATGAAAAGATGTGGCCAATAGAAAGTAAGATGACGTGACGAGCAAGACAAATTGAAAAAGGATTAGCTCCACAATGCCCATGGTAGTGAGGTCTAGCGATCTTTGCGGAATGTTTATGTCCAACGACGGACGCTGATGTGCTGCTGCTGCTGCTGACGGTATGGATCAGCTGACTTTGACGGTAACTACGCTACCCTCTAAACATCGATGCCACTTAACCAAATCCGTCCGAATTTTAGCATACATAATCAATGGACCCAAAGTAATCTTTAAAAGTAGAAGGTTTCGAGGAACAATTGTTTTAAAGAGTTTCAGATCGTTGGTTCTATTTCTAATGTAACTATAATACTAAGCTAAAACCTTTCTTCCGTTCAATATGCATAGATACAAGTTATCAGTTTATCAGTTAATCCGACAATATGACAATGGAAAGACAATATATGACGGCCTGCATTTCGAATAATTACAAATTATTTCGACGTTTCGCCTGATAAAGGGTAATCATCATTTGATAAAGCCAAGTTGGGTGAAACTTCGGAACGGAATGAAATAATTTGTGCGACAGGTCTTCCGATATTATCATCTGATTCCCATGTATACATTTACATACTAGATAGAAACCGCTAAACAGAGCAAATTTCAGCAAGTTATAAAAAATTAACTTTTTGTGGGGGGTTGAGCGGTTACAACCGGATATTGGAATCGGAAATGAAGGACGAAGTTTTTTAATCTTTTTTTTGCATCATGATAGCACTACACGATATTTTTTCCCGATATTAAGCAACAATCGTTAGGGTTTGGCCCCATCGTTTCATAAACCCTCCGTATTAATCAGATGTTGCAGTTCATCATTCAATTTGGACTTCACAGAATCTCCCAAATGAAAATAAAGCCAATCCCTCAAAAGAACACGAGAGACAAAAAGTTCTTTGCCCAGGAAGATTAAAAATAAATCGGATTATGAAGATGTCTGAAAGATGGTAAAAGGTACTTGAACAAAACGGTAAATATTTTGTTCAATAAAGTTTATAGTGTGAATAAGAAAGGAGCGGCCTTTCATCTAAATCTATGACCCGAGGGAACTTTTCAGCTAAACCAAAATAATTTTTTAGTCCAGAAGAGCGATCAATTAGATTGTATTTTGGGGGGTTTTCTGTTAGTACCTAACATAGTAAATTATTATATCTATTACAGCTCACCACATATTAAGTTCCTTATAAATAGATTTATTTGACAGATTTATTTGACAATTCAATGAATATCATTTAACCAACAGCATGTCATGCTGGGGGTGATCAATCAAAAAGTAAGATTAATGAATCAGTTACTTTTTTCGTCTTTTGTTGGGTCACTATGGAGTTTGAATTCTTCAAAAAAACAATCGGGACCTATTTAGCAGAAACGTATATTGCAAATTGAAGGCCCAACTAACATTTTTTCGCAAAAAACAAAAAAAAAAAAATTCTTGTTTTTTGCTAGATATAATAAAATGTGAATGATGAAAGAACCAGCCCTTTAACTCCACCGTTGGAGCTTGTACGCATGATAAGTAAGCAACGAGCCAGCTTGACCAACATGAAAACTAGAGAAACTATATCGACAGTTTCGACTAACATTTTTTGATACAAGTAAAAAAATTAGTTGAGGACGTTTTGGCAATTTATCCATTAATTCCTTATTGACATGATCATCGGGTTACCGGCTAGGGATAGTCAGTCAGGTAAAGAAAGAAAATGTTACCCCTGGATCCGAACAGAAGTCTTAGTTTATAAACCAAAATTTTGTGATCAAATTTTATCGTCCCGACCGTCCCAAGAATGGTCTACCAACCAGCCAAATGAGCTACATATTCTTCCATCTTTTACAGTTTGTATGTCCGTGGGTTCATGTCTCCGAGCGAACCTAGTCACATTCTGAGGCAACAACCTTGAAAATGTGCATGGGATTTCTGAGGGGTCTCTTTCAAAAGAATTCGTGTGTGTCTCTCTCTCTATGTTTATCTTTGTACCGCCAATGTCTAAATCATGTGCTGGTATTTCATTTCCGAATAATCTAAAATAAAAGATCCATTCTTTTTAGATAATTGTAAATATCTTTTTATTTGATAATTATTTCTTAAACACGTGCAGGCTACAATGACTCTTATGTAGGGTACAGGTATTTAGAAGAAAATACTTTGTATTTTCCATGAAGTATTGTATATTATCGTCACTATTTACCATCATCTTGAATGTTGTTACTTCTTTATGGTTACCAAACTAAAGGTCCCGCTAAAGTTTAGTTGCACAAAAAAGCAATAACCAATTATGTTGAAAGTGAATAGTAACAAAATATTCTCTAATAAAATATATATGATATTGTAAGTAGACTAAATATATTCATGACGGTCATGAACGTCAATTTGTATTTAAGGGAATTGCCCGTTGTTCCCTGGGGGAGTGTTGAGAAAAATTATTTTAGCAAATCGTTTTTCTGATATCAATTTGACATATACGTAAAGTACTAAAGAATTTGACCCACGTTATGTGTATTCGGCTTGCCTGAAAGCAATTGCTATTGAGTCTGATCCCTTTTGTGTTCCCATAGAATTTGGCCACTTGCCGAAACTCGCCTTGTCTGGGAAAAGGTCTGATACAAACACCAGACAGATTTCAATTTTTTTGAGGACGACTGATAAAGTATAGTCTTGCATTGTTCTGCTGTACTATATTTATGAATACTTCCTGACAATCAGATATCTTAAATCGACAATCGGAATTATTGGCTGTTGGCCAACCCTGTCCTTACAAAAAGGATAAAAGATCAGATCATCTTTATGATTCCAGTTTAGTCTGTCGGCCACGTGCGACTCTTCCGAAATCGATCAGACTTATTCAGTTGCTTGCGGCCGTGGGTGGAGGGACGCAGGTGGTTGATACTGCTGCGTATTTCTTACAGGCATCACCGGTCATTGTTCGAGCCCAGATACATGCCAAGATTTCGAATTCTAATGTTAAAAGTGGACAGATCGTCACCACTATTGAATTTGGTGCAACACAATTTTTCCTATCAGGTACACAATTATTGTAGCCATCTTCGAAACTCAGCTTAACTTTATTGTCAAACTCCTCCTGAGTTGATTTTGTTTTCCTAACTTAACAACAATGACATGGTCAGACTTCTGTTTAAGATTAAAAGTGAAAAGTTTTTGTCACCACTATAGGATTTGCTTCACCACAATTTTCTTATTAGCTATACAATTATTGTAGCCACCTTTAGAACTCAGCTTAACTTTATCGTCAAATTCCTATTGAGTTGATTCTATTTTCTTAACCTAACCATAATGACGTGATCAGACTCCTGTTTGAGATTGAAATTGAAATGTTTTCGTCACCACCATGGAAATAGTTGCAACAAAATATTACTGTCATCTACAAAATTATTCTTGCCTTCAACAAAACAACAATGACAAGTTTAGACTTCTGGTCAAGACTAAAAGTGAGAGGGTTATAAAATTTAAATGATGAATGGAGAGATATAGATGAAAGATAGAGACTAATTCTGTTTTTACGCCATCAATCAACAAATGAAAACGAGAGAAAGGTAACAGTAATATCCATGGATCATCCAGAGAGAATCGAGCTCACTACGGCAATATTAAAGTGCTTGTTAATCATTGCTACCAACTACAAGCCGGTTTAATCGTTAAATCAAGGTGATTCGTATTTCGACACACACACACACATATATACACATAAACACACACACACATATGTATATATGCTTATCTGGACTTCACCCAGCCCAAACCATTCATCGTAGATAAATGAAATCTTGCAAAACCACTCAATAAGTGAGGGAGATGCGGTTGTTTTTTCTTGTTTTCGACTTTTTCTAAAAAAATCACTGAAATAGATACTTGTTTGGGGGTCAATTTACAACGAGAGTTTTTGCTAAATTAGGTGCTTATTTTTTTCCATGATTTTTCTCTGTTTTGAATCATAAATTTATGATTAAAAGCATACTGGGACTTTTCATCAAGATGAATTTCACCACCTTCGCCACTGAACTTACGAGGTGAAATGCAGCATATATCGGTGGCGGTGATTTATAATTTCCTTTGAAAGTTTGATATCGATTACGTCATTGTAAGGCTCTCTGGACATGGTGAATACCTATTCAGTTGACTGTTGAGAAAAAAAGCCAAATTTCTGGTTGGCTTGCTTGAACTAATAGAATAAATCAAAGCGATTTCCATGTAAATGCAGATAGACAAGAAAGTTTGAGCACGAATCCTGAACGCGTGAAAATTGTTCCGTATCCGTTGTAAGTTTGTACAGAATAGATTGTTTACAATATCACCAGGTGAGAGCAGATCAACAGGATTTATTATTGTACAGTTAGAGTATCTAGGGCGAGTGACTGGGCGAGTGACTATAAATCAGTCAAGCGAGTGACAGATTCTCTTTTATTTTATCTCCATGTGTGTGTGTGTGTGTGTGTGTGTGTGTGTGTGTGTGTGTCCAGGCACTCTTGGTCGCCTTTTGGGGGCTAAAACCCTGAAAATTTGTATGAGTAAATCACTAAGCACCACCTACAAACGTATTTTTCATTTTTTTTTTTTTGTTCAAAGAGGTGATTTTTAAGTCACTTTGGAAATACAAAATGTCAGAATCTTTTGCTTGTAATTTTTTTCTGTTTTTAGTTAACATTGGAGAAAAGATCTATTTCTTCTGAGATCATTTTTTCAATGATTACACACGGTGAAGATGCTGGCACACGATGATTTAATTAAGTGAGGTACTAATACTCAGAATCATTATTACTTTTTGAGTTTTCTCCAGAATATTTCGGTAGTGCTTTTGTGGCCCAGATGGTCTCAATTCTCCATTTGAAGTCCAGTTCCTGCAGTCTAGTTTGTATTTACTTATCATTTACTAAATTGTCTCGTCTAGACTTCCATGAAGTCTGCATGTTAAGCAACTTAGTCTCAAAGGCTGATGAAATCAATTCTAACAAGCCCTGTGCCAGACCAGTTCAATGAGTATCTCTCTCCCTCTCAATCTATGTATCTCTCTCTCTCTCTCCCTCTCCCTATATATATATATATATATATATATATATATCTTATTCAATGTTCTTCCATAGGGATGGAGCACTCTGGTGGATGAGGAGTTTCTGCGTAAATGAATACATCACTTAAATGCAGCCTTATTGATCACCCAGTTCCGTAGTCCAGAGGTAAGATATCGGCTTCCGGGTCTGATGTGAAGGTGTCAGTTCAGCCTCATGGTACTGGATGGGTTAAAGTCTATAGCCATGCTGAAGAGATGTAATACATCGAAACAGCTGTCTGTTGATGACAATATATATATATATATATATATATATATATATATATATATATATATATATATATATATATATATATATATTCCTATATATATATATATATATGAAACAAAGGCATGTATTTTGTTCGGCACCAGGATTAATAAAGAAGCAAAGTGAACAACCGACCACCTGAATGAAGAAAATGAGCACTGGATAGTTGTTGACGATTTTCCATGATAATTTTTTCTGAGGTTAGCTAGAATATTATTTACGTCTCAGAATGAACCTAAGTCTTTTCAATTTTAGGTTGCTGTTGGGGTTTCTTATCACAGATTCAGTTGGGGGATATTATGGTATATTCTTTCTTTAAAATTTTCCATTTGAAGTTTAACCAGAACATTTTACTTAGATTTGCATAAAAAAAATATGTTTTTGAACCCATTCATTTTTCGATATATTTTGTCACATTCAGAAGATATCACT
>OY735228.1:43418220-43420720 GCA_963457665.1 Thysanoteuthis rhombus | reverse complement strand
TGGTTCGAATGTAGGTAACCGTTGTCCTAAAGTTTAGAATGCAGCACTTTCAACTAAACTACTGACCATTAATAGATTGAGGAAAAACTAAAAATGATATTTCGTTCCCAATTTTTAAATTCATTCATGAAACAGAATAACGAGGAATTATAGCGCTTAGCGTTTGTGCAGTAACATTTATTGATGCTTTTATCAAGTTTCGGTACGGATTCTGGTGAATATGTTCTTTGAATAACAATATTGGAAGACTTGTGTAAATAAATGTAAAATTCTCTTTCGACGTTTCGTCCATTTTGAAGACCTTCTGCATGGGAAATGAGCAGATTACAAGGGAACGGATGTGTTTGAGTCTAATGAGAGTTGCAGGAAGTTGAGTGCAGGTTTCTGTATTGTTTCTATGTTATGGCTTATGCCGGATGTTACAGGAATGTAGATGAACAGGTGCGGATAAAAGATATTCTGGATACATTGAAGTTATGTGCGATTAGGTAAGGTTTGGTAAAAATTCGAACTCGCAAATAAAAAACAAAAAAGATGACTTACAATCTCATATTTATACTGTGCATTTTCCTATACAATCTTTATTTTTTTCCACTGCACCCAGTTCACTGGTTGATATTCTCCACATCCATTTTTTCAATAAAAGCTTTGTACCAAAATTATGCTTTTAACAACATTCCAAGTATGAGATATATTTGAGAACTTGAACTATCTCCCTCACTTATACAGTTCAGAATTAGACTTTGCTATAATTCAGTCATTTAGGCAACGTTTTTTTTTAACAATGATACCATACATCGATTAAGTGACTTATTAACCGTAAGAGTTAATGTGCCTTAACAGATTGATGATTTATCAAGTTTATACTGTCTCGGTCCTGAAGTGACTACTGATAACATAAATGTTACATGTACAATAGATTATCATCAGCATCGGTATCAGCAGCATAGGCCCCCCCAAGATTTGCCTGACCTTTCTGTTATGGGCGTTGTGGAGCCTGTACTTTCTGAACTTGCTTTGTTTGTCAAGCCGTCCTATTTTCTGCCAGCTACTCTTTCGCATACGATCTCTAGGGTTCCACATTACAAGTTGTGATGTCCAGCGGTTATCCGCTATTCTTAACCAGCACATTGATAATTTTCTGATGAATTTTATGATGTCTCTGATTCCACTTTTCTCTTATATTCTTTGTCGTCTCAGGATTATTCTATCTCATGTTGAGCCTGATCATGCATGCTCATTTACGTATGCTAAATGTTCGTCAGTATTTGGAGAATATCTTAGTGGTACTTTAATTTGGGAAAGGTTGAGCAGCGCTAGTGCGATACAAGCCCACCTATTAGTTTGTCCCATTATTAATTCCCCGTACAAGTTTACCTGAAAAAAGAAAAAACATGTAGGATATATACGAATACACATTGAAATACATATACGTGGGTAATAAGAATATGCCTTGCAGTAAAATTGAACAATTGAGTTCTGTTGACCGCAAATGAATTTTGGAAAAAAAAAGAAAAAAGAAAAAAGAACTTCAGTTTGGTTTTTTATTACTTTTTATAATTTGATTATTCTTCAAATTCAACGCTTTACAAGAACATAAAGCTCTAACTATTTCGTCAGTTGCGTCCATTAGCGTGACAGAGCACCAAAACACATTGTTGATTACAATCGATGACGACACAAATGAAAATATGAACACGGATCGCATTTTATATACGTAGACAATAGACATTTGTATTGCGGTGGGCAAGAAGAAAAGGCTTTTCTTGACCACCAGCTGATTTGAAAAAAATACATTTTTCAATTTTTATTACATTTTTATCATTCATTAAATTTATCATTTTACAACGTCATCAGAGCGTAAAAATTCTATTTTACCACATCAATAGCATCTCTTAGTGTGACAGTGTTAAAAAAACAACAACAAAAAACACATTACTAATTATTATGTGTGAATGAGTTCACTTTACCGGTTGGATAATTCCTGATGAGTTTAAATTCTCCTAAATAACATGACGTACCAACTATTTCTTTCAAACATTCCAAGCGAAGAGTCATTCATTGCTTTAGTAAATATTAACCATCTGCAAGATCTGTCACGTTAAAAATTCAAGTAGACGAATGTTCAAATAACACATTTTGCTTAACTACTTTACTAATGAATGTAACACGATCGGCTTCCCCGAGATTTCATCATAATTTCAAATCCAACATTTGATCGCATATATTTACGTTGATTTCGAAATGAAAAATGACAAATGAACGCAGATCTTTTTTGGAAATTTTTTTCTAATTTTACTTTCAAGTTAAATAATGGACATTTTATACGATGGAACTAAATAAACAGTTCAACTGAAGAACTCATAATTTTTATGATTTCATTGCAGTGATTTTTGCCTTTCTTTCCACTAAAGATATGGACTTGTTTCTGTATTTATTTTGAATAACCCAACCGGAAGGGCGAATGGGGTAAGGAGCAGAGATGGAGGGATAGAGAGAG
>OY735228.1:43335720-43415720 GCA_963457665.1 Thysanoteuthis rhombus | reverse complement strand
GATTAATTAGAAACCGGATTATTCAAAGGATGCCTTTGTTTTTGTTCTCCGGTACAGAGTTCTCTACACTTTGAAGTACACACACACATACACACGCACGCATCCCCCAACACACATATTTTACTTTATAATATACATTTGTATATGTATATTTATGTGTGTGGGGGGGTTCTCCAGAGTGAGGGAAACACACACACGCACACACACGCACACACACACATATATATATATATATATATATATATATATATATATATATATATAGAGAGAGAGAGAGAGAGAGAGAGAGAGAGAGAGAGAGAGAGGAAGAGAAAGAGGGGAGAGAGAGTTGTAATTGAAATACATAGATGGATAGATATGTATGTGTATAGATGGAAAGAAAGAGGAGATGACAAGGAGAGAGAAAATCAGTACGAAACAGGTATATAGATAGTTCTTATTGAAATATTATTATACATATAAATCTGCATATGTATATAAATATCTAGAGAGAGGAAGAAAGAGACAGGGAGAGCGGGAACTAAAAATTTAAGTCCAGAACGTATAAGCATACAAAGTTGGAAGTACTGTTTCTCGAAACATAAATCTTACAATCTATAATTTCATGAAATAAGCACAGTGATAAGCATAACGGACAACATCTCTTCACATTTGTACATACTCCTCAGATTACCCGTGTAAGCAATAACAAAATATATACCTGTTTTAGTCAGTCTTAATCATATACAATCGCATGCAAAGAATTCATATGCAAATAGTTATGCCCACGCATGTTCATTCTATACACAAGACATGTATTATAATTTGTATTGGAAGCTACGCAAGAATACCTAACCAATCATGACCAAAAGTCAAACTAGACTCAGATAAAATACGAAGATAAATATGAAAATTTTCTTCGTTTCTTATTGACGACTTGACACTCATGCAATTTGTTTTCCTTCCGCAGAATTTACGAAGGTAGCCAAGCATAAGGTTCAGAGAAAAATCATAATACGAAGAAAATAAGACATCAGTTTGTTCTATTCCCGTTGGTACGGTATTTCCTAGGTGTCGCAAAATTCACAGTTAACGTCATAATCTATACTGGTTAATTCAAACATTCCCAGACACTGCATTGACACCTTCTGTTCTTGCAATATTGATGGAATGCATCACCTGGTGATTTGACTTTATTTTCATTATCTTACAACAATGACAAGTTCAGACTTTCGGTTAAGCCGAAAAAAATTAGAAGTTTAAAATATGTATATAAAAGGAGAAAGAAGGGGAAAAGAGAGAGAGAAAGACAGAGAGAGAGAGACACAGAGAGAGAGACACAGAGAGAAGAGGTGGACAGACAGATAGACAGAGAGACGGACGGAAAGACGGTCAGACAGACTCATAGATTTTGTTCCTACGTTATGAATAATATAAATCGACGAAAGGAAGAAAGAAATAGAGAAAGAAAGATTGAGAAAGTACAGAGAGAGAATGGAAGATAGAAAAAAGAGAGAGAAAGAGAGGAAGAAAAAGAAAAGGAAATGAATAAAGTGAAAAATTAAAAAAAACGGAAAGGTATTGGCGCTGAATTCAATTATCTAATTTTACCAATAGATTGATTTTACCAGAATGTATTACTTTTTTCATTTTTTTTATCATCACAAAGAAAATAACTTGTTTATTTCTTTCTCCTCTACTTTTCTCAGTAATAACCCCCATTGTAGAAAACGTGAGATTTTGCACACACACTTCCCTCAATAAATTGTTTTACTCTAAATATCCGGCTTAGTGGCAGAAATAGTTGCGTTCAGTGTGCAGTTTGACCCATAGCAGTTAATCTTGTTAATTGTCAACTTTTGTAACTATTAAAAATCGATCATTAAAAAATAATTTCGTTTTTACAATTAGTAGAGGATAATCGTTTTATCAACTGGTCGCGTTAGTCACTTTATAGAAACCGTCACGTAACCATTGTCTTTTGGCAGAATGCCCTATTAGAGGTGATCGATTAAAAATTCGGAAGAAGGTGGATAAGAAGCATTTTTCGCCGGACACAAACTGATAGACCAATAAAGCAAAAGATTACATTGCAAATTCATCCCATCCGCAACACTAAACACCTATTTAGGGTCGAATTTTTAAAAAAGAATAAAAAGTAGTTTTTCACGGATATAATAAAGACTGATCTATTAATTTTCCAGCAGTTTAGCTCTTTTTGTGCATTTTGTACGTGTGATAAATATATATCAAGCTGGCCAGCCGGATCAACCTAAAGACTGAAGAAACCGATGTCGACAGTTTTGGTGATAGTTTTCGTTGACAGTTTCTAGAATTCTCTAGTTCAGATTTTTTTGAAGAGGAAGTCTATGAGAATGAACTCCTTGTCTAACCAACCAAACCAGCCACTATTTCGTCCTTATTTATTTTGGGCAGGGGAGACGTCTGGAATAACTTCAGCCATTCGGGCAAAGAGGGGAAATAACTTTTAAGAAGCTAACATGGACTTTGATTGAAACTCTGTCAACTTATATAAGAAATTCAGCCAAAAATTAATATAAAAAGGGGGTAGGTTACATGAAAGTGATAGATCTCTTGTATTAAGCTAGTCACGCTTTGCTTCATTCGTCGTTTAGACGTGAATTCGGATCAAATAGGAGTTGGCCATCGCCGTTGCTCGTGTCAACTGTCGTCGTCGTCTGGAGTTGTATGGTTGAGACCGGAGCTGGTTCTTTGACGCGCGACGCCAGATAGGGTAGAAGCCTGGAAGCGGAATAAAATGATACTTTTATGTCCAATGCACTTGCTTTGATGGTAGAAAGTGTGATTTTTGCCTCTGATGCATTTACTGCTGCATGATCATACTGTCTGCCGCTTTCTCCTCTGATGTAAAACCGACTGAGCCTTCCGGGAAGAAAATCGTTTCCTTTTGAAGGAAACGCCACTGCATGTGTACAGTGTCTTTGCCGATACACGTGTACGTACGCATGCACATACGGAGAGACGTACACACTCGCATACACAGAGACATTAGTACGTACAATCTCACACGTACGCTCGTATACACATATACACACAAAAACACGCACAAAGACACGAACAGGCGTACATATGCTAACACACATTTACAGACAGAATATATAATCACACACTGACACAACCACACACATACACCCACTTACGAGATTTCATATCTGAGTAAACACCCGTGCACGTATAGACGTCACAGAACCTAGAAAAGTAAGATGTGGTTATATAGAAGTAAGTTTGAATCCACGGTTACTCTTGGCAATTCAGACTACTTTCAAGATATGTAATGTAGAATAAAAGAACAATAAACAAAATGAACATCCATCAACATAAACACAGAAAGAGGCGTGCATAACAATATATTCCCACTTGTGCAAATATACGAATTAAATGTATTTATTCAACCTATGAGCCACTGAATACCTCGAGACGAAACCCTGTCCTTTGTGTGATAATGAAATGCCTATCCTCAGCAATAAAATGAGGCGTAAAACGTCATTATGTCTTCTTTTTCACTTGCTTCGATGTATTTTGTATAAAGTGTGTTGCTTTGATTTTGGGAATAGTTTGTATTATATGAAAAGAGAGGTTATGGTGGTTCAATCTATCCGTAGAGGCTTGGATTTTTTCAGAGCTCGATGCGATTCATATTTGTGTCTATGGGCGTTAAAGTTTTCTTGCTGATAAGGATCTTGAGAGATAAAAGACAGCGTTCATACACACCTCGGCACCGTTCCACATTTAAAAGTACGACCAAAAAATAGCTCATCAGTATTTCTTCTTCAGGTATCAGACAGGTGACGTTAATTACCATAGATATTCTAGAAAAAATGGAGCCACAGGACGAAAAGATTTCGATATTTACTCTTCATGTCCAAAGCACGTTTAGTTTCATTTTCTGACCGTCCCCCAATTGTTTTTTTAGTAGGGAAGGTGCTTCAACTTTAAGTGTAAGTTCATGCTTAATTTGCCCCTTTGTTTATGCCCAGTAGTTTTGTCACTTGGTTTTTGAAAATTCAAACTTTTTCTTGATCACTGCCCAACACATTGTTAGAGAAATGACTTATCCATTCTGTATTGATTTTAAATGATCACTCCCAGCACAGTTTCATACAACGATAAATGATTTTAAAACCAAACACTCATCTATCTGGCGAAACTTTCAATCTATGCAGTACATATTTATGATAACTTAATGGTTTATGTAAACTATAAAATCGGGGATAGGAGGTATTAACCAAATATAACATTAACTTCAATAATCCCATGTATAATGTAAGAGAATATAGTAAACGCTTACATTGAATATAAGATGATGCCAAAATGTCCATCTCTCATGTAACACGAAAGCAATCAAAATGAATCTAATAACAACATGCCTGACAGCTGAAGGGTCAAACTACACTCTTACTTCTAATCCAATTGAAGATGATTTGCTGCCACTTTCGTATAGTGTATATAATGAATAAATTAGTAAATATATAAGACATCACTTTAACTGAGTTGGTGAGATAGTCGCAAACCACTCATTTGGTCATATTTTCAAATCGCGGTAGGGAAATGTTGATTCTATATATCTGTTTGGTTTTATGTGACGGGAAAGAAGTACAGTGAACAGTTTACTCTCCTTAATTTAATGAGGGTTTTTCTTGTTTCTGAAGGATAAATCCAACTTGCATTTGAGTTTGAGAATAATCTAAAACTTTCGTGATCGGATATTTATGCATCTGTTTCCATTTGAAAGCTTATACGAAACATTCGCTTCAGCGGCATTCCTAGGGGGTACAGTAACTTCATTTAGATCATTCTCAGAGGAATACATTGTAAATAATTTACTCCAAAAATGCATCGAAAGTCAGAATTAAGGATTTGTCAATAATCAGGAATCAAAGCCAATATTCTTAACGGAGAAGGTTGATTATATCTATAATATTTACACATTTACTACATAAATCTGCTTTATTGATTTTACCATTGAAATGCATTGAATATAAGGAAGAAGGGAATTGCCAGGGGTCAGGAATTAATGCAAGCATTTCTGACGGAGTGGAGCTCTGATAAGTACATAATGGTTGCGTCCGCCTCATCCGAAATGCCTGGGGCCAGAGGTGTTTGAATTTCAGAATACACCACTGTTCTTCTCTCTGATATACTGTGCTGTCATATGATATCTCTAGGTGAATCTGAACATGATCCCTTTCTGTGTACGTTGCATTGTTTTCAGTTTCAGGTCAATCATTCGGTTATGTTCCATGTTTCGGTCGCATAACTGACATTCAAAATGATACGTTTGTTGTGTGCACGCCTTCTTTTTTAGGACTAATGGGGTTTTCATGTTTTTTGAAAGTCAAGCTCACTCTATCAGAAGTTTGTCCAACAAGGGTTATTCTTCACTTGATAATTCCTTCTTTTGAGGATTCCATGGAAGTTCGATACCCTAGTTATATGTCATGTTCTGCTTTCTTCAGCACTGCTTTTGCAGTTTCAATCGCTGTCTCCGTCCACAACGTGTATGCTGTATATGACATTGATATATCAAAGTGGAAACCAAATTTTTTTGCTTTTACAATCAGTTTGTCTTGCATTATTTAAAGATCAAGAAATTCAAAGGGATAAAAAGGAAAGTGGTATCAACTTACTCACACTCATGTGCTATAGATGGACAAAACGATAAAACCTTTTTCACGTGAGCCTTTTTGACATTTTCGAGCATATATTTGTACCGATGAAACAAAGGATACATCGAGTCTTTAACGTATGTCTAGCGGTGAAAATGATTTGTTTTGAATTTTGTTTTTGGATTAGAGATCTTGAAAATTGGTCTCATCTCTGGATCATACTGCAGTGAGAAGAGATATCAAAATTCTAACTTGCAGTATGTTGTTAGCGTTCAAAAGTTCCAGATTTTTGTAACATTTTGATTTTTGGATAATGGTATACAACCTCTACCTTGATTTCATTCTCTCGCCATGTATGATTTGAAAGTGATTTCAAGTCGAAGGTTGTTGCCGCAGAATCTCACGACCGATGAAATATGGCTTCCACTCCCAGGAAAATATTTACGTTATTGTTGGGATCCCCAATTCTATACCAATAACGTAGAGTTTTGCAATCATGAAATCCAACGTACAGTGCTGGTTGAAAGCAACTGAAGGCCCCACAATATGACAAGTAGGGTTAAGGACCTTTTTTGGAGGCTGCAAAATTATTTGAAATTAAAAAAAAAAAAATTCTGTAACAATATTTATATTTCCCCCAAATCGTCCGTATACAAAAGTGTATGCCTTTTGGAGCTTATTGATGAATGGTAAATTATTATTCACTAATTTTAGAAAAACGAATCATTTCTGTTACATTTCAATAATCTATTTATAAAAAAACGATTTAATTTTTCTATTGTTAAACACCATATATGCATTTTATCAATACCAATGAAATTGAATCAAGTATAAATTTAAAAAATTTTCTTCGTGGCAAGTCAAAGCTCAGATCATATGTAAATCTTGAAGTAGACACGGATGTAGCCATCCAAAATTAGAAATAAGTGGAGAAAACTTAGTGTCTAGTTTTTTGTTACATTCGTCACTGTCTTTTAGAAGTGCACCATTATAGATACAAAAGGCCATATCGGAGAAACCAATGAAAGTCTCTAACAAAACTCCGTATATATATATATATATATATATATATATATATATATATATATATATATATATATATATATATATATATATATATAGAGGTACCTTGACACTTTTTCGGATAGGTGGCAAGCTATTTGACGAATGAGTGGGGTAGCCACATGTTCAAGATGATATATTTTTGGAAGGGGGGGGGGGGTTCTTTCTCACTGTCAATTTATTTTTTCATCACAGTTTCTTTAAATACTCGGACAAAGTTCCATCTACCAAAACACCAAACATCGCAATTGCCTCTTCTCCAATAGTCGTAAGATCCTCATAGACTGCAATCAAATATTACTATTATATATATATATATATATATATATATATATATATATATATATATATATATATATATAGATATAGATATAGATATATAGATATATATCACTTCACATCCACAATACAAGTGCACACACACATACACACGCATGTGTGTGTGTGTGTGTGTGCGCGTGTGTGTGTGCACGTGTGTGTGTAATTCAGTTCCTCCCAAACGATTTGTATAAAACATTGGTTCCAAATACTGATTATTATCAAGATCTCAGCGTGTGACACAATGCCTAATATATACACACTTCCCGTACTGATCCCATATCTATTCTCATCTGATTCCTGATTTGAAAACTTGCGATAAATGTCCATTTGGCATTCAGAGTCATCTTCCTAAAACGAACGACTGGGCAAATGTCGAGAGTGAATTAGCCGATGGTCAGAGTCATTTATTAATAAAACTGTATTCTCGCTATTTGGCCAGACATGCCTGTTAGCTAAGCCGTATAGTAGTTGGACCCAGCCACTGTATTTATTGAACACATGTTGGCTCTTGCTTTTCTCTCCATTTGTCGTTTAACAATAGACAATAATTTGACTGATTTTATAAAAACATTGGAGAGGACTAACAAAGTAGAACGGCCATTAACGCAGGAAACAGAATGAAAAAAACAAGTTTGAATCCAGTGCAACCGACTTAATCCCTTTTGTGCCAGATTTAGCGCTTTTTCTTGTTTTGGTAATACGGAAATCGCTAAATTAGTTCAGGAGAGTATTAACATTTAGGCCATTTTTTCCCTATCTTTAGCCAATTTTTGACATGTTTTTGTCCCTTGGTACTTCTTTTATTGAGCAATTTTTAATCTTTCTAGTGCTTTCTGGCAGGTTGACTGGTATAGATATATCATTAAGTTAGCAATATTGTTTGAATACCAGTCGATATTGACAATGTATCTTCCGCACAAATAACCTTGGATATTACATAAAACTAATCCTAATCTGGAGCCTTAACTAATCGTCATCAGCTAAACAATAAAATCATCAATACTACGCAGTCTATAGTCAGTCAATGGTTTTCCCCTACTTTTGATACTATTTGACTTCTGCCATTTGATATTTTAAGGAAGAGACGATGTTTACCAAGTAATTACCATTGCTTCTATATGTAATTTTTAGGCAAATATGTAACGTTGTTTGGTAAATAATTGCTGATTTGCTCATACTTGCTTACAGTCACGTTGGATTCAAATGATGCCTAATGGTATTAAGCTGATATAACTATTTATTTTTTTGGGATAAACATGGTACAAAATTTGCATAATAATGACCAATTGTACCATATTTTTTTCTTATCGCAATATAAAGGACCAGTGATCGTGAACTTTTCCTGCATGGTGAAACACAATTTTGATTTTTGAATAATCCTGTTATCGAAGTGTAATTTACATGTTGACATATATTTCAGCTTCAGGTAAATGATCATAGATAAGCAGCTCATATTTTCCAATATATTTTCGAAACTAGGGGTTCAATAAAATATAATCAAACGTTTCATAATATTCTCATAATACTTGGATAATAACACATAATCAAGTCCCTCGCGTGTCACCTAATAACCTGCAGCCTGTCACTGCTGACACAAGCGTAATAGGTTAATAAATTATCAATATTTTCTGGTTCGGATCGTGAGATGAACTATTCTTTTACAATCTTAGAAATTTTTATTTCACAGATGAAGAGTCGTAGTTTTAATGGTCCTAGCTTTTACACAATATTCCAAAGGGTTAGGGATACATATTTTGAATGTGTTTATATTTTCCTTCAAGACCACAGCATGAATCACACACACGCACGCACTTACACAGACACCAACACACACGTTCTGTATGCATAAACACACATAATTAAACATTAAATAAAAGATACACGTATATATACTTAAAGTTGATCCTTATTTATTTGAAGAGGGTTTGATACCGGTACAGATACAATATCAAATATTAGGTATGAATATATGATGTGAAAATACCATTTCAGGATTTAAAGTAAGTTGTGGCTGTCTGAAGCTCCTAAAAAGAGATATGGCTCTAGGATGAAAAGTGTAGACATGGTCCTGCCATATTTAACAACTACAACATACCAAGAGATATGTACCCTCACCAAAGCGTTGCACTTACTATGAACTGAATAAAATACCTTCATACAGCTACAATTCAGGGGATATAACTGCGTAACCCTCAATTTTTCAATATTTGAACAATTGACAATTAATAAAAAGATATATCAAGATTGTCATGGAAATCCAATAAAAAAAAATCTTCTGTATATATATATATATATATATATATATATATATATATATATATATATATATATATATATATATATATATATATAAGCAGCAGGCAAGCATGAGTATTTTACAAATCTTCGAATATTCTCTCCATGTATGAAAATATCTATCATTACAACATTCTGTCCGAAAAAAAAATGATTTCTCTCTTAGCCCATGATCTGGAAAGTTTCATATAAATTCATTCAAAACTTCCAAAGATAGTGTGTGGACGGACGCAAGAACAATCATGTCAATAAATATACCTCTGCCAACAAAGAAGATTAGGGGAGAATTAACGCCTAAGCTCTCTAAAACAGGTCTTCTTGGTCACTGAATAGAAACCAACATGTGACCAATATCTTCCTCCAGCATGCCATGTTGGGATAATCAATTCAAAATTTAGAAAAAGTGTCGATCATCAATAAATAAGTTACTTTTCCCACCTTTTGTTGGACACTCATTACAGGAAAAAAATGTCTGCATTTTCATAAAACGAGCAAAAATACTAGGAGATAGAATCTCAGGGATCTATTCAGCATAAATTATCGTTGAAAACCTAACCCCTAACAAACAATTTACCTATAAAGAAGATTAGACACTTCTTCAGGTATGATAAGGAATGAATTTTCAAAATTCCAACCCGGTCTGTATGCGTGATGCAAACAGACCTGCACACATAGACAGCCAAACTAAATTAAAAAATGAAAAAACCTGAAAGTGTTGATGAGAGTTTTGTTTGACAGTTCATAATAGCCCTTGTCACGAACTGATCATCAATAGCCTTTACAATATCTGTTCAAACTTTTAGAGCAAAATCAAATTTGTTCAATAAGAAGGTACAGGATATGTCTTCAAAGATTTTTTTTTTTGAGTTGAACTTCTGAGAATGCTGTCGCACAGAAATATGTATTCTAAATGACGTTGGCGTAGATCTATAGACTTGAGTAGTCAGGATTCTTTTCAAACTCTTGGAGAGTTGACTTTATTATTACTATTAGTCAGACATTGAAACGGAGGGGTCTGTAACACGTTGTCGTGTCAGATCGTGTTGTACTTTTTCTTTCATTCTGAATTTTTAATTTTTTTTCTTTCTTTTCTACTCTCCTAAAAACTTGAAACATATTCTTATCTATAGGTGAGAGAAGACTTTTTTTTTCAAATCGGTTCAGTGGTTTGAATAAATGTGTTTAAAATGAAATTTAGACCCAAATAAGTCTAATTTGATATTAATGATGTAACATCCGTATAAATTTTCCTGACTGATGATATTTAATATCTAAATCCATTCAGTATTCCTCTGACCAATTTAATGATTGTTGCAGGTAAGGAAGTATACTTTGCATATCTAATTTTGTTATCAGGTAATAGCTGTCCAACAGATACAATATAATGTACCCCCCCTCTCTCTCTCTCACACACACACACACTCACTCACAGAAATAAACACATAAAAATGCAAATGTTCTGTATGCATATACATAATTAAACATTAAACAAAAGATACACGTATATATATATATATATATATATATATACATATAATTGATTTTTATTCATTTGAAGAGCCTCGATACCGTTAGAGAGACAATATCAATAAATATGAATATATCTAGTCTCAATTCTGAATCAGTTTCGTGTTAAACACTTATTCAGACTGAAGGAGTGCATAACTTTTATTTTTATTTGTGAATGAAACTAATTTAAGAAATATATTGAAACCACAATGCCAAGAAACATAATCAAAGATCTTTTTAAAGTTATATTTCTACAATTCCAATCATATGAAGTATTCATAAAAAAGAACTCGGACATTTTTCAGCAGATTTATTTGGCTGTTCATCAGCTGGGTTACTCCGCATTTCCGGTAACTTGCCAGACATTTCACACATCTCTTCGAATAGATCCACCGGGAAATGTAGAAATTAATTCTTTTTTTCTCTCCATTTTACGCATTAAGCTCCCTGTAGATTTGGGCAGCGCCTGGTTGTTTCATTTTTTAATGAACATCACCACTTCTATCTGGGCCTACATTAACATTTACGAATGTAATCACACAAGTACACATGCGCTTATATTATGACAAAAAGTGTTACTTACAATCGTTTGTATTGAAATCTACTAAGCTTTGCTGAATACAGTGTAGAGCTAAATAAAGGAAGTCTTTTGATATTTTACTAATTATGGAAGGTAAGCCTATCAAGAGAATCGGTAAGAAAAATCCTTGCTTTTAACAAGGCTCGATTACAGGTACAATATTATTTTATTGCTGCTTTGGATTTTGACAAATATGAAATTATTTCAGTTCTGAAGACAGCCTGCAAGTTTTGCAGCTTTTTAAAAGTTTTTTTTTTATTTTTATGTAATACAGAGCAGAAAAAATCATTTTTTTTCGATTTCTTTATAAATAAAAAGATTTCTCGGCTATTCCATCATTTGATTTCTATTTCTTTAATTTCTTTTCTTTGCATGTTTGTAATTCTCCTAGAATTTATTGGTAAGCAATTTTTATGAAATGTTTCGAAAACTTTCCGATATCCATCCATCTGGCTCAGTGAATCGATTCCTCCTTTTCCTAGCATATTGTTGCTGAATTTTTCTTGCATCTTTCAAAAACATTTTTCGTGTAAGAAAATAGTATCACAAATAATGGAGTTTATCTAGCTGTCTTCTGACACACTTTCTGAGTCACTGCATGATGATGTAACAAAAATAGAATTTTCTGCTACGTTAACTTGATAAATAATAAAATACCAGAATTATTTCAGGATGGATTGAATGTTGTTTCTAAATCATTTGGAGCAGAGCTTTTTATCAGAGACACCCACATATGTGTATCAATATATGTTTAAGTATATCTTTGAGTTTGAAACATTTAAATATCAATTTAAAAAAAAAAAATGTGACCATCCAAAATCAACCCATATCTTTGTAGTGGACGCATCCAGATTCTGTTTCGTATGTTTTTCATCTAGTTTGGTATGATATTCAGGAAAAATTTCATATAAACAAGATAAACACGAATATGTTGTACAACAAAATGTTTCTTAGATATCATAATCGCGAAATCATCTGATTATAACCATCGATTTTTGATCGCCTGTGTATAGTTCTGAATATTTTCCAAGACTTTTTCACGTCACGTTTCAGTTAAACTGTTTATCCCATCAGAGAGAAAAAAAAATAAGGATTCTGGTTTTCATTCGCTGAATCCTTCGAGGAATGTAAAGATAAACTCAACGTGTTAAGAACTGCTGATCAAGCGACTGAGTTGCACAGAGCTTAACAACTAATTGTGTGGAGGTGACAAGTGTGGAGGATAAGCTGTTTGTGGAAGAACCCAGTACACTGATTTTCTCTGCAAGCAGAGAACGATTCATTGGAAGCGATCTTGTTGGTTACTCAATAGAAACCATCACCTAACCAACGTTATTTTGCGGAAAGCCGTGTTGGGTTTGATCAATTAAAACATTGAAAAAAAGGCAATCAATAACTAAATAAATCCTTTTGCCTTATGTTGGGCAGTGATCACTTAAAAAATCAGAATTTTCTAGAAACAAGTATCACTGCCAGTGCTCAAAAACTGAAGGACCAATTTAGCATAAACTTGGGTTGTGAATGGAACCCTCTCTTGCTTTAAAAATAACACATATAATCAGGAAGATAGGATTTCAGATAGAGAAATGGCTTCCCATGTATTGAGTTGTGTTCCACCCATTAGTGTGTGTTTAAACCCAGCTAAAATCCTGGAATCCGAATGCTTTTGTCTTACAAATGTAATCGTAATAATTAAAAAGCAATGATCCTTATTTCGAGAGAGTTTATTGCAACAGTTGCTTTCTTTTCTTCCATTCAGATGTTATCGCTGAAGTGTGAAATCCTCTGGTCTAATCAGTGATTTAACATGGATTACCTTGTGCCAGCTTTGTGCTTAGACAATAAATGCGTCTTCATTTCTCCAGTCATCTCAGCAAATTCCAATCAAAACGAGACGGGATGTTAACATAAGAACATGCGCACGAAATAAGGCAGTCTGAAAGCGGACAAAAAAACAATAGATAGAAAGATAAATATAACAATAAATAAAAGCCAAATAAATCAGTTTCTTCTAAATTTTCTTTGGTTTCATCTTACTCATATGCCATTCATAATATATGTGATTGGACCGCCTGTTTTGTCAGCTTGGTTCCAGAGAAATTGTCGAGAGAAAAAAACAAAACAAAAAAAAAACAAAGCCGTACAAAGCTGATGGGGATAGTACGAAAATGTGTTGATCAGATAAGACAATCCGTTCGGAAATTTCTTTGGTCTGAGGAAATCTTGTCAGCCAACTCTTCGAGATAAGCTTCTACATGAATCTTTTATCGGAAGAACTTCAGCTCTCTGAATTCCAAACTTGAAACTGGAAACCGGCTTTGTAAGATTTCAGTCTGCTACGCATTATGGGATTAACTATTCCTGAATTAGGTTTGGGGTGGGGTAGAAAAAGTAAATTGAATTAAAAAAAAAAAGGAACAAAATCTGAGTTTTAAATAAGTGTAAAGGGAAAAAAAGACTAAGCTACATGAGGTAATTTTTTTCTTTGTCGACTTGATGCAGAAACAAGGAAAATACTTAAACAATACTATGTACAAATTACAGGCTATCAGAACTACTCCCCATAAAACAACTGTCCCCATAGAACAACAGCTCCCACAATACCTGCAATTTAGATAAATTACTCTTGACGATTGCAACTGGACCAGTTCCCGATGGGTGTGATCATTTACATTGCCAACTACTTCATTTCCATAAACTTTAACCTTGACTTTACGGTTGATATGCTATTGTCAGGGGGTGAAAATTATACTGAGAACAATGAACCAAGAACTAGATTACCGTATACCATGAAGTAGAGACATACATTATATCCATTAAAACTGAACAACTTACGAAAGCATTTGACAAGTGAACACGCCGAAAAATATTGAAACTGTATTGAACCGATAAAACAACAATCAAAGAAGTATTTAAAAGAGGGAAATATAAACAACATTCCAAAAAAGGAAAAAGCTAACATAAATTTCGTATATAACATGTACAGAGGAGTAGAAAATACAACTGAATAACATCGAATGAAAACAACCTTTGAACCACTACGCCACTCACAGTTGCCTGAGAGGAGTAATTCCAAATGAAACAGGTCTGGTTGGTCGATTGATAATGCCATGCAACCTTTGACAGCATGACATGTTGGGGTCAATCAATTGAAAAATTGAAAAAAAGTTTGATCAGTTGATCAGTTACTTCTCTGGATTTTTGTTGGGCAATAATCACTGAAAAGTCTGATCTTTCCTTAACCTAGGAAATCATCAAGAGGTCACTTTTCAAAATGAAAAATCTACTTTGGAGAGGAATTAAATAAAAATCAAAAAAGGTTTGTTATCGACGTAATAAAGACTAAATTTGAAATATCCTGCCCTCAAGTTCCGGTGGTAAAACCTGTGTGTGTGTGTGTACATACATGCATGCATATATACCAAGCCGGACCAACTTGAAAACTAAAGAAACCAATGTTGACAGTTTTGGTTGACAGTTTCATAGAATTAATCATATCTGACAATCACTTCACATCTAATGGATTCAAGTGAACAGTCTATAAACAGTTGACTTGTGGTGTCAGGCAGTCCCTTGAGTCTAATGACTGTGGTAAGTACTTACAGGCGACACATTTACATTACTGATTAACATATTGATTGCTGTGAGTATTATTATTATCATGGCTGTTCTTTGCCGGGAATAAATCAATTATCTGTACGGGAGTTGTTGGGCACGCATTATTTGATTGAACCGAGGTTATCAGTCAGACACATCTCGCAAACACGGCTCAAAAGTGGACGATGTCAGGCGCCATCTCCCGTTTACAAAAATTCGGAGTCAGAGTAATAAGGTAAATGTGCAATAAAAGATATACGTTTAATTTGCTGATACCTTTCTATTAATTTGGGTCGCACTAGATTCTCTGCAGATTTGAATTCTTGGTCGGTACTGTTATCAAAATGCGGCAATTGAAATTTCAACTGAAACTGCGAAATTAGCTTCCTCTATTTTCAAGTTTGGCTGGCTTGCTGGCTAGCTGATATATTATATATTCATGTGTGCAAATGGAGAAGCGTATACACTCAATGCACTTTTCTGATAGTCACCTATGGAGTTGAAACATGGAACTTAACCAAGAGACTGACCTTCAGCCTGAGAAACATGTAACATGCAGATGGAAAAAATTATACTCAACCTCACATGGAGTGATCATAAAACATAGCAATATATAAGGAGAAAATGGGAGTCCCAGACATCATAAAATCCATCAAACAATCAAATGTCGATGGGCCGGTCATGTTGCAAGAATGGCAGATAGCCAATAGACAATGGACTCTAAACGTGGATCCTGGAAGATGACATGCAAAACCTTGATTGGTAGAATAAAAGATTGAAAGACCAGCTTGAAAAGTTGAAGTATTTGCTCTGCAACGTCTATAATAATAATAATAATAATAATAATAATAATAATAATAATAATAATAATAATAATAATAATAATAATAAAAATGATAATAATAATAATAATAATAATAATAATAATGATGATAATAATAATAATAATAATAACAATAATAATAATAATAATAATAATAATAATAATAATAATAATGATAATAATAATATGCAGCGTTATAATGATATGTACCATTATAAACCCTTATAGATTTTTGACTTGTTGGCTTTTCTACTTAATTTCATCTGTTACACATCCCAACTTATCAGGCCTAGCATTTAAGGGCAATAAAGAATATTCAAAAGTGGGACCACAGCTGATAACATAGCCAGCACAAGGTCACTAGTCACTCACTTTTACTTACTCCATGGTTGAATGTAGATCATCTGCAACTTGCCTCTCGTAGCTCACGGGATGGAGCAGCCATCATGGGAAGATAGGATTTCCAAGTTTGGGGAAAGGATGTGAGTTCAAGTTTCACTGAGAGCTTTTCCGTTATTCCTGTCATGCAATGAAAAAAAAAAACTAAAATAAAACAAAACACCAAAATGTTAGGATGATAATATATCGGAACGGGACAGGAGAAATCGTAGTCGAAAAAAATAGGAATGCTTCATTGGAAAATTTATAATTTAAATCTATAACATCGTACAACTAGTACTTGTAAACAAACAATAGAAAGAAAATGAAAGTCAAAAGGTAATCCTAATGACTAGCTCAAGTTACGAAATTCAGACAACTTTAGACATTTTATTATAACTGGATAAGAAAGAGAAATAAGATCACAGGAAAACTAATCGAAAATTAATAGTAATGGCAACGTATGATCTAAGAGCCTAAGGTTATTATGCCACTGATTTGATATCAAATAATGGTTGACTTGCTCGAAATTAAAACAGGAAAGTACACGCTACCCTATCAAATCTGACCCAGTCTTCTGTCATACCGAATCGAGCCAGAAGAGACGGCAGTGTCTGGCCTTGTCTCCTTTTTCGATGTTTTTTTTCTCTCAGCTCATGATCGGCCAAAAGATATTAAACAACAACGATATATCTTGCCTTCACCGAAAAGACATCGTTCAATAAAATTCATGAATATCATCGTATCCAGGATTTAAAAGGAAAAAAAAACTAGTTCTTTAACGTAGAAATTGCATAAACGATACACGGAGTTGAACCCGTCAAAGATAACTGATCCTTTCATTTTTGACCGGTATTGATAATAATATAATTACAAAATCATAATAGTAATATAGATCAATAATCATATAAAGCAGTATAAACATTGATAAATATTAAAGAAATAAAATTAAATATTCAGTCACTGTATTGACTGGCGTATAATGCAAAATATTCAATGTCTGAATTTTTCCAATGATTTTTTATTGCAGTTTTTTTCTCGGACTGTTGTCTTCATCTTGGATAAATTTTTTTTGGCTGTCTTCAGGTGATATTATACAGAACTGTAAGACAAGCGGACATCTTGGCAATACACAGGAATATGAGTATTCTATTATCTAAATTCGAACGGGTTAATTCTTTGGCTCGAAACGTGTGGTTAATCATGGTTGATGCAAAAAAAAAAAAAAATCTGGAGCTGATGCCAAAGGGGGATCTCTCTTCAAGAGGAAATCATCACCTGCGTGAAGGTACGGAGTTCGTCAACGACTCCATTTTGGTTGAATAAGTAGGGCAGATCATTTTTGTCACTTCTTCAAGGAATTAACCCCTGTCCCTTCAAAAGGCCGATGCATTTTTGCCGTGGCTGATTAGGAAAGGGGAGGTAACTGCAAATATCTGGGGCATTGTTTTATTAGAAAGAATTTCTTTCTGTTTTTGTTGTGTATGTATTTTCATGTATGTTTGTTCAACGTTTCTTTTCGTATGAATGACAAGAAAAAGAGAGTATTGAATGGAAGGTAGATCAGTATGAATTATTTCGATAATGAATGTGTTTATGATTACAAACTATTCCCCTTTTCTTCGAACATTATCTTGATTTTCCCATGCTCCATACCAGGAAATAAACCGGCATATTTGTGAATAAACTCAGAAAACTTTTCATGGTTTTTGCCTCAATGGAGAGATGAAAGATCGGAAAAAATATGCAATAAACTTTACGTGCATAAACCGTAGAGAACTGCAGATGTAACCATTTTAAATTTTTGTTTGCACAGCATAAAAACGTATATGCTTAACTATATGATACAATGGCTCGACTTTTGAAATAGAAATACATAACTATTTGAATAGTTCGCAGGCTCTTTTCTCACTAACACGGATTTTTACGATGAAATCATTATTTCACGAGGTTGGTGCTTTTTATTCACGAACATGTCTACTTGTTTTCACATCGAGTTGACTGCATCGGGTCAGTCCTACCCACCTTGCCGAACCAAAGGTTGGATCGTTCAGATCCAAGATGCCATAGTACTCGAGCAAGTACAGTACTAAATATCATTGATATAATTGATGTAATAGAATTTAGATTAATTGAATAAATTAATTGAGTAAATATTCTGAATACTTTTACTGTCCATCCATGATTTATTTACTTTCAAACAGTCAAAATGATCTACGATATACGTCATCTGGCTACTATTGTCTGTTCAGCATGATTTCATGCATCGGTTCGGTTCACCATGATAAACGGGCATATATATATATATATATATATATATACATATATATATATATATATATATATATATATATATATATATATATATATATATATATATATACAGAATATGTGGTACAAATCAGGCTAGCAGTATAACATAATATAATAATATATCAATAATATAAAGCCTCTTCTGAAATGTAATGGATTTATTTCATAGAGTGCTCGATACATACGACTTTTTACTCATGAAGTTAAGTTGTTATAGAGTAGAGCTGGAAATAAACAGTACATTGTGGATTCGCTACACAAAGTAGCTGATGTTTCTACCCTCTTTGGGCCTCAGCAGGCGAATCGGATTCGCCTGCTGAGGCCCGAAGAGGGCAGAAACATCAGCTACTTTGTGTAGCGAATCCACACACTGCTATATATGTATATGTGTGTTTGTGTGTGTGTGTGTGTGTGTGTGTGTGTGTGTGTGTGTGTGTTAATTGTATATGACGGTGTTTCTGGGGATTTTTATCGATATCATTTCATTTTTCACTCATTTTGATTTTTGATTCATCGCAAATTCAAGCTGTTGATAGTAGTTTATTTTTCAAAGCTCACGTTTTTCTTCTGAGGTAGAATTAAAAAGTACCAACATTTTCAAATGGTGGCTTAGAGATAATTTTTATCAGATGAAATGTTTAGAAAGCACGAGGTGAACCAGCCAAGTTGAGTATCAGGGTTTTGCCCATCATTCACAAAAGTGAAAATTAGACACCTCGGAATAAGATGACTACGTAGCAGAAACGCTATCAAAAACACACAGTGCGGGGCAGAGAGAAGCCTGGCGGGAACTGAGGATATAGCAACAGGAAATGCGCCTCTTGGACAAAAGCTGATCACCCCCAGCTGGGTTGCCAAGGCGAGGGTATCTGATGGTCAATGACCTGAAAAAACCCTATGACCCCCGGTTCAACGCTGAAGATATAACTAAATAATACCAGACAGCGCACTAATGAACTTACCGCTGAGTTGGAGAGTATCAGTGTTCATTATACAGGTAGATCATTTAGCTTGGAAATAGTGGTTATGCGGAAACTTTGGGGAAATTGTAATTTCGTCCGTGTCCATACATTTGCATAATGAAGAACTGGTTTAGAGCTAGAAAAGGTAGGAAAAATACTTTGTTAACTAGAAAAATAAATAATGATCATCAAATATTGTTTGGTGGTGTGTAAATGTGATGGTCATAGAAGTAGCGTGAGATCGGAGTCAAGTTGTCTGAGACTTTGTATAGTTAAATTAATAGCACTTCGCAAAATGGAAAAAAAAAAAAAACATTTTAGATTAACCCTCCCAACAAGAAAAAAATACCCAAGTGATAGTCACTCAATAGAAACCATCATATGACCAATGTCTTTTGTCAACATGATTGTGCTGGGGGTGATTAATTTAAAAAATGGATGATCGATGATAAGCTTACTTCTCTCGACTTTTTCCGCGTATTGATTGCTAAAAAATTTTCAATAACAAAAAAAATTAACTTCAACGAAAAATTACATTGCAAATTGATCTTACCCCCTCCCCCCCGAAAAAATCCAATAAAAACCTATTTAAGGGAAATTTTCAGAAAAACAAAAACGAAAAATATTCTTCCAGGTATGAAGTGTAACTGTTTCCAACAGTCTCCTTCCATTGGTGCTCCCTGACCATGTGACCCCATACATATGTAGTCAATCAGCCAACTTATAAACTGTAGAAAACAATGTTGATATTTTGGTAACATTTTTGGTTAACTTTTTCTAAAAGAATTTCGTAGTCATTTCTACACACACTGAAATGCTCATGTAATACAAATACGAGCTCTTGAACAGGTTTTTTTTTAATAATGACTAACACGAGTGAAATTTCTCTTTTTTATTGTAATCAACGAAAGAATATTTTTTTGCATTTCTCAGATCCATTGACGCAACGCGTTTATTTCATCTCATAATTTTCCTTGTTTTACAGTAATTTCTGATCTGGCCTGTTGTTCCTGTGTTTTCCTTATCTCTAGTCTCGAGTCTTCACAAATATTTGTTGATGCAATTGTAATCTATACGTGGCAAAAATTAGATTTTCAAACCCATTCAACATTTTAGGGCCCCTGTCAAAGTATCAACGTAGTCATATTCATTTAATCACCGTATTCAAAAAAAAAACAAAAAACACCCCGACTGACCAACCAAATGGGCCATAGATAATTATCTCTCTGAGTGTCTGTGTCCATTTTTCCAGACTGCAAACCAGAAACTTTTCACGAGTACACCACTAGGCATCATCTGAAACTTTGTTTTTTCTTTCTTTTTGCAGGGGATGATGAACGATAAAAGATCTATTTCTTTGAAAGATATTTCAGAGTAAAAGTTCCTTTTTATACATACTTTTTTCTAGATAATTATTTCTTGTGTATGAAGTGGCTATGGTTGTACATCTATGGGGGGTTATTTGAAAATTCAGCACGGTCAACATTTTAGGTTTCATGTCGGAAGATCCATGCAACTATACTTATTAGATTACTTTTTACAACTTCTTCGATCTTATTTACTTGTTTATTTGTCAGTTCATATGAGGTGGTTGATTCGAAAGATGAATATCCAGATAATGCGCAGTACTAGTATTATAGACAGGTGGCCTCCAACCGAAAAATCGAGTCCAATCCTTCAAAAATCGTTATGATCTTAGTCCAAAAACTCTAGTAGGGAAACGATTTGTAGTTTCTTTTCCTTTGCCAGATCCTGCAATGATCTAACTTTCATAATTTTTCAGTTCTGTAGTGTAGAAAAAGAAAGAATATTAAGTTACATTTTTTTTTGTCCCCGTAAAAGGCAATAGCTCTACACACGTTTTTTCCTGGGACGTGTATCTTCGGAAAGACTAAACGCAGTTTGTAGCAGTTTTTCTTTTCCTTTTGCTCAGTGCTACACGACATTCCAGTCTCAAGAAAGGTAAAACTCTATTTCAAAAGTTCGGTTTCTTTATGGACACACTTTGTACATATATTCATACATTATCATCACATATATGCTTCGCACTCATCCACACAGACTCACAGACACAGACACACATTCACATACACACACAATAGATATATTGGCACTTATATACATAAACACACACAAACACATGAATATACATGTTTCAAAACCTGCAATTATGAGGAGGCCGAATCCCAATTTCTTGTGTACACACACAAGCACACACACACACACAAAACACACATAAACACAAACACAAAAACACACACACACATTCATACACACACACACACACACACACACACACACACATATATATATATATATATATATATATATATATATATATATATATATATATATATATATATATATATATATTCGTGTGTGTATATAGGGATCTGGTATCCCCATGATTACAGGTTTTTGAAACTTAACTTCGAATCTTGAAGAATGTTTTTTCAAAAGGTAATTATTGTTTATCTATGGGCTCCATAGGTTGTAGCAAATAAGTATATGTTTCCTGTTAAAAAACGACCGTTATTGCAAGCATACCGTAATTATGTTTGTCTGCTTATACATTTAGATCGAGGCATTCAATAAATCTGAGACGTTTGGTGGAATATTTTTGAGAAACCTTATATTTTAGATAAGCACAATAATATTAATATCCTGGGAGCTATCACAGCTTTGTGAAAAAACAGGATGGAAGCAGCTTGTTGTTTTGAGGACACTTCCAGAAAAAAATATTTGCAGTATGGTTGACACTAGTGGATTATCTGTAGTCAACACCGTGTGTATTTTCTATTGCCAATTG
This sequence comes from Thysanoteuthis rhombus, assembly GCA_963457665.1. NCBI lineage: Eukaryota > Metazoa > Mollusca > Cephalopoda > Oegopsida > Thysanoteuthidae > Thysanoteuthis > Thysanoteuthis major. The sequence continues at coordinate 43,393,444 of OY735228.1, read as the reverse complement.
AATATAGCAAGATTATATCATTTCTTGTGGAACATTTCATAATGCAGTAGTATTAAAGGCATCCATATCAAATAGTGATTAAAAAAACTTATTTCCGTATGGACTGTACTTATTCTAGACGGCTACGTATTTATATTTCTGGTAACAGATTTTCTATGCTGTAGGTTGGTCCCAAAAGATCCTCCCTGTGGGGTTCGAAAAAGTGCTGCTGGGGTGTAGTCATTTATTTGTGATGCTGTACATCTTGGAACCATAAGTGAGTGTTTGAGTCAGATTTACACACAGGCACACACACACACACACACACACACACACACACACATACATATATATATATATATATATATATATATATATATATATATATATATATATGTATATATATGCATAGGTTTTGTTGTTGACTGTTTAACTTCTATTTTGCAATATTATGTTGGTCTAAACTTGGCACATTTCAATCGGGTATTTCCCCCATCAACCTGATAACAGGGCAGCCAAATTTTTTTCTTCGTACCAGATTTGGTACCTTTCATGCAACTTGGTCCGTTTGGTAGACACTATCAAAGTCTGGTATTCTTCTTTACAATTACTGATTTAATTCAAAATCTGTAAAATCATTCTATTCTCAAATGGATTCCGTTATTTGATACTTTTTATATGAGTGAGCAAGAAGTTTTTATCAACAAGGACTTTGTATGTTAACTTCAGATCAGAAGAAATAATGAAATATGCCAGATCCAGCTCCAAAAGAGCTAAATTGTTATCACTGGTGAGTTTATTATTTTGCATAAATTATATACTTGCAAATTTATCAAAGAATTGAACGTACTCTTGTGAATCCATCCGTCTAATTTTTTTCCCCTAATTTTGTCAACGAAGTTGAAAATAAGTATTTGAATTTGAACTGTTCTTGGCCTTTTCGTCAATCCATCTTTCCATTCAGTATCTTCTAAAGCGCTGAATGGATGTCTCCAACGGTTTTCTGCAGAATTCAGTGGGGTAATAAGCAATAGACGGTAGAAGAGATGTTTGAATCTTGGAGCGGATCCACGCTTATTTACACCCTAACATCGAACTATACTAATGTGTCCTGACTGCATGATATCGCCGACATTTTATGTTTGTCTACACGATTTCTCCATAAGTTCTCGATGGTCTTTATTACATTTCGAGAATGCGTGGGACACGAAATAACAGATTAAATCTTCGATTGGATCCATGCACAATCACATCTACCTCATAATCATGGGTCCAAATGATATTATATTGCCATAATTCCATGGATCTACACAGGACATCTCCAAAAGCAAATCGGAATTCAACGACAAGAGTAAGAAATCTCCGGATGCCCTCACGTTTATTAAGTGCCTTTATTGTAGATATATATATATATATATATATATATATATATATATATATATATATATATATATATATATATATATATATATATATTATAATCATATTATTATAATCATACACAAACACACATAAACACACAGACATATACACAGACAGATAGACACACACACACTCACTGATGGGCTCCTTATTCCGTGCCGAATAGACGTTTGTCCAAAAAGTCATTGTACAGACATTTTGCAGACGAACCTTAAGCAGAATTATAATTCAGTTGAGTTCGAAAATTACAGAGTGGATACCCCCCCCCCAAGAAACAGTTTTTCTGTTCAATGCATAGACGGAACATGTCTGGTTAGTCACTCAATAGAAACTGCCATATGACCAACGTCATTTAGCAGCATGACATGTCGAGGATGATCAATAGAAAAAAAACATATTAGAAAAGGGAGTGATCAATAAGTAACTTACATCCCTCGATATTCGATGAGCAAGGATTCAGAAATAAGTGTAAATGTTGCTGATCATAAACTAACGATACTGATTTAGCACAAATTTACATTAAAAATTGCTCTACAACCCTAAAAATCTTTTTACCCGGATAGTATCTTTATAGACATCGGGGATAAATCTCTAGATTCTCAACCTTCGAGCTCCATTGGATCATAAGACCAATAATAAACGAGACAGAAATTTGGGATTGAAAATAATTATTCTGCCTCAGTCAACAGGCTATTGAGTGCAATGGGAAGTGTACCGCTACATTAAAGTGGTTCCTTTTTCGGTTGCAAATTCGAATCTTGCAGTACCCCTATTTTCTCAAATTGTTCATTCTATTTAAGTTATCTGAATAAAATGATATATTAACTGTGTAACGTCGGAAATCAATTTTGGTGACTTTCTATATATATATAAAAAAACGCAATACATAATTCATTAATTTGCATGTGAACAATAGGGATTGAAACAGACACAGGAGTAAAAGTATACAGAGACTTCATTAATTAATAATTTAATCATGCATGAAATAATTAATATGATGTTCATGTTTCTGGTGGGGTTCCCATCTTTAGTGGTGTGTGTGTACTTTTCAGTACTTAAAAGGTTTCCGTAGGAAAAAAAATATAGCATCATATGACTTGCATTGGAAGCAAAAATGGAGATCAAGGAAAAAGATTCCTTTTGGGTCATGGAGAGGAATCAGAACTATGTTCTGTCCGTGGTCGAATATTTTTTGCATGTTTATGGATATCCTTGTAGCAGCAGCAGCAGCAGGTCCTGGGTATTGCTGCTTAGAGGGACCACTGGTCGTCATGGATACTAAGGAGTTAGTAGTAGTTTAGTATTGGACTCTGAAGGGACTTGGAGAGTGGAATATAGTCGAGATGGTGGGGTAAGGTCCTGCCCTTTGTGTATTGTCGAATATCTTAAGGGAACTGAATCTGTGTCCTCAATGGTCATTGTGAATGTTCTGAAATCTCTGATGGCTTTGAGTTGTACGAATGAAATACCATACAGAGGTTTCTATACATGGAAATCTGTGTGAAGTTCCACACACACATATATATATATATATATATATATATATATATATATATATATATATATATATATATATATATATATATATATATATATATATATATATATTTATGTATGTTTATACATATATAGACTAGAATTTTCCTGTTCTAAACACTAAACATCAAAAACTTTTTCGATAGACCTTTTTTTGTGTCACTCGAGTTGTCCATTATCCAATATCTGTCAATGCAATTTATGTAATTCTACAAAATGTTTTTTCTTTGTTTCCCTTATACTTTCTTATTATTGCACAATGTATGAAATGTTTTTTGTTTGGATTATCAGTTGTTTACCATGTAACCTTTTCGGGGATTATATATATATATATATATATATATATATATATATATATATATATATATATATATATATATATATATGTGTGTATATATATATATATAAATAAATGGTTATATATGAATAGATAGACTGATAATATATTATGCTATATTTTATAGACACTCTTAACTTCGTAGCTAAACTGAACAAGTAAATTCTCTATTTATGTTGCCTAAGTGAGAGATACATTAACTATTCGATGACGGGAGATCAGTTTAAATAGGTTTCTATGTATCATAACGCATCTATAATTATATATATAATACTTTCTTTCATCATTACCGTGTAAAAGCCATAGAATTGAAGTCATAATAGTAATTCTGTACTTTGAAACTGTACATATTCTCCAAAACTTTTGTTGAAACCAAAGTTTCTGAAAGAGAAATACTTGTAAACGCACAAGTGCATATGCACACACACGCACATGGATTCTGTGAATTCACCTACGGAACAATAGCTCAAATGGTGGAACTTTTCCTACATTGAGATTCTAAATTGAAATAGTGAAAACGAAATAAATGAGCACATAGACGGACGTCATATTTTTAAACCTGCTCTTAGATTGTCTAAATGAATTTTCTCTGTTATGTTACGTTGCACAAAATCTATCGCCTGAGGTCTTCTGCACTCTCCGTTAATGGAAACCCAGCAAAGAGTTAATAAACGAATGTTACTGTTGTGACCTTTTTCGCAGTCAGATTGCTTAGTTCGTATGGAAAAGCAGTTAATACTTGCATTAGTGTCTAGACGACTCTTGGAAAACGGTCAGTGAGTAAACTTGTCTTTTAGCGTTCTGAATTCCCGACAAATCTTTGCCGTCAGGAAGGGGGGTTATAAAAATAATGAAAAAGTGGAAAATCACCTGCCTGGTACGGCAGTTCGGTTCGAGCAAAATTTAGTTCCTAAAAGTGACTATTTTTATTCCCATTGTCGGATACTAATATTCATTACTTATCATACTGAGATAAAAACAATAAAATATACGTGAAAATATCTAAATGTCCGAAGTTTTTAGAACACTTCGAAACAATCACAACTGACCTGGGAGCAGAGAAGAGGGAGACAAGAAATGTTATTTAACGTTAGAATTCCGGTAGCTCAATCGGTGAACGCCTAGCTAGGTCGTATAGGTGACTTTTATTATAATGGGCTCGGGTTCGGGTTCAAATACCACCATGGGTATTTTTCTCTATTTTCTGATCATCGCTGTAATTTGATCTTTACAGTATATATTTTGGTTCCATCTTTAAGAACACTAATTACAACGCAAAAACTTCTTTGGGTTCATTCTCAACCAACATATGCAACCGACAAATCTGACAATTCTTTTATCATCATCATCAAAGGTCTTTTAATGCCTGTCGTTGGACAAAGACCTTCTCCAGGATTCGCCACGCTTTTCTATCGCCAGCTTCAGTTTTGCATGTGATCTCTGGGGATCCATGTTGTGAGTCCCGATGTTCATCAATTGTTTGTCATTCTTGCAACATGGCCCTACCGTTTACGATTTTAGTTTTCTAATCTATGATGTCTCTGACTCCTGTTTTCTTCCTAATATACTGTGTTGTCTTGTGATATCTCCATATAAGTTTGAGCATGATTCTCTCATGTGCATGCTACATGTTTCCCAGTTTGTGAGTCTGTCTCTTGGTTAGGTTCCATGTTTCAGCTCCATTGGGAATCTATTGGGAGGGTGCATTGATGGGATCGTCTTGTTTTGAAGTTTAGTTTGCTTTGCCGAAGGCTTGCAATCCTTGGGTGATTCTTCTATTGATTTCTTCCTGTTTTGCGGATTTCATAGATATTTGTTGTCCGAGGTAGATGTAGAAGTCTACCTTCCCCAGTTTTGCATTTTTGATTTTACAGCTATGTTCTTATTCTTAATGTGATCGCTGCACATGATTTTTGTTTTTCTGAAGTTCATGTGTAGGCCAACTTTTTTGCTTTCATCATTTAGTTCATTCAGCATTAGTTGGACATCATGTAGTTTCCCTGCAAAAAGGACGATGTCATCTGCAAAACTGAGGTTGCTCAGATATTTGCCGTCTATTTTGATTCCTCTATGGTGCAAGTCCAGGTTTCGGAAGATCATCTTGAGGCAGGCTGTTAAGAGTTTGGCTGAGCTGGTAACACCTTGTCCTACTCTTTTTCGGAGTTTAAAGGGCCCAGAGTCTTTATGTAGCCTGAGAAAAAGGTTGCTGGGATATATATTGTAGAACTTTGATGTATACTGGGACAACACCCTGTAGAGTGATGGCCTTCATGACTATGGGGATTTTTACGGAGTCGAATGCCTTCTTGGAGTCTATAAATGCCACAGCCAGTGGCATTTTATATTTTGCTGTTTTCTCTTTCATCTGATTTATTGTATGGAGATGGTCCATGGTCGTGTAGTTCCTTCTAAATCAAACCTGTTTTCATGGTCGGTTTTCATGTAATGTTTTAGTGTTTTCCGTTGCATAGACCATCAAGCTTCCAGCGATTCGTTTTTTCCTCTTCGAATTATCAAATAAACTATCCTTATGTACATGGTTGGAACACTATATATATATATATATATATATATATATATATATATATATGTGTGTGTGTGTGTGTGTGTGTGTTAGTCTGAAAAGTATTCAAATCCCTTGGAAGATTTAAATTTGGGGGGTTTACAATCTGTAATGTGAACTCTTTTTGAAATTATATCATGAACTAATGGAAATTGAGTAGAATTTGTGAGGTGAATTATTTTGAAAATCTTGTTTGATGAGATAAGAAAATTTTCAATGAATTGAATTTTGTGGCTTTTAGGTTAAGTAAAGGGTTCGGTTCGTTACTTCACCACACCTACCAGATGATACCTGATGAAGGCCATAGAGTACAACGGCCGAAACATTGTATGAAAAACAACCAAGATGAGGATAGTCTGAATAATAATAGAAATAAAGAATGGAATCATATTGTATTGGAATTCTTTGGGAAATGATCTCCTGTTATCAACGTAACTGCCTGTAATGCAAAGGCTTTTTCAACTTTTAACTTCTTCAACTACAATGAAGGTTCATCCTAAATAGCTCCCTTGGTTTGTGTCCATATTTTCATTAAAAATCATAAATTTATGATTAAAACTTTAGTACAGGTATATTCATTAGGGTAACTTAATTACACTATCCCCGTTGTTCAATTTACAAATGCGGTTACAAGCGTTGTGTATAGGTGGCAGGGATTCATAATTTCCCTTCGGAGTGCTGGATTGGTTCATGATTTGTTGATTGACCGAATTCATTTTCTTATAAGCAGTGATCTTACTTTCGCACAGAAATTTATACTTAAACTATAGATTGTGGGATGATGTCTCCTACCAAACCTTCCGTTTTTTTTAAATCCTAGTTTTTGTTCTGAAGTCGATTTGCATATTGTAATTCACCCGAGCCACTACATCTGGTATGCACATTGATGTATAATCAGCAATATGGATTCTAAGATATCAGCTCGATCGTTTGAGCTTGGATTCCGTGACATAGACTGACAAAATAGTTCACTGCATACCTTCAAGTTATATAAACGTTGAAATAAAATGGGAGAGTCCTAAGTCTTTCATCCCAGTTATGTTCATAGGTTTAATGGAGGTATTTTCTTTTCTTTTTTTTCCTCATTCTATATTTTTTGACGGCGTAACAAATTGCAAGTAAAACTATGCTGATTTTGTAACGTTCTATATGTAATATCTATTAGAACAAGGATTATAAGCTCAATGATGTTTCCACCATATGTGATTTCTAATTTTAAAAGGATTCTAAACGGAAAAGGTGGCATTACAGGCTGCAATAGCTGTAGCAGGAGGAGAATTGAGAGAAGATTAGGATGGTTCACCAAAAAACGTCGCCATTTGAAAAACATTTTGTACATTCGATCAAATTGTACGGATTTTATTTCATTTTATATGATAGGTGAGCTTTAAATAGGTGTATACATATAACTAGGTGTATAGTCAAGTGAATAAATATAACTATAAATATGTCTATATATATATATATCTATAAATACATCTGTATATATATTCATAAATATATCTTTCTATCTATCTATCTATCTATCTATCTATCTATCTATATATATATATATATATATATATATATATATATATATATATATATATAATATATATATATATATATATATATATATAAATATATCGAAAACATTTCTAACTATAAATATATCTAAAATATATCTAACTATAAAATATATCTAAAGTTTCAGCCACTTTCAGCCATTTCTACTAATAGTCTCAACTATTATTATCACAGGATACTTGGCAATGCTTAAAAAAAAAATCTACCATACGTCATCTATTGATTAAATCATACCTGTCATGATATAGTGGCAGCTGGTAAATACATAGAAAAAAACAACTCCTCTCTGTAGTTGTTTAACGTAACCAGGACCAACTGTCAGACCGATCGACTGACCAGAAAGCGTCTTATAGATATGTTGGACACATCAAAACAAAATATTATAGTGACAGCTGGCTTCCTGCACGCATGCACTAATTTGGGCACCGGTATATTTTGTCATCCTATGATCAATGGTTTCAAAACAGTTTTATCCGCTCAGTATATCAGAGAAAAGTACTTAAGTTTCGTAATCTCTCATTTATCTGCATCCATTCATGCCAACCGCTTGGAGATCAGTTAATGTTTATTAAAGAGCTCAGATGATTGTTCCGTGAACCCGGTGACCTGCAGTCCAACAGTAATATTTTCATGGAAGGATCCTGACAATTCCTCTGTGAAAATCGATAAACGTAACCGGGATGCCCATTAAATTTAATCTTATTCATTGAATCCATTTTTAAATGCATGAAGGCGGAGTCGAAGGCGTTGTAGGGCTAAAAGCTGGCTTCGATAAAGTCAGATACAAATGACATGCCGATAGCGATTTAGTCCAATCTCTCCCCGGTAGCCCGAAGAGTTATCGTCAGACCTGCATAAAGTGATTAAATTGGACAGGACCCAATTCTCAACGTTGCGGCGTAACTAGCAAAGAATGGAATAAGAGGTGGAAGGAACATGAATGGCTTCTAAATTTCAGAGGCGTTAAATCACTTAATATGTAAGTAGCACACACAAAGCTGCGTCGTCGCTTTAAAACACAAAACACATAGACCATGGTTTGAGTGCTTGGTTCAGTAATTAGAGCAATTGATTTGTTGCTGAATGCTATGAAAGGCAGAAAGAGATATTAAATGTAGTAACCAAGCTTAGCTTCGTACGACACAAGGCAAAAATGTTGGAGTAATAAGGATGATATTTTGGTGATCCTCGAAATGAATAGGACATGCCCATTGGTTCAGATACTTTTTTGATAATCTGTCCCTTTTGCTTTAAGCAGCATTGGAACTTTATCGCTTTCCACACTAAATTCAGCGCACTTCTCGTTTGGTGGTGAGGAAAAGGTGCTAAATTAGTGCAGGCGTGCTTGAACATTTCAGCCGCACATTGGTGTGTTTATGGCCATTTTAGCATTGTTTTGATGTGTTTGGGCAATTTTTGGTGTCAAAAGTCTATATTTAGCAACACACGAAGTGTCATGGGAAGGTAGATATTAATCCATTTTTTTTTTCTTTTAAGTTCACCGTTAGGCCACTAGGTGTTTTATTTGAACTTAAACTATGCGCAAAATTAAGCGAATCCATCAATGGATTAAAGCAAGAATTGTATAAAGAGCAGGTCTTGTTGATCACTATTGGGAAATCATCAGATGGCCGTCGTTGTCGGCTATACTCAATGTTTGGGGTGATCAATTGACAATTGAAAAAGGCAGTGTACTTATTTCCGTCGCATTTTGGACTGTGATCTCAAAAAAAAAAGCCTGAATTTCCATTACGACTTGAACCCCCACAAAAAAATAAAGGGGAGGGTAAAAAACATAACAATCGTGTATTTGTTCTCGTGATGAGGAGTAAATAGTATAATTTCGAACTATTCAACTTAATTTGAGCCGGTTCACATGATCCACACGTACCTATCTGCACAACTATCCTGATCAATTAAAAAACTGAAGAAGCCCGTTTTGACAGTTTAGGCTATCAGTTTTTAACAGATTCCTTATTTGGGGTGCTTGGAATGTTAATTTCTAGATGCCCACGTACCCTGTGATATCAGAGTTTGAATTTACTGATAGACCACCGGACTAAACGAATGAGTTCAGCCTGATCATTCGACGCACCAATTGTTATAATAATAATAATAATAATAATAATAATAATAATAATAATAATAATAATAATAATAATGATGATGATGATGATGATGATGATGATCCCAATCCTTCCCTTTACCCGATCTCCTCCAGTGTTACTCTCGGTGTCTGTGGGACAGTTCATTGTGCGCCCACTACGACTGGCACGACCCTGGCTTTAGCGTTTCACTTTTTTCTTTAGTTCTTTCGCTACATCCTGGTATTTTTGTTATCACTGTTATTATTATCATTATTATTATTGTTATTATTATTATTGTTATTATTATTATTGTTGTTGTTATTATTATTATTATTATTATTATTATTATTATTATTATTATTATTATTATTATTATTATCATTATTATCATTATTGATGGCTTTGATGTGCTGGAACTTACTATATATATATATATACATACACATATATATATATATATATATATATATATATATATATATATATATATATATATATATATATATATATATATATATCAGTCAGGATTCTTGCGCTTGGTTCGGCATTAATGTGATTGTGGGTGAGCCGATCACCCATTATTTTCTCTTTCTAACATTGAGGCGTGACAGTTGTAATAAGATGGTCAAGATATACGGTGATTTCAACTGGAGAGTTCAAATCGTGTGATTCGTCGATGACTTCGAGCAAAATTGATGCCAGTAGAATCAAAACCCAAATCGCTGATGTCACTTTATGAGACATAACCGTCACGCCATTTCAATGTTTGCACCTCACATATGTACACACCGTGGGAATTAAATTGTGCCATGTCCTCATGATAGATCATGTTGGCACTATGTCGTACCCTTTGTGTCTCTTTTTCATATACAGTGAATGCAAAAATGTATCCGATGCATTTGAAAAATCTCCAGCAGTCTTATACAACTTCGAAATTGACAGACTTAGGACCAAATATTGATGAAATCGAAAACCAAAAAATATCGAAACGAGATTGAAAAATTTGATTATGTGCAAACCTCAGAAATCTTTAGTTAAAATTCTATCAATTTCTATGTTGCTAAAAATCCCGATGAACTTTTGTAGCGGGGGGGGGATAATTCAAAATGGAAAAATCAACCCTATTTTTTCAGCTCTAGTGAGTCTCCGAGATTTCTTAAACCATTGACATAGATTTTTGAATTGTGCATAACAAAGTTTTCATTTCAAACGTTGAAATGAGTAACTACCAACCAGAAAAAAAAAATTATCGTTACCTACGAATAGGATCGTTGATTTTCAGGGATAAAATGATCAGATGTGATGAGCAGTGGAGAAAATTGTATATCTCCAAGGATATATATAGTGTGAACGTCGAGAATAAAGACATTGAGCAAGGAATCACTCGAGGTGAGCAAGTTGACGAGTTAGTAAGTTCAACGTTCAAGTACGAGAGAATCCCATTTGTTATAAAAAGAAAGGGTCTACCAACAATTCATCCTCCTGATAGTCGCCTACGGAGCAAAAATACGGAACTTAACCAAAAGATTGACCTGAAAGCTGTACAATGTCCAGAATGGAGAATCATGCTCAACATCACATGACAGCTCATGAGATAACGGGAAAAATATAAACAAGGGATATCATGGAATTTCAATCAAAATTCGTAAATGGCAATGGGCTGGTCATATCGCAAGAATGTGAGAAAGATCATTTGATATCTTGACTTATAACGTGGATTCAAAGAGATCATACGTGGAACTGTGGTTGGCAGAACATGAGATGGCATTGCAAACTATACAAGTTCAAAATATAGGCTCTGCGACGCCAATGATAACGGGATCTGGCAAATCGAGGGGAAGGTCTATGTCCAAAGACCGACACTAAAAGGCTGTTGCTGCTGCTGCTGATGGTGATGAAATGTTGTTGATGATGATTGTGGTTATGATAAGGATGTTAAAATGAACCTGTTTATTTTTTTTTTACTCTTCATAAAGATTCACAGATATAGACAAAGATGAACTAAAACTGTATGAAGATATTATCTCTTCACACATTTTCTAAAGGGAGGAAAAATGAACTGCGAAAAATGCCAGCAAAGCAGACATATTTTTCAATTGTTAGCAAGATAATGTGACTAATTCTGTCATTTTATAATGAACACCTTCGTTATTCAGGATGGGTTGAAGAAATATACTGTGAGAGTGTTGTTGCTCCTTCGGTTGACTTGATATGTCAAGGAGAAAATTGGCAAATAGACAAAGGCACTCCGAAGGCCTGATAATGAAAAGGTATTTACGAAATATATTTACATTTTCTATCGTAATCTCTTCAATAGACAATACGCTTAATTTATGCAGATTGTTATTTACGCAGGTCAGACTTCATACGAATAGAATTCCTATTGAAATTCAGCTGAAAATTACGTTTCAGGCTTTATTCTTATCAATGTACGTTTGCCTCTTTTTGTACGATTGATCAGATATGTTGCAAGGGATTTGTTCGTCCCCAGGCTGCTGACAAGATATTTCAAGAACACTTACTTTGTTTTCGTGCCAGATGATGGAATATGTAATGTTTCTTTGTCCTGGATCAATTTAATAGATATCTCATGGATTATTTTTTCCGGAAGCCACAAATGAAATATCGTGCAAAATACTTCTCGGTCTTTGGGGGGTTAACAAAAGAAATCCGTTGATATTATATCACCCAGAGACATGATGATAATGATCTCTGTCAGTAGATATGAGTGTGGCATCTTCTAGAAGGGACCGGGTTTACAGTCCGATACTGGCTCGGTAAGATGTTCTGTTAATAAGAGGCAAATGCATTATAATTTTGTTGCAAGTTTTTCCCGACAGGGCTTATCTGGTTGGACGTAGCTTAAGATTTGGAACCGGTGCATCGTTCACTTATTGGTCGTATTACTCAGTAACCTGCGCTTCAACTATTTACGTACACCTGGAATTAGAAAAAAAAGTTTAATTCGCTTTCGTTATTGGTAAATATTTTTGAACAATCGTAGACATCGAACATTATGAAGGGTCTTACCATCTTTTTTCACGTATGGTTTGTGTGTTTCAGTGTTCCTGGCCATCCTGTTTAGTCTACAGACTAGAAAACTGGTATCCGTAGTTCATTAAAGCCATTTTATTTGAAAATAAAATTTTCTGAAAAAACAGCTCTTCTTTTCTTTTTTTTTTTTTACCTTTTGGGCCATATTTTGAGAGATTTAGTAATGACATCCATATTCTCTAGAATCTAGATGCTTATAAACGTTTTTTGCTTTTTTTATTCACTTTCAGATGTTTTCCCATGGAAAACATGAACAATGTCATAGATATTCTGACCATATTTATTCTTTGATGGAATTTTATTTACAAGACTTCAAATTTTGGCGCTACAGATGTTCAATTATTGACTGTGATACCAAGTTCTCTTTGATTCCAGACGGCAGCGATAAATTTCCTGTTACAAAGCCTCTAAGACAGACGCCTTCATTATTGCATGTTCTGATATTTCAATAAATAAATATTATAAATGTTGATTATGCGTCGTAATTATGAGTATATAAGTATTTAATTAACCCCCATTTTTATGAGCTCACAAGGGTGAAAAATAATGAATATTTTTTTCATCATTAGAAAATGTCAACCAAAGTCGTCACCAAAAGCGTCGGCACAGATATCTTCAGTCTGACTGGCTGAATATGTATGTATCACGGATACAGGCCATGCCTATGGAGCTAGATGGCTAAAGATCACCAGTATTTATTTTTTATCATGTTCAGAAAAAATATTTCTGTATTTGCAACAGCCACCCACCTGAAGAGGGTTTTACACGTCGTTTTATTTGCAATGTAAATTCATACGAAATTGATCCCTCTATTGGTTTCGGCAGTCTGTTTCTTTCTTTAAATTCTGTCAGTTTGCCTGATCACTACCCAACAAAACGAAATAGAAGAAACTTATTCTCAGAACACTCTTTTTTTCAAATTTGTCAATTGATCATCCTTAACATGGCATGCTGCCAAAGGACGATGGTCACATGCTGGTTTCTCCTGAGTGACAGACCCGATCTGTTATGTATATATCCAAACTCGAAATCAGTATCTCTCTTCACCGATATGACAACTTTGGGGTATTGAATAGTAAGTTAGTCTTGCCGACTCTTTGTGGTGTGGTTTTTCCTCACTGGTCCGCCCACAACTGAAGCCTTGTACTGGATTAAGAGACATTGTAACTTGGGGAATGGCATTACGCATGATGAAAGCCATTTAATGGTACAATCACTTTACTGTTGTCGGAATTTTATTGGCTTCATTGTAGTGTTGACACAATAGATGATAGCAATGTTTTGTGATGATGTCTTTACTTTAATTGATGCATTAAGTAGATTCGACTGGAACGCAATTTAATTTCATGGCAAAGAAAATATTTATGGGCCATAAACAAATCTTTGTTTTTTTTTACTAAGTGATATGTGTAGACCGCTGAATTAACGAGAATTTTGATTGCCAGATTCAAATATTTACAAGATATAAAATGTTTGAAGCCCTCAATTAATATTTCTCGGAAAAATTGAAAAAGCAGTAATAATATGCAGCAATTTTCTGACTGATTATTCCGACGTTGATCAAAAAAAAATGTAACGGATAAATGCTTATCGTGAGACTGGGATGATAATTCTAACTATAATTTGTGAAATCTCTGTGTGTTTGAGTGTGTGTATGTACCGAGATAACTAAACAACTGGTTGTTCTGAGTTGATTTTTGGCATTTTCATTAGTTAGCACACCGGGCATTCCACTATCAAGTTTTAAGTTGTTTTGATGAGTGGCCCTCGAGAAATCAAATAGAAATAGAGATTGAATTATAGAATTATGATCTTTTATCCAAGAATATACATCTATGTATACATAATTAATGAATTGGAAACACCAAGATGTAGTTGAAATATGCAAAGTCTTAGTTTCTTATGACAGACTGACATTTATTTTACGTGACAATCAGACTATGAAGTCTGATCCCTTCCAAAGTGCACTTTTTGAACGAGCACTGACTTAAGTAATAATTCAGTAGGTCGAATATGATGCATTGGCTAATCAACTGATTGGACTATTATACGTTTAGATTGAAGAGTATTTGAACTAACTTTGCAGTGAAGCTTCTATTATTTTATTGTTGAAAATTAGGATTGTAACAATAGCCCATTATAACACCCCTTATGGTTGGGGTGTATATATCGGATTATGTTTTTTAAGCGTGGCGCTGAACCATCAAATGGTAGAAAGATCATTATGACTGATTGAGCGACGCCTATTTGAGCAGCTGAGATTGTAATCTTGGCCTAATTTGCAACATGATGCAGTTGTGTTCCTAACGATCAAATGTTCTGAGAGGAACTATTTTGAACTACGAAATAAAAGGATTAGCTCCCCTCCTCTATCCACTGGCGAAAGTTCTGATTTGATACTAAAGACGAAACATTGTAATTCTCTACCTCATATGAATAAGGTAGAGATTTTTGAAGGTACACTTTTTCACTCTTTCTTTGATACTTGTTCTGGATATATATATATATATATATATATATATATATATATATATATATATATATATATATATATATATATATATATATATATGATAAATGGCATTTAGATGGCATTCGCGATTGTTTTTCATTTGTAAACATGCACGAGGTGGCATGCTTATACGCACTATTATTAGTTAACAAATGTTTTCTGTATTAGATTTTAGCCTTGGCTACATCGTACACGAATAAAGACTTGTTTGGATTGTGCTGGCAGGTGGTTTCCCTGACAGAAACATGCAGAGTAACCCGCTCGTTCTGATCATTTTAGAAATAAAGCTTTTCGAACACAATAACCAACTGATAATGATAATTCAGAGGTGCGTATAGGATGCTTCTTATTGTGATTATTTTGAATAAAGTGTTTGGGACGGATTTATAATCTTTGAGAATACTACTAGGGGTGTTATGATAACTGGCTTCATATATCCATCATGAACGTGAAATTCGTTAGTTAAAAAATCGTTGTAACCGTCATCAAACAGATATTTTTAAGTTGGGAATCGTGGATCAAAAATGTCAACATTAACATATTTTTTTTATGATGTCAACATTAACATATTTTTTTTATGTTGGTATCACTGGATGACTAGCTGAATATGCACGTATGTATCGGGCGTACATACCACACTTATGGAGCTAGAGGATTGAAAAATCAAATATTTACTTTCTATGTCTTGAACAATTTTTGCTTCTGCTTTTTTAAGTGGCCCTTTGATTTTTGGCCTTTTTCCGATAAGAGAAGATAACATCTATAATACGAGTTTATGATGAATTGGATCATCAGTCTATGTACAATGTATATGCTTGTATTTCCTGAAAATTTTTACCCTTTTAGTGATCACTGCCAAACTAAAGGCAAGAAAAAGGACTAATGCATTGATCACTCCTTTTTTAATTGTTTACTGACGATAAAACCTATAGCCGAATGATGTTGGTCTCGTAAAAGTTTCTATCGAGTGACTTACCAGGCCTTTTTGTTTTCAAGGTTTCTTTCGATCAAAGCTAGAGAGAATTCAATCAATTTCTGCAATTTCTGTTCCCAGTTGCATTTGATGTAACGGCGTTTTCTTTCTCTGATTAGTTTAGATTTCAATGTGAAGCTCGACCAATGCTGCTCAGATGAACAGGTTGGGTCTTAATTTCCTTTTTTTTCTGCTGATTACAAGTGCACATAAGGTGTTATCGTACATATATATGTATATATATATATATATATATATATATATATATATATATATATATATATATATATATATATATACATATATATATATATATATATATATATATATATATATATATATATATATATATATATATATATATATATATATATATATATGTTTTTAAGCTTCACGGTTCTGATATGAAGATGAACAATCTAGCACTGCCAGGTTTCGTGCGATACGGGCGCAATAGAGCAAGAAAAGAAAGAGAGCTCTGTGCACGGGCTAATTAAGCTGAACGCTCTGCTTGAATCACTCCAACGCCTGGAAATAATCCAGATTATAACTCTTCAGAAAATATCCATTGGAATGTGACATTTACATAAAATCAGATATAAATATTTAATAACATGAAAATATTACCATTCCTCTCTAATTGATATTTTGGGAGTAAACATCTGGAAATGGATGATCCTTGAGTCTGCTTGATATATGTTTGAACCCTCCCCCCCCAAGATTGTTGGTTTCATGTTAACTGTTTTGGCTCCCTTACGAGGAGAAATAAAACAGGCCTGGTAGTGACTCAATAGAAACTGTAATGGGACCAAAGTTTATATCAAGAAAATAAACAACGTTGTGCTGGAGGTAAGTACGCCTAACGTCCCGCTTGAATCACTCCTTTGCCTGGAAATAATCCAAATTGTATCTTTTCAGAAAATATCCACTGGAATTTGACATTAGTTTGGCAGCACGTTGTCTTAGGGTGATCAATTACAGGAATACGAGTTGGGGAATGATAAATGAATAAATTACTTCTTACACCTTTTGTTGGTCTGTGATCACTTGAAAGTTTCCATTTTCAAGGAAAACGGACACAGAATTAGGGATCAATCCAGCGTAGATTTACATTGCAGACTTCTGAAAAATCAAATTGTGGAATTTTGAAAAAAAGCAAAAAAACAAAAAAACAAAAAATAAGAACACTTATTTCATTGACAAAAAAAAGTGAAAGTTCAATTTTTTCCGACATCTGGTTATATTGGTACGGCTCGAACGTGTGATTCATACAAACTAAGGGATTGATATAGTATGATTTTATATTGTAAACTGAATCCCTTTCTAAAAAAAATGAGAAGTATATACTCCGATTACTATGGTGTATATATATATATATATATATATATATATATATATATATATATATATATATATATATATATATATATTATGTGTGTGTGTGTGTGTATCAGACTGCTGCTTCGACGTATTACATCTCTTCAGCGTGGCTATAGACTTTATCCCATCCAGTACCGCCCTGCAGAATTGAAACCCTCACATCGTATCCAGAAGCCGATATCCTACATCTGGACGATGAAACTGGGTGGTTAGTCTGGCTGAATTTAAGCGATACATCCATTTATGCAGAAACTCCTCATCCACCAGAGTGCTCTATTCCTATGGAAGAGCATTGCATAAGCTTACAATGGATGAGTTACACACACACACACGCATGCACACACACACGCACACACAGACACACACACACACACACATATATATATATACACACACATACATACGTTCATATATATATATATATATATATATAAATATCCAGTTTTGGTTGACTGTTTCTGATCATTGTTGGATATTTTCTAATGTTTTTTACTCCACAGGTTCATAACTCTCCCTTCTTCTTACTCGATTGTGACGTTTTGTCATCAATCGCTATTCAAAGTATTCAATTTTCTATCAGTCTTAATGTTTTCGCGAATGACAACCAACACTGTCCCCTAAACTGACAATATGGGTTCCTTCTGTTTTTAAGTAGGTCTGATTGACAGTAATGTCAGTTGTAACATTTTATGATTTTGTTATTTCGGCTCAAGCGCATAAACGATATTTTACAAAACTGTCAACAAAGACTGTCACTAGAACAGTCAATACACGTTCTCTCAATCTTTAAGTGGGTCTGACTGGCATTACTGTCAGTTATAACATTTTGAAAAAATTGCTATCTCTGCACGAGCAAATAAATAACATTCTAGAGACCATCAACACAAACTGTTAACGTAGGGTTTTTCAATATCTATGTTGTTCTGGCTGGCTATATCCTTAGTTGCAACATATTGTAAATTTTAATCTCCTTACACGGAAATGAATAACATCTCAAACTGTCAACATAGTTTTCTTCAATTTTGAAGTTTCTCCATCTCTCTCTCTCTCTCTCTCTCTCTCTCTCTCTCTCTCTCTCTCTCTATATATATATATATATATATATATATATATATATATATATATATATATATATATATATCCGTACAGGCTGCAAAAATCAAAATAGACATTTACACCCTTATCATATCAAGAAAAAAATAAGAAGATCCAATTATTCCTTAAAAGGAAGATGTACAACCAATGTATCCTCCCAATAGTCACTTATGGGGCTGAAACATGGAACTCAACCCATAGACAGATCTACAAATTAAGAAGCATCCAACGTACGCATGAAATAAATATGCTTAACCTCAAATGGAGAGACTGCAAGATGGCACAATACATCAGGGAGAAAACAGGAGTCGAAGATATCATAGACTCCATTTGAAAACTCAAATGACAATGGGCTGGCCATGTTGCAACAATAGCAGACAACCGATGGACGTCGTGACTAACGTTTTGGATCCCCAGAGAACACATGTGAAACTGAGGACGGCAGAGTATTTGATGATGAGACAAGCTGGACAAATTCAGAAAGTTTTGACTCGGCGATGCCCACGGTAGAGAAGTGTGGCGAATCCTGGGGATTGAAAGACTGATGATGATGATAATGATGATTTCTTGAAATGCATTTTTTAAAAATTACCCACCGAAATAGATCTCTAGTGGAAGTTAAATTTGTAATGTATTTGCTTGATATATACTTCAGTTTATGTCGACGGGCATCCACAGTTTTATTTAGTCAAAAAACAAAATCTAAGGAAAAAAAAAAAACCAACTTTTATTCAGCCCCCTTTTTTTGTAATTTTTTGTATTGATCATCCCTTATACGATATGGTCACATGACAATTTCTATTGAAAGAAAAACCAAGCATGTTCAATTTTCACTAATTCGTATATTGATTATTTACAACCTGCCACTAATCTGTCAAACAGTTTGGTGTCTATTGATTTGATAAATGTAGTCATCAAAGTTACTAGGGTCTTCTATCGTTTTTCCATATGTGTGTTAGTATTTGTCGCGTGGTTTAGTTTTCCAGCGCTTCTTACCACTATGTTCCGTCTACAGACTTCAAAATCGGCACCATTACGCCCCTAGACTTTTGCTAAAATGTTCTTCATTTTCGAGGGTGGGGGGAATAGTTTATCAATAACGAGCTGATTTTTAAGAATCTAGATATTTTTTTGTTTTATTTTACTGTATTTCCGATGATGTTTCAAATATTTTCAGATCATTCTAATTCTTTGATTTAATTTTTTTTTTTACATGACTTCAATTTTTTACGTTACGATTGTTCAATTATTGACTGCGATGGCGAGTGTTCTTTACGTTAAGTATATCCGTATTGATAAACATAAGATTAATTGGTGCCCCTAAAACAGAACAAGTCAACTGAATGGAGATTCAGGGGAGATGTGTGTATTCCCTGGATGAAGTATCATCAATCAAATCACCATGACCCCATAAATGATTGGTCCAACCAAGCAGCTATGAAGGATGCTTTGTGTTCTCTGTTTGGTTGTCAGTATGTATGCGTATGTGTCCGGACAAACTTTAATATTTGTTTGTGTATACCATCCAGCACCGTCCTGAAACCGTCTGTTTCTATGGTCATTCTGGACGTATAATGCCTAGATCGTAGGCTGATATTTTTTTTTAGTTAATTTAAGTTAAAAAAAATCCATTTCTTTCAACAATTTTAGATAAATCTATTTTTTCAGATAATTTCTGAGATTTTTCAAGATTAACATTTCCCTTACACTTGCCGGCTATGATGGTCAATTTACTAGAGGTACTTTTATTAATTTTTCACAAATATTTCTCTCAGCCTAATTTCAACTGCTTTTAATTGCAAAATCCATGTTGTCATTCTGCCTTCGTTTGTTAGCAGAATGGGTGGAAATTGTTTGTGATTAGAACAGGTGGAAATCATTCCAGGAAGCCCGTATTATAGCGACAGCTGCTTTGCCGATGAGGCAACAAGGGCCAGCAGCAGCAGTTATTCAAATTTAACTATACCGTTGTATCGCTTATTCTCTTGAAAGATCACTGGCCTTACTGTATGACAGCAACTTCCCCAACCACATGCTCGTATTGAACTAAATACATCCGTTTTTGTTTATATATCCCTATACCCAGGTTCAAGTTCAAGTCAAGTTCAGAGTTACTTCCCTTTTTGATAATATCTCATATGAGAATTTTGATTGTATAGTTGAATCTGCATTCGTACTGCAATTGACTATCTCATAGTTTTACTAGTCATTCATTGCACATCAAATAATGATTGTAAGAAAGACATCATTTATAAAAGAAATGTTTACCCATAGCATCATTATTGAAATAATTGATTTTTTTAAAGCTTGAAGCAAAATCTTTTTGAGATTTGAAAACCTCAAAAGAAATCTCGACATCTTACTCAAATACAAATACTGAGCACTCGTACATTATTGTCAACACGGTTTCTTACTAGGAGTCTGTCCGTCGTAAGCAATTTAAATGTTATCTTCATCGCAAGGAAGGGTAATCATTCCATCACTACTGCAAGCTCTCACAAAATTTAAACAAATGCAAAAGTAATCACGCCGTTGAATTATGCAGACAATGCTCACCAGGTGGGATTTGGTTGATTGCTCTGGGCTATTTGTACTAATTCTGCACGGAATGGCTGTTTGTTTTAATTTTCCGACAACCCACGCGCTACAAACTCAGCACAGATATCTTTTTCTTGTAATTCCCAGGGACCACACTGGCCTCTCCCTGAAGAAGTTTTTAAGGCTGATCCAAATAATTCACAATCTGTCTTGGCTATCAGTTTCGTGACAACTCTCTAGTTATACAGGATTTTCAATTAGCATGAAAACAATACCTTCTCCCTAGCAAATTAAACAATGAAGAAAGCACTTGAAAACACGGCAGATAATTATAAGTGACTATTTTTAATCAAATAGAATTTGAGGATCCTATATCTGTAATGCCTGGGACTAAAAGTGTTTCAGATTTCATTTTTTGGTGCTAGGGGTGATATTTGCATATGCTTAATGAGATATCACACCTCTGTCTAGTATCTCCAGTAGCTGGTCTGTCTGTATTACAAATTGAAACGATCGCATCTTTTATCACTCATAAGGGTGTCTGCAGCCCTTTTTTTCTACATTCTTATCAATATTTTGTAGAGATGAGATAATAAGCAAAAGATATAATGAAGCCTTAAGAATGATTTGTTTTGATTGGGACTAAGTTCGTCTTTTTCTGTCCGTGATGTGAATATAGTTTCATGTATCTGAAGATTTAAACAAAGAAAACCAAGCTTTTAAAGTATTCAGGGTGAATTAAGTACCTCAATGTCTGTTTGGCTCCAAAAAGATTGCAGATTTCAGAATACTTCGAGTTTTCTGAATTCCAGATGAGAAAGAATCAACCAGTATTTTTAGATAGCTTTGGAACAGCCTACATTCTATGCTCAGCTGGATAAGAACTGGACAAGGATCGAGTTTGCTCATCTCTTTTGTAGAAGAATGTAGAAGACAGGGCGTGAATTGCAAAATTCATTGTTTTCTAGTATGGTCTATATCTAAATCTTAACACTAATTATATATGGAAAGAAAGTTGCCCTTTTCCAGACCTTGTGTCTCGCATGAGGCTATTTTAGAACAGATATCTAGATGTGCTTGTTGCTGTGGATAAAGGGTAAATGAATATTCAATGTTTATGTTCAAGCAAAACGAGGTATCACCTAATTGAACACTTTAGCAGACTGAATTCGTTGCGTGTTGTTTTTAAACTGATTAGGACAAAAAATATTCGGTCAGGTAAATGTGTTATTGTTTCAGATAACCGCAAATATCAATCTGTTTTACGTCCAGCGTTTCATAGTAAAACAGCAAATATGTGTGTTTATTTATTGCTTCGTTTCTTACTTGGGTTTTTTATCCAAAAATCTATACCTACCACCACTTAAACATGGCTATGCACTTACCATTATACTAAACAGCCCTCCGGTAATGCAAAGGTCAAATGACTGCTTTTAACCTGAACGCCTATATCGTATATTCTTGGTCTTTTTCGTCACTTCCAACGCGACGGTATGTATAGGTCTATGTATGTATATTTTCCTGAGATATGTATATATGGTGATCACAATTTACCAAGAAAAAAAATTGAAAAAGGAAGCGATTTTATTGAAATAAAAAATAATCTTATTCAACATGGTACAATTACATCTAGTGATCACAATTTAACGAGAAAGAATTTAAAACAAATGAAAATATTTTATTGAAAACATCATATAACTTAGTTTGATATCCTAAAAATGCATGTAGTCATCACAATTTAATTAAAAAAACAATAGGGAAGATTTTATCAAAGACATAACTTCGATTAACATACTACAAATACATACAAACACTCACACACACACACGTGCTCACACAATCGCACACACACATACACACTCTACCCTTTTCTTCCAATTCCCTTTCTCACTTGTCTATATACCTGAAAAGACAATGTCTGTATTTAGAAACAAAAAAAAAACTATCGCAGAATTCGCTGGAGGCAGAACATTTTTTTCCAAGAATTACCCAAAGAAGGCAAAACGACCAGGTTTTTTTCCAGTAAATTATCTCCTTTTATCATAAATAACAGAAAATCCCCGGAAAAAAGCCTAAAGCTCTAATAAATGAAAAAAAAACAACGATTTATTCAGGAGGAGCCAAGAAATTAGCCGAAAGTCCAGCAAAATTTCCCAATAGAAAACATGTCTATATACCAACGCAACGGTGAAATCATAATTTAAGTGCATTGCTTACATACTATTATTTTTTACATTGTGAAAACTTTACACTCATTACACATTACAAAAAATCATTTTTTTTTTAATTCATGTACATAAATAGTGTAACATTTTTACACTAAAAATTTTTATGATTATCCATCAGTAATTTGCCTCTCTCTACCTTACAAAATCCCTTCCCTTTCATCCAACTTATCTGAATGATGGATACACTCTATGCAAAGTAGTAGTAGGCACCTAATTTCACCTTTTGCAACTGTATTATAGATCCTATGATAATGGGGTCAACGACGATAAAACTGAGAAACCCCCACATGTGCATATTTATTTATTGAATTTAGCTTAGTGAGACAAAGGGCCTAAATGGGTACGACGCCTTGTAATAATTGACCTCGTAACGTAATAAGAATAATCTACTTTGATACTTACTTATCATTGATATATGGAGTGATCCCAGTTTCTACTAGGTATACCTGCATCATCATGATCATCATCATCATCATTTTAGCATTCATTGTTGGACATAAACTCTTCAGAATATACACCATATCTCTCTATCGAGGACATTTTACGTCAGTATCTTCTGATTCTGATTAAATCGTCTCGCATCATATCTTTTTGCCAGCCAAAAGTAGTGATCCAAATTTAGAATCGTAATGTCCATCAGTCTGTATGACATAGGACGTGGCCTGCCCGTTGCAATTTAAACTTTTCTAATTGATTCTATGATATATTTGACCCCTGTTTGTTCTCTTATATAATGTGCTGTCTTATGATCTCCCCACGTGATGCTAAGCATGATCCTTTCTCGTGCATATCGCATTGCTATAAGTTTGAAAGTCAATCTTTTGGTTCCATGTCCCAGCTCCATTGGTAACTATCGGGAGTACACATTGGTTGTAGACCTTTCCTTCAAAAAACTGATATGCTCGTACAAAAGAACGAGTGGGTATTATTCAAGGAGGCTCGAAATCACTACACAATAGTAACGGACTATGTAACTGGCTTTGATGACTAATACTAAATTATATGCACATTAGTTTGTTATACAGTGTCACTCGTATAGAGTACAGCCCATACCTTTTTTTTCTTTTATGTGATTTTTTTTTCTCTTAAACTAAACATAGCAGATATTATTCATGACCAAACTCTACAGCATTGGAACTATGTTCCCCAAAACTTTTTTTCGTAGAGTCGTATCCATTTTTCGAAGGCAACGAATTGGTTTATAGCATTGGGATGTGAATCAGGGAGTAGGGATTCAAGAAACACACTCTGAAAGGACACTTTTTACCGGCCAGCAGATATTGTGGATTCTGGCTTCGTCGGTGTAAAAAAAAATTTTTTTTTCATTATTTTTGCATTGTTTGTGTGGAGAAATGTCACTGCCTTCACTTGGAGTGTGGTAGCTGTCATATGTTGTTGCGTTCTAGAGCATAAGCTCGCTATGTCCTGCGAAAGATTTCACGTTGTCCTTTCTGATTCGCCAATCGATGCGTAACAGTCTGGTCAGTTGTTTCTAAAAGAAACACCTAACTGTCACTTCCAGACATGTCTCGTAAAGCCGGGAGTTGTGAACCTCCTTCACCTGTCATGCCTCGTGTGCGGACGCTAAGGTACGTACGTTATTGTGTGGATAAGAACGGGTGACGAATCGAAGGAATGCAGAACGGATGTTTTGTATTAAAATCGACAAGCAGAGGAATGACGAAGATATGATGTGACTTGCTTTGTGTCTGAAATAGTTACTTATTTACAAACAACGGTATGGGGTTATTGTTCGAGTCTCAGTTGGAGACTGGAACTTGGATGCTATTTCAAGATAGCAAGGACCTCCGTATTTGGAGGATTGGCGTAAAACGTTCTCCTTACAATATATCTCACTTTGTCTCGTGTAATATTCAGCTAAGTTCAGTAAATACTAAGATAGTTGTCTTCCCACTCTATAGGTCGGCTTTGACTAGCTTTATGACTATTACTGAATTTCATACACATTGATTTGTTATACAGCATAACCCATGAAAGAGTAGCAGTAAGCTGGCCCTTATTTCATTGGAGGTTCGATTAATGCAGAGAATGTATTGTCATTGGCACCTACAAAAAATATAGCTTCGATCACCCTTTCCTCATCCAACAACCCACCCTTCCACATAATTCAACTGAAAATCATTGAGAACTTTCGGAGATATGTTATTGGTAATGACTGACGACATAAGAAGACTCAGAAAGAATAAAAAATAACTCAATTATGAACAAATTCCTGGGCCATTCTGACTTGATTCTGCGTCTGTCACTCTGACTAGAAACACCCATTTTGTGGGGTCCAATAAGCCTAACCTATATTTACCTTTTTTTCTGTCTTTGGAGTTTTCAAATAGGGTTAGTCTATTACTATAACATGCAATAAGACATAAGTATGGTCAGTTCACCGGATAATACACGCTTGGCCCATGGTATAATTTATTGGTTTAACAGTTTTTATGTTTTTTCAGGTGTTCTCAATTCTCTCATTCTTTTGACTTTCATAATAGAACGAGTATTAGTATGTTGGCTTTACTGTAGCTCACATACTGTGTTCAATCTTTGCCGTGTGGTTAACTACGGTGATATTGTGTTAAACTAGCCTAAGCCTCTTTTCCCTGACCAGAGTTCAGACCATTTAAGACAATACAGACTCAAATTCGGCGACGGTCAATGAGATTTTACCCCGTGAGGCGAGGTGCAGCTCAGTGGAGGTAGGTCCAGAGGCTCATTATACCTGAAGACCAGTGCTCTGATGTCCTTGCAAGGGTAGATGCTAGGATTAAAAGGTAATACATGAGAAGTTTATACCCAGACATTCATCTGTGTGATATCCCCACATTAGACCGACCTTTTGTGTCCTTCTAGGATCTTGGGCAAATAGAAAATAACTTAATCTTAGTACCATAAGTGCCATCCCAAAGTTCAAGCGATGGCAATAACAAATTACTAAATATTTAGCTTTGAATCGAGTTACTGCTGAGCAGGGAGTAGCAACTTTGTTTTGCTGACCATTACTATATTAGAAAGAAAATTGCAAGGCCTGTTAATGGTATACCGTTGCATTTTCTTACATATTCAATTAAGAATATCATATATTTCTCACTGCTACTAAACGGGCCCAGCTAACAAATACAATTCTCTTTTCTAATATCCTAGCATGCATGGTTTTTCTTTCTTACAGGCATATCCTCAAAAGGCATTGCATATTTCGATTCAATGGCGGACGGTCGTTGAAAGTCACAATGTAATTACAGCTTAACATCTACAGGGAACTCTTGCTTTCGGTCAAACACGTAATTGCTTTTTGAATTCCAGAGGTTCTATTCAGAATATTTTCTATCTCTGTTCGATACTGGAAGTAAGATTGGCTCGGTCAGTAACGGCACAGAATCGGCGAGCTGAGTTCAAACTCAGGTCGGGACTGGTTACGTTCATTTTGCACTGATGCACTTAGGAAATACATGAATTCATCTCTGCCTGTCTAGCTATCGGTATAATAGCATGGCACATCGGGTTCTGTAGCCTTGAGGACCAGTTTAGGATAAGGACAACTCCGAGTTCCCTTGAGGAAGTTTGACGCTCAGTTTGACCATCTTGCAGCAGCTCCTACAGCCAAGCTTCTGTCAGATGTATCACTCTCTCACTTTCACATGGACTATATCACCAAAATTGATAGGTAGATTCTGGTGACTGGGCATCCACGGATCTCCATTAGTATCGCCCGGGCATTAGCCCTGGGGACTTTCTATTGTCTCTAAAAACAGCCCGGAGGCTATGTACTATACTACACCTTAAAATCATCGCCCCAGGCCTTGATGGAAACTGTGACACCATCTAAGAGTTCTGATAAGGTCGATTCAAGGTATCCCTGTCACTCCAGGGGCTAAAGACCAACGGGTAGAGCTAAGTGCATATATGTATATCTAGTTGTCTAAAATCTTCTCTTTTATGACAAACCCTAGAGATTCAAAGCCGTGTTAAGTAATCAGTGCTGACAACACAAAACATATTTACGCGCTATTCTGGCAGCCAAAAAAAAAACAACAACAAAAAAAAAAAACACCTAAATACAAAAAAGAGCCCAAACACCAAAAAGATGCTAAAAATGGCCAAAATATTTCGGAAAGACCTCACTAATTTTGCAATGTCAAAACACGAAACGATCTAAATTTAGCGCAAAAAGTAGTTAATTGGCAGAGCCATGTGTAATTTCTCCTCCTTTGATGTCGCCAGTGATATATAGGTAAGAGGATGATTGAAAAATTAATATCATCTGTTTGATAAAGATGTACTGTAAAGTGTTTCCTTATAAAAACTGGGAATTAAGGCTTGTGTATTCCAGTTTTGAGGGTGTACAATATACTCCAGTACTCTGTGACAAAAGATGAATCAGAAATAGAGCAATATCATAAATAGATTGTTTTGATTTGCATATGTTTATACGTAGTACGATTAAGGTATTACTGTGCAAATAATGTAATCGAACATAAGATGAAAAGAAAAAAAGATAAGAGCTTGAGCAGAGCATTTTTGAAAAGTGCACCATAGTACAGAAAAGTACAGAAAATCTTGGACCTAAGTTATTCACGGTATAACTCTGGATACTATTCATTCGTTTATAAAACATTGTTCTTATACTCACAAAAAATATGCAGAATATACGATACATTCTAAGGGAACGCTGCCCTAGAGTATTAGCTTCGAGAATTTCCTGATTGAGCATGCTGTTAATAACATTATGAACACATCTTCGCATTTCATGCTGATAGATAGAGCGCATATTTCGTTTCCTTAGAGATTAGGGGACAGCACAATAAATTATAGAAACGACTGGAATCGGAAATATCAGAGAAACGGTTGGAAAACTCAAATGGCAATGGGCTGGATATGCTACAAGAATGTCAGACAATTGCTTGATATTACGACTTACAGCGTGGATCCCCAAAGATCATATGCAAAAAATCGTGGCCTATACACAGTAAGAGGGCGCGACCAGTAACATAATTTCTGAAAGTACTTGCTCTACAATGCCTATGATAGAAGGGTCTGGCAAATTTTTAGGGGTTGTGTATGTCCAATAACGATAGTTGACAGGTTGCTGCTGCTGCTGCTGATGATGATGGCTAAGATGTTGTACGGTTAGGGTATTGCTGTACAAATTGATGCAACAGAGTATGAGCTGAAAACAAAAACATTCAATTATAATAAGACTTTGGACAGACCAGTTTTGGACAGTATATTAATATTAGGAACAAATCATCTCGACTAACCAAAGTATACCATTATTTCCTTTATTTCTGTTATGTGTTTCGTTTGTTTTTTGGTTTTTTCAGTGGAAAATAATAACCAATTATATTTTATAACTGCTTATCCTGATTCTTCTGGTCATCTCGGCATCTCGGAAATATAACTAGCAGATAACGCTGCATATTTGTATTTTTGTGAATCCTAGGTAATAAGTGTTTTTTCTGATTGAATTTATCCAGAAAGTTTAGAAAATGTCAATTATCCCGTTAAAATCAAGCTTCAATGTCCAAAATATCAATAATTCGAAATATCATCATCATCATCATCATCATCATCATCATCATCATCATCATCATCATCATCATCATCATCATCATCATCATCATCATCATCATCATCAGTCTTTCAACGTCCGTTGTTGGATATAGACCTTCCCCAGGATTTGCCACACTTCTCTATCATGGACGTCGCGGAGCCAGTACTCCCTTAACTTGTCTAGCTCGTCTCTCCATCTAATATTCTGCCAGCCTCGGTTGCGCATGTGATCTCCGGGAATCCATGTTGTGAGTCGTGATGTCCATTGGTTGTCAGCCATTTTTGCAAGATGGCCAGCCCACTGCCATTTGAGATTTTTGATTGATTCTATGATGTCGATGACTCTTGTCTTTTCTTGGATGTACTGTGCTGTCTTGTGGTCTCTCCATGTGGGGCCCAGCATAATTCTTTCAAGTGCGCGTTGCATGGATTCGAAATGTACTTATTTACAATTAAGACAACTGGAATTTGAACCTTTTTTTGGTCTTATAATGAAAGAGAAACAACAAAGGACTATCATTGCCTTGGCCAAATAAGCGGATTTTGACGTGAATAATAGCAATTTTTTATCATCAGCATCATCATCATGGACATAGACCTTCCCAGTATTCGCCACAATTCACTATCATGGGCGTCGTGGAGCCAGTATCTCCCAAATCTGTCGGGTTCATCCCTCCATCTTGTGTTCAGTTGGCCTCAGTTTCTTATGTGATCCCTGTGGATCCATGTAGTGAGACGTGATGTTCCTCGTTTGACTTTCATTCTTGCAACATGGCCTGCCCATCGCTATTTGATTTTTTTAATAGTTTCTATGATGTCACGGACACCCGTTTTCTTCTTTATGTACTGTACTGTCTTGTGATCTCTCCATGTAAGGTTGAGCATAATTTTCTCATATGCACGTTGCATGCTTCTCAGTTTGCAGGTCTGTCTCTTGGTTAGGTTCCATGTTTCAGCTCCATAAGTGACTATCGGGAGAATGCTTTGGTTGTATTTCTATACCTTTTTACAAATGAGCGATGGAAGAATAACACTGACTACCCAGGAGCAATAATTGCGTTGGACCATCTTATCAGTCGACTGAACAGATTAAGACAATTCCAATCCAGATGGATTGATAGCGATTAGCGATTGATCAGTAACTCATTTCAGAGTCTCAGGCAACAACCATTCAACTAATGTACATACAGTAGACTGCCGTTATTATGGTACCCACGAAATTGATAAAAAATGAGGTATGCACACTTTGAAAGAATACGACAAGAGAATGTTTCACTATTTTATTTTCTCAGGGAAAAATATATAATTTCCTGATATTGTCTCGCAGTGATTAAAAATGGCAGATAACCGCAGGTCATCACAACCCAAAACATGGATACCAAGAAATCATATGCACAACCGAGGCCGGCAGAATACAAGACAAACTAGACAATTTCAAGGAGTATTAGCTCTACAACGCGCAAGAGAGAGGGATATGGCAAATCCTGGGGAGGGTATACGTCTAACAACTGAGGCTTCAAGACTGATGATGATGAGGAGGAGGGGTATGATGAGGAGGAAGATGAGGGTTCTTTTTCAGACAGCAGCATGATTTCGTCAATGATTGAGTCAGGTTTTGTCGGTCGACAAGTCAGAGAGCGGAATATCTACGTCTATTGCTCACTGGCAGATGGGTTTGTAGCGATAACGGTCTAAACGTGAGGTCTGATTGATCCCAAAGCGTTGAAGCTCACCTGCAGAATGGGTTCTAGAGCCGCTAAACACCGTGAGGAACGACTTGAGACCGCCAGTTTCTTCCAACAAGTGTCTATGGCAGTGATGGGTAGCAACACGTTCTCCAGAATGACTGCAGGAACAGACAGAGTTGTCCAATTAGATAAATGAGAATGATATTTTTTAAAACTGAGATATATTTTGTTTTTGTTTATCTGATGTTAAAAAGAAAAAAAAAGTTTTCAAGTATTTTGGGGGGATTGAATTCCAAAGCTGGACACATTCATTCAGACATTTTCTTTTTGTCTCATCTCTCAACTTGAGACTAATCACACACACACACACACACACACACACACACACACACACACACACACACACATATATATATATAAAATTTTTTTTTTCTGAAATCCCTAATAGATCCTTTATGTTGTATTACAAGGATATAAAAACTCGCCTTAGAATGACAGTTGTTAAAACGAAAGTTTACTAATTAGAAATGCACGTAAAAGCATTAATTGTTATGAATTGACATTTAAAGAAACAAAATATCTCCCCTATTTAATCCAACAACTTATTTCAGGTAAACACATTGATAAAAATGCGCACTTGCAGTATTATTTAATACAAT
This sequence comes from Thysanoteuthis rhombus, assembly GCA_963457665.1. Taxonomy (NCBI): domain Eukaryota; kingdom Metazoa; phylum Mollusca; class Cephalopoda; order Oegopsida; family Thysanoteuthidae; genus Thysanoteuthis; species Thysanoteuthis major. Next base: position 43,362,268 of record OY735228.1, on the reverse strand, counting down.
AACTATCAACTCCGCTACGTGGCTTAAGTTCCTCTCTAAATAAATTTATATTTTGTTTTCTCGTTTGTCAAGATAACAGAACTTTCTAATTAAAGCAAATTAATGTCAAGCTAATTACCTTGGCAATCAAGAGAGTTTGACAAGATTAATAAACACATCTCACTTTCTTGATAAGGTGATGAAGAATTAGTAATGGCTGATAATCAAAAGAAAAAAAAACATTATTCTTTGTATTTAATTAAATTTGAAGGTAGTCTTAAAAACTATCATCCCTTTTATAATGGTTTGTTCTGTTACGATCTAATAGCGATGAACGAATCGGTTTTCGTGATAATCACCAAAGTTAAGCTTGTCGATGCATAGAGAGCAGAGTGTCTTGGAACACCAGGTGCCGTAGGCAACTGGAAGTCATGTAGAGATCCTCCTTTGCCTGATCCTTTTTTTACTATATATTCTGTCCCTTGGCCACCAATCGGTTGGTTTTTTGCCCATTCTATTGCCATTTCTTCATGCTGAGTGTCAAGCCCATCTTCAATTTTGTTATCTTACTATTTGTATGATATATTTCACTCTAAAGCGTACTTCGAGTCCATCCTGAGAAAGAGCCACTAGAAGAGCAACGACGATCCCATTGATAATCCCAATTCAGGGGCTGGATCTATAAAGTATTGCTCCGTAAAGAAAACCAAAGCCCTTCACCCTGAACTCTGATCCTCCTGACTTATGTGAGCAAGATGGATAGACTGAATACTTAGTTTCAAAACTATTCTCTGTTAGCAATTTTATTACACACCATTTTATATCTTTACACACCATGTTATATCTTTAAAAAAAAAAAAACAAACTAACATTCGGTTGTTTTCTTGCCTAGAATTTGTTAGACTAGGTATTTCGATCATTGTATGTGGTTGGTTCAGACATATTCCTCCGCTCTCATTTTTTCACGACGTTTAGGTCGTGGAACTGGCCTTTTTCTGGGGTCGGTTGTTGAATGTATTTGTATCTTGTTCTTAGCAGACACGCAGAACCCTCCTTTACACACATCACGGTGGTAAGAAGAAAACTGAGATATTTCGAATACTGAAGACCTTCTTTTTTTGTAAAACCTCAAAGTCACAAGTTTCCTCCCCGTTTAATATTTTACATAGCCAAGAAAAGCTAAAAAAATTACAATATTACGATTACCAATGTTATGCTCGTTTTTCTTGTATGACCATTATGCATTATCTTATTGGGTTATAGTAAACAATGTTGATGTCTGTTGCAATTTGAACATCCAACCTGGAGATAAGCAAGCGAATAACGTAGCCATTTAGACACCGTCCTGTTGCCTGAATATTGAGTGAAGTTTGAGTTAGAAATTCTTTTTATGTTTGTGAACACTTAAATCGGTCTCTTAATGGGCAACCGTAGCCATCAATTATGGCAAAGTGTTCCAGATTTTTTAAAATATATATGTGCGTGCTTGTAAATATGATTGCTTGTATGTTCCTGCACTTTTGGCCACATCATTTTGTCTACAGACTTGGAAATCATTTTCAATACTCTCCTAAACCCTTTTTTGAAATTTCATTTTCATTTGAAAAAGAACAACTTTTTTTTTTAAAACTTTGTGTACCTTATTTTGATATGTTCAATAATAGAATCCAGAATTGTGAGAATATGAATTTTTCTAAATGTTTCTTATATATGTTTCTCTGTGGAAAACGCCAGTAATGTCAGGAATTTAATTTATTCTGACTATTATAGTTATTTTCACTATTTTCCAAATACTATTAATGCTTTAAACTCTTTTGAAACAACGAACATTCAATTTAGAATTTTCTTCATTTTTTTTTCTCACAGTCTAACAAGACAGCCGTCGCTTTAAAGATTAAAATCTATAAATGCCTTTATTGTTGTTTTTGTCAGCAATAATTAATCTCATTATTACTGACTTCGTAATTCCAAGAGCTAAAAATACAAAAACATTTTCCCACATACGGCGAATGGGAAATTGAGTTGACAGACTAAAAGTCTATTTACAGTATGTAAAAAAAAGAGTTGCTACATTTTATTTTTTCATTATTTGCAATAAGTGGGCAACATCTTATAAAACATCATGAATCACGTCTTGTTTTTTTATCATAATTTTCTGCGATTGGGGCTGGATAAATAAATGTAACATTTCAAACAACAAACCTCATTAGTCACACAGTCGGACTTGTCACGTGGCTAATATTTTTTGGCAGTACACCGTGATAGGGGATGATCAGTTAGAAAAGAAATGGAAAAATTGGTGGTCAACGATTTAGTTATTCATTTTTGCCTAAGTTACGGCTTCTGGTCTAGAGTTGGAGAAAAGTGTGAATGCTACAGGGGGAAAATTACGGGACTAATTCAGCAGAATCTTACTTTACAAATTTAACATGCCACGAAAAAGGAGAATTTACTGGTGGATAATTAGAAAAACAAAATTCGTTTCTTGTAGACATAATAAGTAATGAATGTTTAAATTCCAAGTCTTTAGCAATATTAGTGCAGCCTGTGTGTGATTATCAGATAGCAAGCCATTCAGCCAAACCAAGGACAAAACCGGAGAAACGGTTTTATTTAGAGTTTTTGCTTATGGTTTTTAACAGTCATTTGTAAGTAATTATGACCAAGAAATATCTGTGTGGTTTTGTGAATTGAATTTGAAGGGTTTTTCCGTATTGTTTGAAGATGGAAAAGGAATCATCGGCAATATTTTATTGATTATGAAGATTAGTGTCATAATCCAATTAATAAAGATTGGCAACATTCTGTGAATCATGAAGACTAGTAACGTAATCGAGTTGATAAGGATTGAAAATATTTCGTGAATTATAAGGATGAGTACGGCATCCAGTTGATAAGGATTGCCAATAATACATGAATTATAGGGACTGATGTTTTGATCAAGTTGATAAGAATTGGCAACATTCTATGAATTATAGGGACTACTAACATAATCTAGTTAATAAGAATTTGCAATAATCAATGAATTAAAAGGATTAGTCACATAATCCAGTTAATAAGGATTGACAATATCCAATGAATTATGAGGACTACTATCAAAATCCAGTTTACAAAGATTGAAAATTTTCTGTAAATTATAAGGAATAGTATCCTTATCGAGTTGATAAGGATTCGCAATATTCCATTAGTTATGAGGACTAGTGTCGTAATCCAGTTAATTAGGATTGACAAGATTCAGTGAATTTTACGTACAGGTATCGTAAATTGGTTGATAAATGTAAATATTCCGTTAATTAAACGGACAGGTAACGGAACCCATTTATGAGCATTGACATTGTCTATCAATTATTCGGACAGGTATCGTAAATTAGTTCATGTACATTGTAAATATTCTATGAATTGTATAAACTGGAATCAGGACCTAATTAATGGGCATTGGCAATATTCCATGATTCATATTGAGGGGTATCGTGACCCAGTTAGTTAGCATTGTTAATTATCCCTTAATTATACGACCTTGGTCTTGTCTCAGCCAATTTAACAACGATGTTAGCTGCAGTATTTTCTTGTTTCTTTCGAATGGATACTGCGTTTTATTCTCTTAAAATCCTGTTGTGAATTCTTTTTGCTTGCATTATCAAGACAAATTTGTTGTTCGTCACTGATTTCGTTTAAACAAGGAGAACTCAACTCAACGGACGACATTTCCCAACAAATAAAATGCTAGTTCAGAGCTTTCATCAACTGAGCCATGGTTCAACACTTATTACCTGCCATTTTTATCGGAGCTAACTTCATATCATGAACAATAATGAATGTTGTATAATAATTTCATATGAAACTATACGCATAGAAAATTTAAACTCGGAAATAAAGGCATTTGAAAACATTTCTGAATAAGGAATAAACCAGTTTACCAAATAAAATGTCACAATAAATCATGACACGTCGCACGAAAGACCAATTGGGCCAAATAGCGAAAGAAAATCGAAATACATTACACTTCATTGTTTTAGGACAGGTTCATGCGCCTTATTGTCATGAATGAATATAGAAGAAAGGGTTCATTTAAGATTATATGTGTTAGTATTATGGATGCGAAGTTTATATTTGTAAACAATATGAACTCTGATACATATGCTTAAATACATTTTTTATAATGAGGTAAGCAGTGTACCGCGAAAACTTGCATATCCTCACTGGACTATGACATGTCACACCAAAAGCCTGACATTCTAGCAACATGACCGATCCGTTGCTATTTGAGTTTTCTAATGGCTTTTTTTTTGTATCTTTGATTTTTGTTTGTTATCTAATATACTGTGCTGTCTTATGATCTCTCCATGTGTTGTTGAGCATGATTCTCCCCTGTGCACTTTGCATGGTTCTTAGTTCCAAGTTTCATCTATTGGCTCGGTTACGTGTGTCTGCCCAATAGTTGACAATTGCATGGATACATTTGTTGTTGCCCCTCGCTGCCCCACCAACATATACACTTGTTTTTGCCGATGCATATTAGAGTCGTATCTGACCTTCTCTATACTTTCTTCTGTTGAAAGATATCTTTCGATCTTTTAATCATACTACCAATTTATGCACGTTACATGAACTTTCATCGTTCCTCCTTGAAAGGTATTCATTGGTACGTTATAACTTCAATTTATATCGACTTTCGAGTTTCTACAGCAACATTGTCTAGAAAAACAGTTCATGAACCCCTTCTAAACTATTTTTCCAAAAACCGGTGACCCCAACTAGAACATGCTATTTGCTTACAAAGTGTAGACATGATGTTCGAACAGATGCAATCAATATTGCATCCATATTGTTAGCGGTAAGGCAACATGCAGTAAATGAGTCACATACAGTTTCAGATGATTCTATTCTTAAAAAAAAGATTCATCAATAAATATGTGCCATATATTTTATACAAAAGAGGAATATCCATTTCACTGACTTTTTTTTCAGCTAGTTTTAGATAGAATTAAAATTTCATATTTTTTATAATGCATGAACATTTGAGACTTTTCACAATATGCAATATAAGTTTTTGGAGACAATAAATATGAAGATTCGAAGGTGAAGCCCCCAAACCATCATCCGAAAGTAATGCATAATTTATATTTGAAATCGACGTATGATTAATTTTCATTCTAATGTGAAATACAAATATTTTGATTAAATAAATACACAGATTTATAGGCAAAATTCCAACGTCGATATGACATCTCATCTGCTTTAATTGTAATAAATTTCGATGAAGAACGTTTTCAACGAAACATTTCTTCATGTAGGAAAAGGTTTGTTGGTGACACGTCCGGATATGATTCCATCTCCAATCAGCAGCAGCCATTTCGCATCAAGAGCAAACATCACATATAATCAGCTATATCGATCACATATACTTACTCTAACATTATAAGAAGGATTCAGGACAAGTGCAGCCGTGCTATAGGGAAGATAATGAAAATCAGTTTCTAATAGTCTCTAAACGAAAGGGTTTTACTCATCAGCTTGTGGGAAAAAAGAAAGTCTAATCTTGTCCCAAACTGCTTCTTTTCAACTGCTTAAACTCCTTTCCTTCGCTGCCACGGCTCTGTCTACTCATTCTCTCGTATCACTCGATAATTGGCTGAACTTCCGGTGATTCAGCACGCACCATAAGTGACCAACCGAAGCGTGACACACAGCCCTAATCCTTATGGGCTTTTTTTTATTGGAGCTGTCAGCCGATTCCCGCAATTTTTGAAATAAATTTCGTGATAAAACCAATAGACCCAACAAACAAGTCTCCGTTCCAAGAATAAAAGTCTATAATGTATATGAAAAATAAAAAAAATTGTCAAAGCTTTCATATCCACGGTAAATTTTGGGCAAAAACTATAGAATACGTGTGGTTTGCAATCTTTGCCAGTTAAGAAGGATATATCCTTGGGGCAGGTTTCTCAAACTTTCCACACTCATGGAATCCATGAGACTCAGCGAAAAAAAATTGGAATGGTTTATTTCTTTAGATCGGCAACAGGACCGAGAGTATATGATGCAGAATTGAAAGGTCCCAATTCGGAACATTGCTTGAGAAACTCTGCCTCAGGGGATGCCCCATTATCCTTGCTTTGTATAAGATGTGGCCAAAGCCAACGAATATATAATTGCGGTAAGTATTATACAAGCTGTTTGTAGAAAGAATTATGTCTTTTTGAATATCCCGAAAACCATTCCATGGGCTCAATACTAATTAGCAACAATCTGAGGAGACATTGTTGCGCATGCCTGAATCGACTCTGCCCTTAGGTTTTCCGTTTGGCAGTATGACGCCACAGAGTAATTTTGCATACAGAGTGACCATAGAAATCACAATGACTGCATGCGTTATTTTTCATGTTTTCACGTATTTTTGGGGGGAGGGGGGAGATTTTGGATCGCCAATCATGTCAGCCTGCCACTTTAGAGTTTGGATTGAATATCCTACGACTTCTGGCTTTCCCCCAGGAGATTTCAGACCTTGGACCAGATTGAAGATAATGTGCCGTGACAGTTGACGAAGCGAAGGGAATAATGTGTGGACCCAAGGGGAGTATTTTTAAGGGAACTGAGGCGCAGTTATCCCCAGTGAGCGAATTTTCTTCATCGAATGGCTTGAGCAGCAAAACTCGTAAGGATGCAAACCCTATTCTCTGCGTAACCTTTGCTTTCATTCATGACCAACGGCAATTGTTTTTCCTCTGATATTCACTCTCCAATATACAGATTGAATGCAAAAACTTACTAAAACCAATTTATGATGAAAAAAAATTCAAAATTCATAATTTTATAATCAATTCCCTCCTTCCACATGATACAGGGAGATACTATTGTCACTATCGTATAAGTCTACGAGCTATTAACATTCTTACTTGACAGAGTGGTGCAGTATCGGTGCAATCATTGGACTGCGTGGAAAAAAGCCTGGAGGTTGACTTCATATTGGGTCCAAATGTTGGTTGTGCTGAGATCCATTAGTCACTATTTCCTACATTCGGAATGAAATGTATGTAATCATAAGAATGAATAGGTGTTTGGCCGAGTCTGTTTAGTAAATCAGAACCCATGATGTCATGGGTAGAAAAAATCGCTCTGCCAGACAGAGAGAGAGAGAGAGAGAGAGAGATACAGAGAGATAGATGGATAGACAGATAGATAGAGATAGATAGATGGATAGATGGAGAGAGAGAGAGAGAGAGAGAGGGGGTGGAAAGTGAGACAATAGGAATAGGAATAGCAGTTAGTCAAATAGTCCCTAGCCTTGTGAAGAAGTTATTTATTTTGGAGGTTAATTACAGCTTTTTACTGGCATATATATATACATTTCCTATTTCGTCTTTCCATCGTATTCCCGTCTATCCCTACTGCGTTCACTGTTCCACTGATGCGTACAGGTTGGCCTTCGTTTCATCTCTTGTCTGGCTCTGTGCCCTGTCCATTTTCATTGCCCCATCATTTGTATGATATCCTATCTTGTATAGATCTACGCCTATCACTATGAGTTATCCCTAACATGCACTCCCCTCATACACGTATATATACACACACCTCGCACATACACACATGCATATATATATATATATATATATATATATATATATATATATATATATATATATATATATATATATATATATATATATCACTGTCAAATATATATCACAGCAGGACAATCACCGATACCCAGATGCTAATTTGCGATCCATTGTCGTTTTGTTAACTCTGCAACCTTGGCAATATATATATATATATACATGTGTGTGTGTGTGTGTGTGTATATATATATATATTTATATATATATATATGTGTGTGTGTGTGTATATATATATATTTATATATATATATATATATATATATATATATATATATATATATATATATATATATATATATGATTGCACTGAATATTTTTTGATATAGTTTTAACAGCAAGTCCAACCCGTTTTTTTCTCTTACACCTATAATTTATGGAGACACTTTTCCGATGTTGTTATTGGTGATTTTTTTATTGCACATTGAAAGTAAAGAGGAGTTTATTCAGTGCAAAAAAATTTTTAATCTCTTACTATTTTACAGAGACATAAACGGAAAAGATCTGAGGCAATTTCACATAAAACAAAGAAACAGTTCTTATCTTCAGAAGAGACATAAAACAATTGCACGGTCGATTATTCTCTGAACGTCACGTCATTCAGGAAATAGAAAAAAAAATTAAGTTCCAATCTTAGGCATCTCAGATTTCACCGTTGGATATATATATATATATATATATATATATATATATATATATATATATATATATATATATATATATATATATATTTCAGTGGGACAATCACAGAGTATTCCAATGACGCTAATTCGTATTCCACTGTCGTTTTTGAACTCTGCAATAAGGTTAGACTAAAAATAAAAGCAGAATCAAGAACCCTTGTCAAAGAACGTTCTTCTGAACATTGAACCTGTCTGTCAGCAGTTGGAGAGACTGTAAACCAAAACTGTTACTAATCCTAGCCAAATAGGTTTCTTTAGATTTCTAAGCTGGTTTGGCTGACTGGCTGGTTATGTATATGTAGCGTATAAAAGATGAGCAGATGGAGATATAATGCTGAAAATTCAACATTTACTTTTTATATTTTTGTTCTTCTTAATCCCTTTGAAATAAGTTTCAGACGTAGATTCAATTTGAAATGAACTGTCCTACAGTATACATGCTTGTCTTTGAAAATTCGGACTTTTTTGGAGATCAATACGTAGCAAGAGACACGAGAAGTAACATATACTCAGTATACTTTTTCAATGTTTCCATTGATCATCCCCAACACAGCATGCTACAAAATGTGAGGATATTATGTCTTTTGAGTGACAAACCAGACCAATTTCCTGTTCTTTTATTCTGTTCCCATCCGTATTTGATTCTTCCTCTTTTTCTCCCCCTCTCGCTCTCTCTCCCTCTCTCTCTCTCTCTCTCTCTCTCTCTCTCTTTCTCTTTTCTTTTGCTTCGATTCCATGCAATTCGAATATATTTCCGCTGTGACAGTGTTAACAATTTTCAGGTTCGAAAGGGCGATTCATCAATAGCTTTCATTTTGATACTATTCTAACTTAACCGAGCATCACGCAACACCGCCATCTTTGAATGGTTACCCTGATATGGAGAAATGACGAGCGTAATAGATGTAATAGGCCAAACCTGCAGATTGAGATTCGAAAGGGTGGGTTCTCTCCATCTCTTCAAAAATCTCGATGGAAGATTCTCACACAGATTGTCACACGCCAGAACACTGACTGACATGCAACCGACATGAATCAAATAGTCTGCACAGTTAACTGTCCACAAGTGGGTCAAATTGTTAAATTGGCCCATCTTCACCTATAATTGCAAACGTTTCAGACCACTACTACCGTTTTCCTTCAAAAAGTATGTCCTCTAAACTTGAAATCATCCCCATAAACTCAAAGGAATATATATATATATATATATATATATATATATATATATATATATATATATATATATATATATATATATATATATATATTATGTCATATACAGGCAGCTGCTTCGTTGTATTGCAACTCCTCAGTGTGGCTGTAGACTATCCTTTATCCCATCGAGTATCTCGAAGCAGGATTGAAACATTTGCTTCAGACAAAGAAGTCAGTATCATACCTCTGCGCTATAAAACTGAACGGTCAGTAAGGTTGAATATAAGTAATAAATTTATTTTAGCATATATTCCCCATCAACTAGAGTGCTCTATTCCTATGGAAGAGTGTATGTTTGGTTGTGTGTGCCTGCATATACACGTGCGCACACACATTTGCTCTATTTTGTTATTTATCCTGTTTCTACGTGGTGAAAATGCCAGTCTACCTGAATAAATGGAGCGATATATATATATATATATATATATATATATATATATATATATATATATATATATATATATATATATATATGTGTGTGTGTGTGTGTGTGTGTGTGTATATATATATATATATATAAGCACAAGCATAAGCTTATGGAGACGATATCCGACAAAAAAATGAATACAAAAGATATCTTTCTAATAATTAATTCTGACCCACTTCTCTATCAAATATTTTGATGGTATCACACCACATCGGGAATAGGAGGAGAGAGATACATGAGATTTCAATTCTTTGATAAAGCAGTGAGTCAAAAATGTTCACTTGGTGCATTAAATCAGTGGCTGGAATCGTCACAGTTCGAGTCTTGGGAAAAACAAACATAATCAAAGTTGATTTTCTAGTCAAGCATGTCACTCTAGATGTTAAAAAAAAGAGCCGCATTTCTTTATTTTACCTAATTAAGTTCTGTGTAAAACTTGCCATTCCACTGCTCACACACACTAACTTTATCAATCCCACGCTTCATACATATAATATTAATTATCGTGTCATCGAAAGACAGCTTTTTCGTTATATTACAACTCTTCACTGTGGCTACAGACCATCTAATATCCCATCTAGTACCACGAGGTAGGATCAGAACCTTTGCTTCAGATCAAGTGGCTGCCATTTTACCCCTGCCCAACGCAGAACTGGACGGTCTGTAGAGCTGAATTTAAGCGATATATTTACTTACGTACGATCCTCCATCCACCAGAGTGCTCTTTCCCAGTGTTGGAATATATATATATATATATATATATATATATATATATATATATATATATTTATACGAATGAAATCCTCTCTGCAAATATGTTTCACACAGTCCGTGATTATCGAGTGAGATCTTGTATATTCTAGATTTGTTTGTTGATGTTTTCCTTGTCGCTCTGTATTAAATATTCGTTATCTGTAGACTTTTGAAAACTCATATCCTGAACCCTATGGAAAATAAACAGACAAGACAGGGTATATATGAAATTTTTTATTGATTTTCATTGAGACACGCTTGGTAATCGCGGAGAAGCGTGCAACAAATTTGTAGCGAGAATTATATAATGACACTTCCTCTATTTTATTGAAAAACTTGAGCACTTCAATCATAAATTCAACTCCATTTCATCATTATTTGGAAACAAATTATTTAAATAAAATATGTATTATATAAATTAACATATGTAGGTAGGTATCTATGTGTTCACGCGCAAGTGTGTTTGTTTATTTGTGTGTGTGCATTCCTTTCTTTGTAGGTGTCTCTTTACGACTCTCTATCTCACTGATATACCTTACTTCTACCAATGCTTGGTTTATAGTAAGAAAAGCTTCAAATGTGGCCAAAGATGATCGGAATTCAGACAAAATTAACGTTCAGCAAGGAGGTCCCTAACACGACCCTGAGAATTGATGGTAAAGTTTTGGAAGATGTTGAGTAATACATTTGCTTGGGGTAGTTGATACAGTTAGACAAAACCAATGAAAGCTAAATAAAATGACGTAAAACGATCTGTTGGAAAACCTCAAATAAATATAGAGACCTACAGGAAAGTACATTGCCAAAACTCTTAAGACATAAAGTGTACATCATCATCATCATCAACATCATCATCATCATCAGTCTTTTAGCGTCCGTCGTTGGACATAGACCTTCCCCAGGATTCGCCACACTTCTCTATCATGGGCGTCACGGAGCCAGTACTTCCTGAACTTGTCTAGCTCGTCTTTCCATCTAACATTTTGCCGGCCTCGGTTGCGCATGTGGTCTTGGGGAATCTATGTTGTGAGTCGTGATGTCCATCGATTGTCTGCCATTCTTGCAACATGGCCAGCCTACCGCCATTGGAGATTTTTTACGGATTCTATGACTCTTGTCTCTAACTCTTGTCTTTTCCCGGATGTACTGTGCTGTTTTGTGGCCTCTCCATGTGAGGCCCAGCATTATTCTTTCATGTGCACTGTCTCTTGGTTAGGTTCCATGTTTCAGCTCCATAAGTGACTATTGGGAGGATGCATTGGTTATACACCCTTCTCTTTAGGATTAATGGGATCTCATTATTTTTGAAGGTTGAGCTAGCTCTGCCAAAGGCTTGCCATCTTAGTGTGATTCTTCACTTGATTTCTTCTTCTTTTGAGGGTCTCATGGAGATTCGTTGCCCTAGGTAGATGTAGTGGTCTACTTCTCAAGTTCTGTGTCCTCGATTTCGATCTTAGTAAAGTGTACAACGAATGCAAAATATCGGTTTTGACTCACGAATTTAGAACATATAGAAATGATCAAAAGACTATGATGGAGGTGAACTCAACATCTAGCCAAAAGGAACGATAGCAGAAAATTCAAAAGCTTGACAAATTAATGCTCAAGAGACAGCAAATACAGTCGGAAGAGACCAAACTTGACAACCAAATCACTACAAAACAAACGGAGAATAGCACGAATAGCAATGGAAAGAAGCAACTCAGGAGTTACAATAAAAAACAGAAAAAACATGGGCTGAACATATATCAAGAACGATGAGCAACAGATGATGTTCTCTTATATATAGCGAAAGTAGCGAAAGCAATCAGAGAAAACGAGACGTAAGATGATGAGAAGAGATGAAAAGTCCCGCTTGGAAGAAATTACAAAGGTTAGAACAGTCATGGTCGAAAAAGAAGGAACCATTAAAGGTTTGTTCTTTCCAGAAGATGGCTCATAATAATGATAGCTTCACGACAGATGTGCTTATCAAAAAAAAATAGCAGGGTAATTCAGTTGGACACAAGGTCAAAATATACTGGGATATAGTTAAATCTGACTTACTCCATCACACACAAATTTATTCAGTCAGTTGGTATGAATTTTGGCCTTTCTATCTCCCGCTGCCTCTTTGGTAATTTTTAGTTTCAAATCTCAACGTATCATGTTTTATTGTTTCCAACTTTACGATTTCAACTTCAATAAGCTTTTTTACTGGTCTACCAAAAATAAAGAATATCGCTTCGCTGCAACTGTCAGAAGGCTACACTTGTTGGCCTCCATAGATGATGAGATTCTTGGGTAATTTTCTATTTGTCTTGAAACCCTTTGTTCTATGACAAGCACTTATATGTACCAAGCTATGATTTGCAGTCACATTATTAGCTTAGATTTTTTCTGTGTATCTTCTATTTCAATGTCAGCAAAAGAACTTGTATAGTATGAACGTCATGAGTAGAGGGTTGTTTTTGTGATATTACAGCCATGAAGGTATTATCTTCCCAATCGGCACCTATCAAACATGGAAATCAAACATGGAAGCTAACCAAAATATAGGGAGATAACTGAAAACCCTGCAAGGAGTAAAGAAGAGAATCATGCTCAACATGTGGAGAAATCACTATACAACACAATATTTCAACGAAAAATTTCTAAGATATAACGTAATTAGAAGACTCAAATGGCAATGGGCTGAACATATTGCAAGGAAGCCAGAAAACCACAGGACTTACAATTTGGTTCTCTAAAGATCATATGAGAAACTGAGACTGCCTAAAAAGAAAGTAGCATGACGAAGTAGTCAAATTCAGAAAGTATTGGCCTTGCAATGTCCATGATAGAGAGTTCTTTCGAATCTTGGCGAAGGTGTATGTCAAACGGCGAACAGAAAAAAGTCTGACGATGATGAAGTTTTGCAGTCAGCTCTTTTTAGTCAGCTGGTGGAATTATAAAGACAACAGGAATTCTTATAGTCATAGGTGGAAACGATAGAAACTATAGAAAGACACGTGTATCACGTATTACATACGTCAGGAAATTAGGAGTTGAACACTCAAACTTTAAAAAAAACATTCATTCCAATATAACCTGTCGAGTTGGCCAATTGGAGGTTATCAGAATTATGTTTCTCTAACGAATTATACTATACAGAGCACTGGGCAGTAAAACTTGATTTAAGAATGTCTCCTTCATAAATGATCATATTCACTCTTTGCATAGCAAACATTTTTTCATAATTTCTAAATTGTCACGATTGAAAAACAGTTAGCCCAGCGGCTTCTTAGATTTATACTTTAGCTGCTCAGCTAAAAACTATTTAAGTTCAAATTACTTTACAGTCAGGGAAAGTGGATATAGATTTGGACTATTCTGTAACTGAAGATAATAGATTTATTACTACGAATGTAGGAATGCGATGTTTTCTTTATTCTGGATCCACATTTGGGCGTAATTCTAGCATTTGTCCAATACTTATTTCCCTAGAATAAGCGTAAACTAATGCCATTTCAACTCAAAAGGGACCTGGAGTCCATTTTTTTCTGCTTTCTTAACAAAAGCTCTTCTGCAAATAGATACAAAGGTTGAACGTAGAAGTTGCCAAAATAGTCTAATCTACTACTCAGACCAAAGACGTCGTCTGCGTGCTCCGGGCAAATCGAATCAAACGCTTAAGTGCCTCAGGTACTTATTTTTAAAAGGTTTTATCATCCGTTGTAACGAGAAAAAATACATTTAGCTACATCAAAAAAGAACCTTAATACTAATGGATCACGCGTGTGTGTCCTTACTGTTTCTTTTGTTGTTGATTACATGCATTAACGATGGACGGTGACCGATTGTCTTTTAACCGGTCTCTCATCCATTTTCCCCTCATCTTTTTGGCCCGGCCATTATTGCTTGTTTAGTTTATTTTACGCTCAATCTTCCTTAAATTCTTTGCTAAATGCTCTCCTTCGTTTTTTCTTGTCCTTTTTTCATACTCATAGCTATTTGTTCTTTTGATTCTTGTCTGACGATTCATAAGGCCCTCTCTTCTATTTTTTCTTACTTCTCTCCTGCTTACGTTTTCTTTCTTTCTTGTCTTATCTCCGTTCTTCTTCTCTTTCTTTGGATTCTCAGATTTTTCTTTTTTTCATTATTCTCTTTTTTGTGTGTATCTTTTTTTTTTTAACTTTTTCTTCCTTTTTTTCTCCTCTTTCGCTCTTTTGCTCTACTTATGTCTCTTACAAATACTAGCAATCTTTGCTTTTTTTAAAAACTGTCATTCACGACTGTCGACATAGTTTTCTCCAGTTTTTAAACAGGACTAGTTGGCTGGCTGGCTAAGTGTGTTCTGATAACGCATATAGTCTGCACCAATAAAGGTACAAGGCTGGAAATCTCTGCATTTACCCATTATGTCAACAGAAAAAAAATTTCCTTTTTTTAAATCCGCTCTCCCTGTATATTTTTTGTTGTTGTAGGTTTAGCTTGCAAAGTAGGTTTGCAAAGTAAGTTTCTGTTAAATTGATTCTTCATTTTGCATTCATCCCTTTTGTTCAGCAAAAGGCGCAAGAAGTAGCTTATAAATTGATTACCGCTTTTACCAATTCTTACCTGATCACCGCAACACGGCTCGCCGTCTAAAAGCATTGGTCTCAAAACCACACCTTTATCATATTACAGCCGATCTTACCAAAATTCATTATTGTAATCTTTTCTTTTTTTATTTATACTTTTGGGTCTTTTTTCCTCTCTCCGACGTATCATATGACTTTCTCTTCACTCTCGTTTTTCTTCTTTACTTCCTCTATCTTATTTCCCCCCCTCTCTCTCTCTCGCTCTCTCTCTCTCTCTCTCTCTCTCTCTCTCTTTCATTCTATTCTCTTGCATACTTTTTGTCCAGTTCCTTTCTACTCACCGTTTGACTGTTGCTCTCTTTCTTCCTTTCTTCTTTCCTTTCCACGTTTCCCCAATCTCTTTTCATTATTTGTTTCTTTTTCTCCTTTCCTTCCGTTTAAAGTTGATTCTATTATTTTTTTTTAGTTCTTTCTCTACTTTTCTCTTTCTCTTCTCATTTTTGTTTATTTCTGATTATTTTTTTAAAATTTTCTTTCCTTCCCTTTTATTTTTTCCTTTTAACTTTCTCTCTTTTTCATTTTTTCTTCATTTTTTCTCTCTTTCCCCATTTAGTCAACTCAGCTAATCTTAGCACTATACAAGGCAACATACAAAAATGGATCCAAGATCTCTTCTTAATGGCAGGAGAGCGAGACAAGTAAAAGACCATTATTAGAGATCTTGATTTTACCAGGAATCGACCACTGTCTCCAGACACTAGAGAAAAGTAACAACAACACTATCAACAAAGTAGGCCAATACGCTATTTTAACCGCGAATCATACCGAATCTCATTTACTTGCTTCCTATTCTGATATCCTATGTTGTTATTCCACTTAGTTTTACATGTTATTTTCCATCTTATATTTTCAACTATCACTGAAACCTTCAACAAAAACTGTCAACATAAGCTTTTTCAGTTTTTCCGTGATTTGGGAGAGATTGCTATTCAGGTGTCGCACTACAGGCCACGACAACGGAACTTAAAAGCTGTCAGTTTTAACATTCACTGTATATTTATACGAGAAAAACATTTTCTTTAACCCATTCAACATTTTTCCTGTGGATTGTTCAATTTTCAATGTTTTTTTTTGCTAAACTGATCCCTTTGTCATTCTCCAATCGCGTTTGCACCAGATTTTTTTCATTCAGATTTTTTTTCTAATAAACCATACAACAAAAGTAACTCTTTGATTGATTACTGCGTTTTGACAAATCATCCAATATGATCAACATGCAACGTGGCCTGCTGCCAAAAGACGCCGGTCATATGACAGTTTTCTATTGAGTGACTAAGTACACCTTTTTTTTTTCTTCTTCTTCAGTGTTCCTGATTTCTGTAATTCATTAGTTCTTTCTCTTTTTTTTTCATTTTCAGCTATCAAACTTTCCTTTCCAATTAGAATTTTCTTTTTTTTCCTCCTTTGGTTTCTTCTTTCTGTGCTTTTTTTTTCTCGAACAAAAGCATCTGCAGCTCACTAGTAATCAATGAGAATGATTTGCCAAAATTCAAAAAAATGTCAGGCGACATCAAAGACTGTCAGCATATCGGAATTAAACAAAACGAATTCACAACTAAAGCTGAGGCTATTTCGTTTCTCCTCTGAACAATGCCCCCTCTACCACTGTAAATACCTACTTTTCGTATCTTCGTTTTAGAGAGCGGTAATAAATAATTTTCCTTCCCTCCTATTCAACGTCACCAATTGAAATTCATGATTTTAATGTATCGATTGGATACCTTTGCAATGCTTGGAAACAGAATGGTGGTCTAAAAAGAAGACGTTCGATAAGTTGGGACTATTGATTCAATACATTAACACAAATCTCATTAAAATTATCAGTCGTCCTCTTTCATTCTGACGGATTTTCAAATGGTCTTTTCGGGTCTAGACTATATGCAAACGTCGAAACAATAAGCCAGGTTTTCAATCACGATGTTAACCCAATTCCCAACTTATTGCGTCACACAAATACTAAGTGATTCCACATCTGCAATCGATGATATCTATAAGATAAAGGTAAGATGCTGAAGAGAGATGGTTATCTAGTATAAGTCGATCATTATTAGTGTAGTGAGACAGTTCATGATGGATGCCCTGATACTTTAGCCCTATGCCATACCTGTCTTTACTTAAGGTATGTCTAGTATATTGAAAATTTTATTACTGTGTAGTATTTAACAAGTTAGCCTGATAAAAGATTGCTGTTACTTACATACATACGTACACACACATATGTATACATATATATGTATGTGTGAGTGTGTATTTGCATAACATTATATAGAAACTTATCTGAGATGATCTCCTGTTGTTACATGGTTAATATATCACTTGCCCTAGACAGTGTAAATTGGTTAAACAATTAAATAAAATGAGGTGCCTACAGGAATCAAACATGCCACCAATAGGGTAACAGCTTTAACGTAGCGATGCTCTCACCGTAAAACTAAACATCCACTAGTAATGTTAAGTCTCAAATAACCACTTTTACACCAAATTCTCATCTTGCTTATTCTCAGTGTGTTGTTTATCTAATTTAAGTTCTCTAGGGCGAGTCATACATTAAATGTGTCGCGACTAAATATCATCGCAAATTAATTTCCATTTAACTCATTTTATTATTCTTTCAGTCGGACAAAAATATACAGTCTAGGAAACTTTACAGCTTTAGACACCGAACATTGAAAGACGTTACAAAAGAAAAATGTGGCGCTAGAATGATATCTCCGACGGAGTATGATTTAATGATTTGATAATTTTGGAGGAAGAAACGCGGATTTCCCCTTGACATCGATGAATAACATTGTACTCCGGATTTTGACACACAAAATACACTTGTTGTCAATCGTAAATAGAAGGACAACAATGTTAATCTTAAACATACAAAAATGATGAACGAAATATCAACTAAACAAAAAAGTACCACTAATCATAGAATCAGCGCTCGATTAGTGATACAACACAATGCAACAACGTCCCGGAAAAAAATTAAATGTCTCTTCAATATTGGCAAAGATTATATTGAATAAAAAATAACGAATATAGACAGAAAGATAGGTACGGACCAGCATTCTGAAAAGTCAAAACTAAGAGAAATGAAATTTCTAGGAGAGAACATCAAATAACCCCACTCAAAAGCAACGTTGTTGAGTGATCCCAATAACAGCGATGGACAACATATAATTGAAAAAAAAAAACATTTGACTCAGATCTGAGAATACTCCCACATCGAAAACACGTAAATGGGAATGAAAAAATTTTAGAATGATTTTGTTTTTATTGATGGGGAAAAGCATGAAATCAGTGTACTAACATTTTTTCTAAAAACCTAGCTAGCCATATACTGGTGAAAGCTGTTTAATCCTTGATTTGATGTTCGTTTTTAGCATCAAACCTTTCAATATATCATTGATTGTTACTTGGGAAACTCAACAATTTGTAGAAACAAATTATATGTTCCAATTTTACGCCTCCCTTTGTGTGTACACATTACAATATAATTAACGGAAGGAAAGGAGGTTTGAGGCCAACAAAATAAACATGTTACTGTCAGCTTCTTCCATATATTTAAATCCCCATTATTCATTTGCAGTTTTAAGTGGCACAATCATCAGAGTAGGATATATATATATGTATATATATATATATATATATATATATATATATATATATATATATATATATATATATATAAGAAAACATCACAGCTTTGAATCCCAAAAATCCTGAAGAAATTTCTGACATTTATGTCATTTCAGCCAATCATCTCCAAATACCTGTTAATGCAATATATGTGAGCATTTCAAAGATTTTTTTTTCTATATAGAATGAGATATCATGTTATATATCTGTGTGTGTGTGTGTGTGCGTGTGCGTGTGTGTGTGTATACGTATCCCTTTATTCACAGAGAAAGATACATATATCCATGCATATGAACTATATATATATATATATATATATATATACACACACACAAACACACACACACATAAACTGACATACACACACGTACGCACACACACATTTATAAGAAGAATATTTCCCTATTCAAATAAATATTTATCGCAATATTCTTGAACTAATTGATGCTATGGAGTTGAATATTGGCGAGAAATTGTGAAAAATATAAAATTATACGTTTCTGTTCTGGTGAAACGATTTTAAACTTGAATGCAACCCTCCACCATTTGGAGAGAAACAAATATCCACCCTAACATCGTGTGGACTAGGTGGATCTCACAAAGAGGGCTATGTTTTTTGACTACTTTATGTACTCTCAGTTCTCAATGTCTGTCTTATATTTTGACTTGGAACAACAGCTCACTTGATAATAAATCACATTGGCCAACAACGATCTCATGAGAAGAAGCATCTCTCCTCATTACATTACGTCTAATTTTCAAAAGTTTAACTTGAAACGAAAATATTCATCAGAATGTGTCTGGGATTGTATATGTGGGTACGGAATAGAAGATACTTTTGAAATAATTTATCATAAGATATTTGGCTCAGATTTTTCAAAAACATAAATTACATAGAATGAGAATCATGGGGCAAAGGATTCATGCACCATCCTTAAGTCCTTATCAGTGATTTTCTATTTGAACGTGATCAATAATAATATTTGCACTACTATCTATAATAGTAGTATTAGGATGCAGGGGGTGTGAGGATGGCTCATGCAAAAATCTTGCTATTAGAGAAACAACTAGTAAGTTTGGTTAAAAGTAAGTGTACAGTCTGGTGTAAGTTGTTTTGGGGTATTTGTGTATGTTCTTTTAATATTGTAAATGGGCTTTGAATGAGTTTATAAAACATGTTTAACTAGAAGGTTTAGCTGAAAATAGAAAGTTTTAGCCGATTTTTATAATTTCTGAGGACAATTTCGTCTGTTTATAATAAATAACTCGGTTAAAACAACGTCGTCGATTGACCAGAAGGGATACTCTTCTAATGACGTCACACGATCTTCCGATTCTTCTTCAGTTTATATAATCCAGTCGGACCAACCGTAAAACGTCTAATAATGATGTGTCGAACTGATCAAAAATGGTCTGTCCCCTGTGATCATATTGATAATGATGGATATGATGGTAGGGGCAAGCCTACAGATGCTAGATAAGTAAATGTAGCGAATTCGATCTGCCCAACCCAAAGTGCCCTGACCCTCCCTCTCTCTCTGTCTCTGTCCCTCCCTGCCTCACTCTCTCTCTCTCTCTCTCTATATATATATATATATATGTATATATACCTATATATGTACAGAGATAGAGATAGAAAGTGTGTGTGTATGTGAGTGTGTATGTGTGTGTGTGTGTGAGAGAGAGAGAGAGAGAGAGAGAGAGAGAGAGAGAGAGAGAGAGATTCACGACAGTAAAATGGGAATATCAGAAGACCTGCTAGGCAAATAATTATTTAATTTCGGCGTTTTGCCAAGCTCGGATTCGTCAAGAAATAAGGTGGTTATACAAGAAAACAGTAAATTTATAAATGGTCTCTGAGTTGTGGCAGCTCGGAACAGTAGTCAATAGTATCCCTAGGAATATTGGCGTCAAGGGTTGGGTCGTCATAAACGAATCCATGGCCTTCAGCTTTTGTTTTTAGAAATCAATGACTGTCAGTGTAATTTGCTTACAATTTGAAGAAGAGAATATTGTGTCTAGAAAATATTTATCACATTCAGGTCAATGATACATCACGCTCAGTGAATTGTGCTAAATTGGGAGTTGTTTTATGCAAATGAAATCAAAGTTAGAAGCAGTGGCATGAGGTCAGACACCTTAATGAGAGGGGACAGTGTCGTGTTGTAATACTGACCATTCGTATTGGATGTTGTGGGTTGACAGAAAAAAAAACAGTTACGAATACATAGTTTTCTGGTAATGACTCCTCATATTCGACGATGCTAAATTGAGCAAAACGTCGGAATACAAGAAATGTTTGCACAGCTTCCGATATCATCATTTCACTTTCATATACCTCTTCAAACTTTGGCATGGAGCACTCTGGTGGATGAGGATTTTTTGTGAGTATTTGTATGGCTTAAATTCAGACACACTGACCGTTCGGTTTGTGTAAGGCAGGGGTAAAATGCCAGGCCCTGTGTCTGGAGCGATGGTTTCGGTCTGATCTCGTTTTGGATGGGATACTGGATTGTCTATCACCACACTGAAGATTTGTGATATATATATATATATATATATATATATATATATATATATATATATATATATATATAAGAAAAAAACTTGTTTGTGTTGAGAATCTACTCCCTATTATATTTACTGCTCTAATTCGGCACTGACGCTTGCCTGCCGAATGGCCCCGAGTGCACCAGTGCAATACGTTAACCAATGAGGTTATACTCTGGCTGAGCATTGCTACACGTATTTGGAGCTTTTGGATTCGTCCTTAGGCTCCCCTATTATTACTCGGCCAAACTACAGGGGATCTGTTGCTCTGGGGCAGCATTGTCCCATTGCACTTAGAAGGACAGGTCGTGCTCGTCCTGATGCCAACGTGACTGCAGTTGCGTTAGCAACAAAGATTGCTTAACAACCAAAGTTGTAGTATCTGTCCCTCAGCATCGTCCGGTAAATACATAGAACACATATGCACACATTGGATTTAGATAATAATAATCTCCTTACCTTGCATGAATAAATCACTCAAGCCCGCACGTGAAGCAGAAATATTATATTAAAAAATATTACCATCCATGAAAAATGATCTTTGATCTGAAATTATGTGGGAAATACTAGCATGAAATTTGAACATTGTTAGTGAAAACGGAATCACTCTTTTGAGGAACAAGAAAGAAGGTGTTTCGATCGTGTTTCTAGTTCAATGTAAATTTCCAAAGTTGTAGACATGAAAATGCGACCAGGAGCACCCAAAAACACACAAATACGCGCAGACGATAAAAAAAGAAAATCTGTAACCCACTTGGCTGTTGATTGGGTGGATCATTGGCAGATATTCGACAGCGAGAGCAATTTTGATGTCTTAATAATCGAAATATCTGATAAAAATTTCAAAATATCTTGATTAACTCTATACTTATAATTCATACCATTATCCCTCAGATTAAATCTCAAATATTTTTCTAACGACTGAATAAGTTGAAAATAAAGTGGACTAAAAACAATATCCAATAAGATCGGAGGCAAAATCTCGGGAATTTTATTATTGAAAAACAAATATTCATCAGGGGAAGAAATCGTCGTCAAAATCATCGTCGTAATTTCGACCATAAGTTTTGTAGACTTTATCACTTAAAGACCATTAAAAGAGAAAAAAAGCTTTTTATTAGAGACTGTCAACCAAAACTGTCAATAAAGGATTCATTTAGATTTCGAGCAGGTGTGTCTGGCTCGTTGGTTGGTTGGCTGGCTGGCTAAGGATCTATCTTGGGCAAAGGCCGCACCGTTAGGGTTAGAGGGCTGAAATTTCAAGCCATTACTCATAATGTCTAGAAAAAGAAAGTTTTAATTTTGTTTTTTGAAAAATAGGGTTCATTTACAATCTAAGTTAATGGTAAATTAGAGTTTCCGTTTGTAGCTGACTCCATCTTCAATTACTTGAAATTTATAACTTTTTTTCTTATCACTGACTAACAGAATAAAGAAGTTACTTATTCATTGATCACTTTCCCTTCTAATTTTTAATTGATCACACCATACATGGCATGCCATCAGACGACATCGATCACGAGACAGTTTCTATTGAATGACTAGGCAGACCTGTCTTATTGTTTTTTATTTCTTATATTTTCCAAAATAGCTATAAAACAAAATGCGGCTTTGATTTTTCAATTTTTTTTTTTTTACTTTCATTTAATTCATTTTATTCCTTCATATATTTTATTGACAATCAACTGGTTTAGAGTTAAATTAATTCCTCTCACTTAGACTTTGTAGCACCGACTTAACTCCCTCCTAAAATAGTTTCATGTCTACGTTTATTTTTAAGTCCAGTATTAGAAACTGTCAACCAAAACTGTCAACCGGTTCCCAACTCCGGCCAGCTGGTTGGCTACTTATGTATGTATGGTACATACATACAAGTGGAACTAATGGAGCTAGATGGCTGAAATTTCAAGCATTTACTCCTTGTTTATGTTCACAAAAAACTGTCTTCTCTTTAATCACTAAAAATGTTTTTAGCAGACGATTTTCTTTCAAATGTAATTTAATGTTAAATTGGTCCTTAGTTTGTGTTTCCTCCTTTTTCCAAATTCTGTTTTTTAGTGATCACTGCACAACAAAAAGTAACTTATTGATTGATAACCCCCTTTTTAAAAAGGTTTTGATTGATCATCCAGGACATTGGATACCTGAGAGTTTTCATTGAATGACTGACTAGAAAGGTCTAGTATTTCTTCATTTTTTCTGGCTTCTATCATGTCATCATCCACATGATAGCAGTATTGTGTCACTTCCCTATATATATATATATATATATATATATGGGTGTAGAGTCGAGGTTTTGACCCTTCCGTGCGGTACTCAAAAGGATATCTAGTCTATAGCCACACTGAAGAGTTGTAATACAACGAAAAAGCTGTTTGTGGATGACACACACACACACACACACACACACACACACACACACATAAATATATATATATATATATGCAACATAAACATGTCAATGTTTCTGCCCTTTTTAGGCTTCTTCGGACTTGGTCCATTTTAAAATCCTGCTGGGGACATTTGTGGGCGTCAGCTATCCTAGGAGGTGGTAGGGTATTTCTTCTCGTCTATTTTTAGGGTGTAAGTGGTTGTTTCTATCAGTATGTTTCTGGAACGTATTCTTTCTGAGAAAGATTTATTCTTATTCAAATTTCTTAGATTTATTTGCCCCATAACATGATCCAATTTATATGACCTTAATGGACTGTTTGATTATATTTGATTTATAGAATGCGTGTCAATTCCTTAGTTTATCTGAAATCTTTACCCTTATATCTAAGTGCGTGTTTTCTAACACACACAAACACACATATGACCAACGATATATACATATATATATATATATAGAGAGAGAGAGAGGGAGAATTCGAGTAAGTAGACCACTACATCTACCTCGGACAACGAATCTCCATGAGACCCTCAACAGAAGAAGAAATCAAGCAAAGGATCACACCAGGATGGCAAGCCTTTGGCAGAGCTCGCTCAACCTTCAAAAATAAGAAGATCCCATCAATCCTTAAGAGAAAGGTGTATGACCAATGGATCCTCCCAATAGTCACTTATGAAGCTGAAACATGGAACCTAACCAAGAGACAGACCCGTAAATTGAGAACCATGCAACGTGCACATGAAAGATTATGCTGGGCCTCACACTGAGAGGCCAAAGGACAGCACAGTACATCCGAAAAAAAATACTAGAGTTAGGGACATCATACAATCCATTCAAAATCTCAAATGGTGATGGGCTGGCCATGTTGCAAAAATGGCAGACAATCGAAGGACATCACGACTCACAACATGGATCCCCCGAGACCACATGTGCAACCGAGGCTGGCAAAATGTTAGATGGAGGGACGAGCTAGACAAGATCAGGAAGTACTGGCTCCGTGACGCCCATGATAGGGAAGTTTGGCAAATCCTTGGGAAGGTCTATGTCCAACGACAGATGCTAAAAGACTGATGATGATGATATATGCATGTGTGTGTACGTGTATATCACTTATAACGCTCGCACACGTATGCCACACATGTTTATACACTTTCCTTGGACAGCCGACCCTTATCCGTCAACTACGCTTCAATAAAACATATTTAACTCTCAACAGCCAGATCATCTTCTTTAATGATCGCTCCAAAGCTCCAGAAGCTCAGTGGTAAGAGTTTCTGCGTGTTAACTGAGTCACCCTCTGTTAATAGACGGTCATGAGTTCGATTCTCACCTGGAAGTAATTCCCAGTTCCGAACTACTCGGCTAATCTATCTACTCACTGAGTTCAGTTGTGATAAAAAGGGAAAATAGTTACGAAAAGGTTAAAAGGAGCAATAAATGAATAAGAATGATTTACAATACTTCATCTAATAAAATATGAAGCGTTACTTGATACGTGTGTTTTGATTAGAAATACTCATAGTTTGAAAAAAAAAATCCTAAAATACCGTGATCCCAAAACTCACATTGTCACGAAACCTCAAAAGATTTCCATGAATTGCAGAACCCATACCCATAGTAAACGTAGAATCCCGCAAATCCAATTTTTATAGGACCTTTCATGAAACAAAAAAATGTTTTTTAAGGATAGTTTATTCACACACACATACACACACGCACACATATATACACACACACATATTAGGATGTATGCAAAATATATTTGTCCGGTTGAGCTCGGATGGGATGGTCTAATTAGTTACTTTGCCGTCCTCTTACGATATAACAATGAAATTCACGTAAAAAAAAAAATTGTGTCCAATAACTCATAAAAACAGTTTGAGGCGATTTTATATTCAGAGAAAAAATATAAATTAGGATATTAGAATCATTGAAAATATAATAGTAATGAAATAACTTTATGGTCCTAAATGCCTATCTATACTTGAATAATGCAATCATTTTCGACAGGTGTATGCTAATATGAAAGAAAAAAAAAAACAACATTAGAACATAATATCACTTTTTTTCTATTGTTTCAAATTTGTGATTGTTGTGAAAAAACATTGAAAACCAGATTAATGTCTCATATTAAAAAAAACAACACCTTATCTCGTGAAACCCCAGATTTTTTTCCACTTTTGGAAACACTGCTGTAATGTTAAAAGTTTTGTTCGTTTTACAATATTTGAAATCAAATTTTTCCCTGTCCGTCAAGGTTATCTTTTGCAAACAAGACACCGTGAGTAATTTTTTTTGAATGCATCAATTATTTGTATGTTTTCAGCGAAGGATCTTTTGTGGTTTTTCTGTCTGGGTAATTAGATTTTGAAGTCACTGCAGGCGAAAATAAAAGACCGACTCTATTGTGTTATGTTGGGCACTACAGAAAGCATGTAATAAGATTAAGGAAGAAAGAAAATAAGGTAGGAAGAACTGAAGGAATGAAAAAAAAGAGGAAGGAAGGAGTGGAAAATAGAAAGAAAAATGAAAGGAAGGTAATTGACGAAAGAGAGAAGGAAGGAGAAAAAAGAGAAGGAAATGAGGCTTGGATGAAAGATGGATGAAATGATGAAGGAAGGAAAAGATGAAAGTAAGAAGTGATGAATGAATGAGGTTGGGTAAAGCGTGGAAGAAAGGAAGAAAGAAAAGGAGAAAAAAAGGAC
>OY735228.1:43263220-43330720 GCA_963457665.1 Thysanoteuthis rhombus | reverse complement strand
ATCAGACTCCGAAAAGCATAAATATCAATCAATCATAGGAAGCATGCGCACATACCTGTAAAACAGTGGTTTGTAGAAAGGCTAATCAGTTGCTTTGACACACACACACACGCGCGTGCGCACACACACAAAAACACAGGGCAAAAAGACCGATGAAAAATAACACTACGAAATTCAGAAAAAACATTGTTAAGAAGAGCTACACTCCAGTTGAATATGAAAGAAATTGAAAAACAGAATAAAAAAAGTTGTCTTTTAATTGCGATGGTGTGACACTGATGAGTTGAAACAAAATTATTTACGAACTATTTTGAAATTTGAAATATTCTGTACTATCTGCATAGCTCTGAAGACAGTCTCTCTCTCTCTCTTTCTCTCTCTCTCTTATTTTCTCTGTCTCTGTCTGTCCATCTGTCTGTCTGTATCTCTGTCTCTCTCTCTCTCTTTATATATAAATATGTGTGTGTGTGTGTGTGAAGATAATGAATGTCATTAATATGCTCAAACTAGATATTATGATGTAAAATATCCACCTAGAGAGACATTCCAGCAAAATTCTCTGTGCCCGATTGTAATTACAGAAGACAATGTAGGAAGACAATAATTTAGTTTTGTTAATATGACTTCTATGTCAATGCCAGTATTATGTAAATCTGATTTTCTTGATTATTGCTGACATAAGCATCTGCTATGTGCATAATTCTCATAAATAGAAATAGAAATGTCATGCCACAGGAACACAAAGTGGAAATATGGTGTATATCCTTGTAATTTAAGAGGATAAATTCTAAAATGATTCACTCTCCCCCCACATATATATATATATATATATATATATATATATATGTGTGTGTGTGTGTGTGTGTGTGTATGTGCGTGTGTGTGTGTGTGTGTGTGTGTATTTGTGCTGTCATTTGAAATTATCACCCGTTGTTACATGGTGAATGTATCAATTGGTCGGGATAACGTAAATAGTATGAATAATTGAAGAGAATGTAACTGCTGTATTTTCTTTAATAGTTCTTCACATCTATGTTCTCGACTCCAAATGGTATATTCACTGTATATTCAAGAGTTTTTATATAATATAACGCAATTCTAATTATATCAGATCATAACTATTATCATTCCTTGATATCACACACAGACACAGACACATATATATGTACATATATATGATCATATATATATATATATATACATATTAATATATATATATATGTACATATTAATATATATATATATATGTACATATATATATACATGTATATACATATATATATATATATACATATATATATATATACTAGAGAACTTTAAATATATATATATATCGATATATATATATACATATATATATATATAGTAGAGAGCTTCAAATATATATATATATATATATACATACGTGTATATATATATATATATATATATATATATATATACACGCTTGTATACATATACTCACACTCACAGACATATATACATATCTGTAACGATCAATATATGTAGATATCAATCTATTGCAGATTAATTGCAAATTCCTCAATCCTTTAAAATGTCTACAGATGGAATGTTCAAAAAACAAAAACATTTTTTTGCAATAATAACGTTTAAATTTTCAACCTTCTCGCTGCTTCGTTGCGGCTTGTACGCGTAATGTACACTTGCATACTTACCGGCTAGACAAAGAAGCTCAAAAACTAGAGAAACAGTTTTAGATGGTGGTTCCTAATATTTGTCAGATAAATTGACTCTCTGAGTCAAGATCATAGGGTCTAAACCAGCGGTTTCTAATCTTTCCAACAACACGCCCCCCACAGTTTTTGGGCCTTGCCCCCACGCTTTGTCAAACTACATTCATACATGATAATTGGCAACTGACAGATGTTTTCAGTCAGGCTTGCATCATCATTGACGTCTGGTGAAGTAATTTAGCTAAAACAGAATATTATGTTACGTTAAAATTGATAGATTGTATCTTAATTCTATCTTTTAGATCAGGAAATATTGAACAAAAAAATAACTGGCTGCTTCAGAGTCAAAGTCCTCTCTGACTGGAGCTTAAACATCAATATAAGATCAGGTGAAAATAATTTGCTGAAATAGCACAGTCAGAACAAAAAATTCCAACAGGACGTGTGATTAGAACGAACAGAATCTCTCATGAAGTCATAAAAATTGCATTTCGCCCTTCCATACTTTTTTACCTTGTTGACAGTTGTTACAAACTGACGTCATGTCATTAGTTTGTCTTTTTCCCCTCTCTGAATATACTATCTGATTGATTGTGATAATAAAGTCAACTCTCTTCGAGTTTGACAAAATTATATGCAACATAATGATTTTGTAAAATTACTCAAAAATTGCCGTTATTCTTTCTATAGTAAAAGAGTATATGTCAATCATGATACTACGCAAAAACTTGTGGAAAAGATTCCTGAAATAATTAAAGGAATTAAAACATTTTCCAAACTTGCTCACACTCACCCCTGAAATAAATCTCACGTTGCACTTAGGGAGACATGCTCCCATCCTGTCAAGAACCACCGTCTGATTGCATTGATTTGATCCATTCATTATCAGTCTCTTAGCGTTTGTCGTTGGGCATAGACCTTACCCAGGAATCATTTGGCACACAATTCAATGTAGCGTTTTTTTATTGTGTGTCATCCAGTAATTGCCCGGTCTCTGCAAATATGGCAGTGTCATAAGGTGTATTTCTTACTTGACCCAACCTACTGACACTAAAGAGGTGTTGATTTGGAGATAGATCAGCTATTAATAGGATGCAATTAATTTTTGGCACACTCTTTCCAAAGACGCAGTCCGGCCACGCTTGGCCAAGAACAGGAACTAGATCGTTTTATCCAACATGCCAATTATACGGTCAAACAAGCAGACATATCATAGGGCGTATTTGCTTTGAGATGATTTCCTTATCATTTCAAATAGCTAAGTATATAATCATATCTTGTCTTTAAGAATCAAAGATAACTGCGGTGCATACAGACAGAGATTTCTCAATCCTACTTGGATTTAGAGCGATTTTCACGTCTGCCATCAGAGTAGCCTAGAATTCAAATATTCATCGATGCTTTTCTGTTGGCCATTTTGTCCAAACAGTTCTTTTCGAAGTTCTCAATGATTTTTACTGAGATTGTTTGGAAGAGTTGGTCATATGCCAGAAAAAAAATTTTTGATGTTGATCAACAAATTCTTTTGCAATTTTGAACAATTCCCCGGGTTATCAAATTATAATCCATTTATGGCATCATCATTGAGAAACGGTCTCAAATAAATGAGATAAACTGTATAAATTTCTTTTCAAACTATTTATATGTTTCTGATGGTGAATAATGATAAACTTTTGCTAGGGCAAGCCCGAAATCTGTATCAGCAGGTAGTATGTTAACTCATATTGCAGTCTATAAAGAATGAGTAAAAAACGTCTTTTAAATTGCTCCATTGCAATCAAAAGATAGCGTTGACAGGTCCTTGGAAAAAAACGTAGGGAAGATTTGGGCTGTTGTGACCTTTCTAGTTTCAATTCAGCCACCGCTCCCGCCGTAGAGTGGCAGGCAGATTTTAAGTCGAAGAAGCTGGCGAGAATAACCCTAACCCTAGCTCTTAACCCCAAAACAGTAACTGAAAAAGTAGATGAATGAATAAATAAAATAAAACAACAACACTGATCCTGCAGCTGGAGCAGTGGCCAATTTGGGATTAGAGAGGTAATAAGAGCTGATATCGTTTCTAGAAGTTCCAAGTGTTGAAGGTACTAAAATTGTCACTGATATAAAGCCTTGAAACAAGCATATATAAAAAAAAAAAAAAGATAGAGCAATGAGAATCAAGTTATATGATAAACAGAGTGATTTTCATCGTTCTTTGTCCGTGACCATGGATTCTTCCTCTTGAAAGTGTCAAGTTGGCTGATAAAAGTACTTTTCACCCACCATTTGAAACGATGGACTCTTTCACCGTAACGGTTTATTTTCCTTCTTTTTGAGGGAAAATATTTGTAAACAGTTAGTCTCCAATTTTCAGAAGCTCCTTCCAAGTAACCTTTTTTTGGAAAAAGGCAAAAAGCAAAAGTAATATACTGATTGTGCTCTGCAGCAAGTCACTCCCGAGGCAGCGCACACCATTTCTCCCTCTCCCCCCTCTCTCTCTCTCTCTCTCTCCCTCTCTCTCTCTCTCTCTCTCTCTCTTCCTGCAGTTTATACTATTGCAACTTTAAATAGCTTATCTCAACATACTGTCCTGACCATTTTGAAGGTCTGGGAAAATTCGATTTTTTTCAATATGAATTTAGTAGTAGCTGTTTCTTTGCGTTACGCCCATTCGGCCTACGGAAAGCCTCAAGGTAATTTTTTTTTTCGAATAACCTCACCAAAACATGATGATGTATTGCTATTGAGATACCTAGGATAAACAACGTAAATATTAGATCTTATGTTAGGGATTATAACTCTTAACTGTGACCCTGGTCACTAACTCTAAGCATTAACCCTGGCAAAAACTTCGGAGAGACCTGCTTCCAATTTTTCTGTAATAATTCAAGGGCATGTGCAGCAGATCATATATGCTGAAAAGTTTTCTTTCTTGAAAAATATCGACATAACATTTTGGTGAACCCATTCCAAACAATTACCGGCTTTTATAGGAACAGCGGGGATAACGTGTATATTTGTAGGTTTTTTTTTCCACGGGAATTTCACTGGTTTAAAATAACCGACAGACCAATAAACTGTAGCATAACCTACAGAGACTTCAATCAAAAGAAAACTATAAACGCCACTTGGGAAGTGATTAGTTGATAAGGGAATAAGGTTAGTTGAAAGAGAACAAGCGAGAAATGAGTGGCTTTGCCGTGTTTTCTCAAACTGATCTCGTAGACGGCGTTATTTACACTCTTAGCTATGGCCATAAATGGCACTACTGAATTCGGAACATTGCAAAGCAGTCGTCAGCAACTCTCGGAAGTTATTACGGATGTGCTCGCAAAAGCGCTTGTACGAGTCTCCGGTCAGTCTTTGTGGCTCCTAAAAGCCAGTAACGATAAGTTCATACATGGATAATCAGAGAAATACCGTCTCTCCTTCCCCCCAGAACATTCAGTCTTGGAGTTTTGTTTTTATTTGTGAGGTCTAGGTGTACTATTCAATGTACGAAAGCAGGGTTTTATTTTTAACCCAGAATACATCGCCAGATATACACACACACACACACACACACACACACACACACATACATGCATGCATTATTATATATCCATTCAAATACTTTCATTATAAGTAGTTAGGCTTTGTGATTATAGACTTTTGAGTCTATATGCAATATACAATGTATATCGACTTTTTCCAGCATGTACTAACATCATCATCTTTCATTAAAAGTCCAAAGCTAAATAGAGGCTTTTTTGATTTCCTGCATGATAATTAGGGTTGCTCTGTGTTCAGTCATGAATTACTGATATACCTTTCTATCACATCCCTCCATCTTTTCCTACTATGTTTACTGTCTAATGGGCACCAATCAGTCAGTCCTTTGCTCTATCACTTACAAATAGAGCCACAGACATTGTAGATAGAAGTCAGCATATATGTCAATGCATATATGCTTATGAAATTATATATTCATTAAAAGGAAACATGTGAATTCATGCTCATGAAGGCATGAAGCTGCTTTATACTGAGATGTATCTGATAGCCCAATATTTTGCCTTAACATTTATTCATGGACGGAGAAGACAATGGCAGAACGATAACGTTGCATACCAGGTAGTTTTTTCGAAAGGCTGTTACAATCGGGTTAGTGTTCGCTCATGAACATGGACAAACAAACAAGTAAACAAACACTCACACACATGTATGCGCGCACACACAGTGGTTCCTTAAGCTCAGCTGGTAAGAGCAGAGAACTGTTTGATATGTTCCTTGATTAGCAACGGTGTCAGACAGAATAAAGTTCCCTTTTAAATGCTTTTTATCATCCATCATATATATATATATATATATATATATATATTATTGGATATGATTGTTTCTACCATCATTACTTTCATACGTGCGTGCACACACACACACACACACACACACACACACACACGGACATATACAAACACACACACACACACATCTATATATGAGGTTGAATCAAAAACTTTGCTGGCTTGCACGTAGCTTATTAGCTAAATCTTAATCGATAAAATGTATTGCATAATTTTTTATTCATAAAATTGATATTCACAACTGAATAAATTACTTAGATGAGGAAAGAGATTATTTTGAGAAGTAAATATCTGTTGTAGAAAAAAAAATAACCGGACCACATGTATGATAATAATAATAATAATAATAATAATAATAATAATAATAATAATAATAATAATAATAATAATAATAATAATAATAATAATAATAATAATAATAATAATAATAATAATAAATACAACCCTAAATATAATGAAACGTTGATATATATTAAAATCATGGTTCATGGGGCGGTGGTGTTTGATCAACACTACTAAAGAGGTATTTTAATGTAAGTGATTCGTTTTGAATGCCCCCAAAAGTTATATAGTGAAAAACAAAAAATGATGATTAAAAAAATAGCACAACAATATCGATTTTCACATAAAACATAAAATCTAGATACATAAAAGTGTCAGTGTTGTGAATCCCGACATTATTGTATTTTAGGCTCTTCCATGAATCAACGTAATTTCCAATGTATCGAACATTTTATGAAATAAACCCATTGCCCATTGGATATCATATTATAGCATATGATAATGTTTTCAAGATTTGTGTCATATATGTACACAGGTGTGTGTGTGCAATGTTTTCCCTAAAACTTTGTTGAATTCGAAAAGCGTTTAGACTTTTCATCAATCAATATGTCTAGTGTAATAAAGACATTCTCTCTCACACACAAGCGTGCGCGCACACACACACACACAAGCCTGCACCTGCACACACACACACACACAACACACACACACACACACACACACACACACACACAGAGAGTTTGTAATCTCCACACGCCTGAAAATACGCCTTTTGCGTTGAATTATCTGGCCAGTGGTAGTGTGATACAATTTAATCGGAGTATTATATACATAAACATACATGTGTGTGTGTGTGTGTATGTGCGTGTGTGTGCGTGCATACGTATGTTTCTATGAGTATTTATGCGTGTATGTGTGTTTTAGGGTGTGTCAAGGTGTATAACTATGTATCAAATATGAAATAAATCCATAACCTGATTCGAGATCGATCTTGTTTTGTTTCCGTTAACAAACGTGCTGTAGTCTGAACTTTATCAATGTATATATCTACACCTACAGGTACATACACACACTCATACACATGTATGTGTGCATATATATATATGCAAATATATATATATATATATATATATATGC
Organism: Thysanoteuthis rhombus; assembly: GCA_963457665.1. NCBI lineage: Eukaryota > Metazoa > Mollusca > Cephalopoda > Oegopsida > Thysanoteuthidae > Thysanoteuthis > Thysanoteuthis major. Next base: position 43,323,288 of record OY735228.1, on the reverse strand, counting down.
AAAAAATATGTATATATATACATCTATATAAATATACATACATACATACACACATACATAAATACATATATATATATATATATATACATACATACATACATATATATTTGTATATATATATATATGTATATATATATATATGTATATATATATATATATATATATATATATATATATATATATATATATGAAGAGAGAGAGAAAGTGAGAGAGAGAGAGAGAGACAGATGCCTGCATTTGTGAGTTATTCTTGGACGTGTCTGACTGTCTTCCGTATAACAATAGACACACCTTTCTTAATAAGCACCGGAATCGATTTGTGATCGGAAATAAAAACGAACTCTCTGCTTATAAATCTCGATCTCCAGACAAGGTTAAATGTTATTCATGTAAAACTGAATAAGCGATCGTTATTTCAAAGCATTGGTTCCGCATCACTAGTCCATAATATGAACAGAGTCTTTGAATATCCCTCTCATGTCTTTTCCCCAAAGTACTCTTATAATATTAGAGAGACAAACAAAAAAGACATCCGGTGCCGTTATCCAGAAAGAGTAGACTTAATGCTCAACCCATTATTCATCAAATTGCACAAAACATTGACTTGAGTGTATCCAGTCGAATAAAACACCCATTTCCATAATTATAGAGTCCAGTAACGGGTTATAATTTTAATTGCTCAAGATATACAAAGATTGATAAACAATTGAACTTTTTTCTATGAAGAATCAACAAGAACCCGTATGGTTGGTTACTCAATAAAAACTGTCATGTGACCATCATTTTAACCAGCAAACCATCTTTGGGGTATTGGGATTAGGAAAAATCTACCATCATGAATGAGTTATTTCTCTTGTTTTTGTGCGATGGTGATCCCTAAAAGTAAGTTTTATCAAAATAAAATAATAGAATAACAAGCATACGAATACCAGACACGAAAATAGTCCTTTTTAGAATAAATCTACATTATAAACCGCTCCCGACCACAAAAAATATTTATGCTGGATTTGAGAAATATTTTTTCAAAAATGATATGAGGTAAATATTCAAACCTTCAGCACTCTTGCACGACCCGTATGATATATACATATCCATCCAGCCAAATGAACTTTAAAAAAAGGAGAAAGTAATTTTGATAGAGGTATCTTTGTTTATAACTATGCTGTCCAAATTTAGTTATGATACTGTATGGCAACAGGTGGTGCAGCCGAACGAATCGGAGAGCCGGGATCAAATATCAGCTGAGGCTGTGTACATTTGCTACTGTGCTTTTTGAAAGCGTGGATCAATATATTCTCCCTTGGCTGTTTGCAAAATAGCCTCCAAGGTAACGAGTTACGGAAAAGTACATTTCTGAATTCCAACCCAGTAAAAACCAGGATGATCAATCCTTCTGTCGGATTACACTCAGCTGATAGAAGATTACTGACAAAACCAGCCCCACGCCCGATTGCAGGCCAAGTAAAGAGTACAGCATTGACCTCAGTAAAAATGTCAATATACGGCCAAAGGCCTTCCAGTTCCGACCAAAGTCAAGGTACAGTGAATATCTTGTTTGCCATGTTGTTCCAACTTCGTAACCACTTTCAAGAATAGAATGTGTATGAAAACTTTTGAGGCTGACCAACAAACAGAAAAAGAGAGTAGTGGCCTGATCCACTAGATAAAGAGAGTGATAAGTGTTGAAATGTTTGTAGGAGAATTAAGCAGAGTGAAGATCTATAAGCTTCCTTCTCATTGGACATTTTGGAACAAAGGAATATTTTTGATCCGGCGGGAAAACACGGAAGAAGATGGTCTTTGACCGTCCATTATCCAACAAGGGTTTCGCTACGTTCGTCCGCTCAGACGGAATGAGCAAAGGTGATGAAGAAGACTGAAAGAGAAAAAGAAAGAGAGAGAGGGGGAGCAGTGTTTCTTGTTGTAGTTGAGACGTCATAGTAGTGGTATATTTGAATCATTGGCAATATTTTTGCCCTAACTTAAAATGTAGACAGCCGATACGTTGGAAAAATGAACAATGTTCGAATCCTTTGAAATATTTTAGGTAATAATCCGTCTGACGTTTCGATATCAGAGTGAGTGAAGCACTCCTGGTTCTCAAAGAGAAAACTGTTGCCAATACACCGGGATAAAATCAATGATGCAAGTTTGGTGGTTGTTTGCAAAGTTGCGTTTTCCCTCAGATCAACAATGCTGACAACAGGAACAGATTGATGATTCATCTCTCTCCTTTTTCATGCATTTCTTCTCTCTCGATTTCCTCCGTCTAAACTTTGATTTGAGATCACTTGATCGACAAAGATGTAGTTAAGTAAACATTTATGCAGTGCATACAGATGCAATTTCATGCAACTGTATAACGATACAATACTGCCAGCTTCGACTTAAGAATGTTACATCTTTTGTAACTTCTTTTGTTGTGGATGAATAGCGTGATGATGTTAGACGGACGAGGGGGTTTAGTCTCCTCGTGGTTGGATGTTGGCGGCAGCGTCACTGCAGCTACACCACTGTAGATATGGAAGGAAAAAGGGGGATGCACAAAGAAAATGCTCGTCGATTATGAAGTCAGATGCGGGGATGAAACAAAGAGAACACAAAGAAGTATTTTGATGGACATATAAGACGTACATTTTATACAAGGACAAAAATGACAAATGACCATTGAGATTTAAGTACGTATAAGAATAACATAAATCTGATTGATTGTGTAAAGACATAAGAAGAGATAGCAAAAGGTGGGAGCTTTGTTGTTGTTGAAGTCAAAGTGGAATTGTGCGAACTGTTTGTGAATCTGTAAGGTTAGGATCGTTCCTAGGAATACGGAAAAACCGGGTTCAGTGTGCATGAACTTAGGGGCTATTCTTTGACACGGATAGACACTCGACGGACACCACTTAGAAGACATAGTAAACGGAGTTTTATCTATGCGTGTTCCCCGAAGTGACAAATTTTCGTAAGATTATCGTGACTATCGAATCGTAGAAAAGCATTGCCATTTCATTTATCAGAGAGCGGTGTATATGCGTTTGAAGCACGTGGTGAGGACACATGGTGGCGTACCAGTGCGTATGTGTGATACCTCAGTATTGGAGAAGTGAAATGGGCAAAGTTAGTTCAGTGATAGATCACGACGGGGAAAATGGCTAAGATCAGATCAGTTGGGCAGTCGGCAAAACGATAACAGTTTTATGGTGAAGGAAAAAGAGAGAAAAAGAGTAGCCGGCAATAAGTGCCTGGGCCAAAAGTGTAACTAGCAAAGGGGGCTGGCGCTTGTGAGTATTGGACCATGTGCATCCAGGGATTTTATAGGAGTCATCGGAGGATGTGACGTTTCTGATACCTAGGTAAAAGGATGGTTTCGTATTTAATATATAACTAAAAGTTTTAGGGAATCAACATATCAAACAATCAGATTGGCATGAAATTGACAAAAACCTTTTTATCATAGTGATCAAAAACATTGTCTCCAAAATACAAAAATTTATGAAAAAAATACCTAAAATTGAACTGTTATAATTGTTCTGCAAAACCCAAGTTGTTTTTGACATTCATTACATTTCAATATGCACATTGCATTCAGTTTACGTTGACCAATAGTTTCCAAATTTAGTTTACACCAGCTGTCAAAAATTACGGCATATATAACATATTTAATGTACGTTGTTTAGTGGCTCCCAAACTTATAATGTCGCGAAAACAACCAATATTCATATTTCACAGACACCTCCTGATTCCTTTTTTTTAATAAGACATTTAATACAAGAAAAATTGTTTTAGTGGAAGAATTCATTTGTATATATTCGTATATTCACGTCGCCAAAATTATCATCATGAAATTGGTGGATACCATTTTTTGATAAATAATGTTTTATCATAGTTCATTAAAATGCATCCAATATCTCGGGAGTCCCCATTTTTGGGAACCACTAACATAGATAAGAGAATTTTGCATTCTAGTGCAGTTGGGAAAAAGTGTTGCGTTGACAAAAATTGCATTTTTTTTTTGCTTTAGTTCTGATTGTTTCTCTACCAAAATATTCAACCGAAGAATTTGACATTTTTTTTTCATTAACCGAGAAAGTTATTATTTTACGTCGTATTTAGTCTAACTTCTACAAATTCGTGTTTTCATTTAAATCATCAAATGAATTACAAACAATAAAATGATCTGTCACACTGACAAAGATTATATCAATGTGTTTTGGTTACTCCATTCCTATAACAATAATACAAATTTGATATACATAACTCAGCTATCTTATTTTTATACTCCCATTAACATATTTGATTTTCATTACTATTCCATTATGGTTGAGCTGAAAGAATCAGGATGTCTGGTTATGGCTTCAATAAATTGTCTAGAAATCTTACTGTTTACACTGCCTTGATTGACCATTTCTTTCTGTATAAAATCAATAAATCCAAGTGTACATTGTGTTATTCTTAAATATTCCGATAATATAGTTCCGTAAAATATATAAGTTGAAATATTATTTATTCTAAATGGCGTAAATACGATATGGAACGGAAATTAGTCTGGTTTATCTAATATTTACTCCTGAATTTTAATACCGAATTCTTGGAATGTGGCTTGTATTCCGTTATGTTTAGTTCGAGATCCCAAGGGTATGTAGTACTATATGATTTCACAGATTCTCCTCCATCATTAGGAGAACATACATATGTAGAGTGAGGGGGAGGAGGAGTTGATATTTTAGAAAGTTTTATAGTTCTTAACACTATATACGTGTATATATACATGATATTTAGATAATTGTGTCACCCACAAATGGCTGTTTCGTTGTATTGGCTATAAACTATCCATTATCCCATCCAGTACCATGAGGTAGGATCGAAACCTTCGCTTCAGAACCAGAGGCTGGCATCTTACCTCTGCCATACATAGAACTAGACAGTCAGTAAGGTTGAATTAAAGCGATATATTTACAATTTTCGCATAAGTCCCTATACACCAGAGTGCTCTATTTCTATATTTTAACGTCTTATGCTTAGTGTCATCCTAATCAATTATTTCCTGTTGATCTGTCAATGTAATTTGCGTTTGTTTTTCTGATGTTTTTCACATGTTTTACACATAATATGAATTGATCTTTCCTGTTCAAATCATTCACCTTGTGATAGTTTCAGGGATAAAACTATAAAACTGTTATATTAACATGGCTCACATTAATTTGTTTGACCACAAAATATCTGTGAAACTTTTCAATATATTTCAATGATATTTTGTTGAAAGACAGATTACGGGCTACGAAAGAACTGCTTAAATATGGATGATGGATACTGAAGTATTTTCGTCTGCAAGATATGTTTTCATATATTAAGTCAACGTTCCGGAATATGTCAAATCTAAACTCATGTCGTTACCTCCCGTGCATCGTAACTATCTATGAATCGATTAGCATTCAGTTTCTAGACAGTTTAGGACGTTCGTAGAAGTATGTGCTATCGGTGTGATTCCTAGACCCTGTCATTATTTAAATGTCATGAAAGCTGTGTGTATTAGCGCTTGTTAAATGGACATTTATTCTATTTAACACCTTCAAAAGTCACGGAGGCGTTTTCTCAGAAGATTACTGATCTGTTTATGCATTGAAAATACGTGCATGGTCATTTGTGTCGACTAGTGTGGCCTGCAACCCCCCCCCCCCCCCGAATTTTGATGCAAGTGCTATCAAGGCCGAATGTTGTTGATATACGAACAACTGGATTTAAATTGTGTATTATCTTGCATTGGAAGTATTTGTGCTTGTCATCAGCAAAACAGATTCATTTGTGCAAAGACTACTGGTATACGTCGTTTTTATGTCGATCCGATAACACAGCAATCAAAAAATAAAGGCATTAAATTATTTTTACGTGAAACCACACCATAACTCTAAAACTGAAACGCATAAACCAATAATTACCCAGCTTAAAAAATCATTTCCTCAAGATTATTATTATTATCATTATCATCATCAACATCATTATTATTATTGATACTATTTTTATTGACTTGCTGTCACTCAACCTCCAATGGTAACCAACAGGCAACTGGTGTGAGATTGCAAATAATAATAATAATAAAAAAACAACGAGTATCGAAGACAGCCTGCCACATTTTTTGACAAAAGGCCTCCTTTTTCAGGATGAATTCTGGTGACTTACTTTGAAGACCTAACTAACTCAGGCTAGATTTTAAAATTTACTCTGTGATTGAATGTCTTATTATTAACAATAATAATAATAATAATGATATTAATAATAACAATACTATTTTGACTACAGGCTGCCCCGGATGATTTTGTTCTGGGCTTAGTTAAAGAAGTTTTCTTTAGATTCTAATGATACTTAACGTTTGGCTTTGAGATGAACTCTGATTATCTTCGAACATTTTAATGATATTTTACTTTGGTTGATTATTCCTGATATTTTGATGGTTCTTATTGAATGTCTTATTAATAATAATGCTATTTTGACTACAGGCTGCCCCGGATGATTTTGTTCTGGGCTTAGTTAAAGAAGTTTTCTTTAGATTCTAATGATACTTAACGTTTGGCTTTGAGATGAACTCTGATTATCTTCGAACATTCTAATGATATTCTACTTTGGTTGATTATTCTTGATATTTTGATGGTATCTTTGTACCTCTGAGATGGTTTTCTTTGTGAGTCTGAGGAATTTTCTCTTGCAATGAGAAGACCACTGCCAAGTCGAAAAAAGTTGTTTTTTCTTAGACCTGCACGTGGGTAAGTGGAATTAAAATTAAATTTAAAATTATTATATTTATAATTTATAATTCAAAAGGAGTTGTCCCATAGAAGTATTGAAAAGCGAGGGGCGAGTATACATACATATATATGTGTGTGTGAATGAACTTTTCCACTTGCAACCTCCTCCCCCCCCGCCCCCGAGATTAGTATAGTATAAATTGGCGGTGGTCGCTTGGCCATCTATCTACCCAGCGGGCATTGGAAGAAGAAGAAGAAGAAGAAGAAGAAGAAGAAAAAAAACAACGAGTATCGAAACTTATACTAAGTCAAGACTTATAACATTTAAGGGAGACATATGATCTTCTATGTATGCAACCCCCCCTCCCCAAGAAAAAGGCTTAGTGTTATTTCTTTAGTTCAACAATCAGGCAAATGTCATATCACTAGATAGATATCTCTACAAGCCTGAATGGCTTGTCCTTGTGAGGCCATACCCTGGGTGGTAGGAGCTGGTGGGGCTCTTTGATTACCACTGTGCACATAGGTCTCAATGAACCCACCAAGGTATGGTGCTACCTTAAAAGAACCAAAAGGGCCGGTGGGGCTCTTGGGCTATTTCCGACTCACATCGGTCTTAACCAACCCACCAAGGTCTGGTACTACCTCCAAAGAACCAAAAACCCAATCATGACAGTACAACCAAACCATTTTACCGCAAAAAACGGGGCACAGATCCAAGACCTGTGTGTCGTAACCGGCAGGTGTTCCCTTGTTAGCCACCAGGAGGGACCCGGTCGTCATCCTGTGACTGCTGGCCAAAATCTCGGCTCGTGTACCCTTAATGGCCTTCAGGAGGGACACAGTCGTCACACAGCTACTGTTGGCCAAAACTCGTATACCACTAGCGATATCCAGGGGAAGCGCAGTCCTCATGGGGCGACTGCTATAAAGAACAAGAGAAAGAGATGGACAAGGGAAGAGAATAGACTAGTTATGTACTGTTACTATAAAAGCAAGCCTTCAGTGCGATCTTATAGAGAGCGTATGCTCCAAATATGGAGGGAAAAATCTGCTGTGGAAGTATCGAACCAACGCCTTGCTGACCAAGTAAAGCAAATTCAAAAGAAGAAATGGTTGTCTGAGACTGAACTACTAGAGATTAGCATTAATGTAGAGAGAGATTCAGGTGACACATCTGAAAAATGCCCCCCCAGCACAACTAGTACCAATAACAAAACTAGAATAATCCCCCATGAGACCCCCACAGTAAGCTACGCACCAGAGGGTGATGACGAGGCACCAACGGAAGAAGAGAAAAGCAAAATACAAGCTTTGAAAGAGATCATGCGAGGAGAGAAAACAACACTCCCCTCCCTAAGAGACAAAGACAGAAAAAAAGTCGGAGAAGTGACCGAACAGGTCAACTGCCTCTTACAGCACATAGAAACAGACACCCTCCTAGAACTCAACAACCTAATTTATGCAGGGGCGAAAATGGTAGCACAAAGCTTCACAACACAAGATAGGAACCTGGGCAATAATAGGGAAGGGAAACCCAACTGGGAGAGAAGGTTACAAAGGCAGATCTCCCAACTACAGAGAGACGAAGTACTGCTTAGAAATACACCACACACAGACAGACCACGAGTAAGACTTTATAACAAATATAAGGTAGCGCAAAAAGGCATCGCAACTGTAGTCGAAGAGTTACACCAGAAAAGACTAGCTAAAGAGGCAAGACTAAAAAGATACAGACTAAGATCGGCCCAATACACACAAAACCGCACATTCCAAAACAATGAGAAAAAGTTTTACCAAGATTTAAATGGGGAAAGAAGGCAGGACATAAAACCAGATGCCACAGAGGCCAAGAACTATTGGAATAGCATATGGGGGCACCCAAAAAGACACAATGTAACACCGCAATGGTTAGGAAACATGAGAAAAGAACTAAAAGATATAGACAAGGGAGAACCAATAGTACTGAATGAAACCACATTGAAACATACTCTTAGGAAAGTAGCCAACTGGAAAGCACCGGGTCCCGACGGGATCCATGGGTATTGGTTCAAAAAGTTCACCACGTTACACGGCAGACTCACCCACCTACTCCAAAATTGTCTAAATGAAGGCAAAGCACCAGAATGGATGACTAAAGGCAGAACCACCCTCATCCAAAAAGACCTGGGGAAATGGAACATAGCAAGCAACTATAGACCAATCACTTGCCTACCACTTATGTGGAAAATCCTGACCGGGCAAATAGCAGAGAGAATATACATGTCAATGGATAGAAGGGGGCTACTACCAGAAGAACAGAAAGGGTGTAGGATAGGAACCAAAGGGGCAAACGACTTACTCTACATAGACCAGATGATCTTAAAAGAAGTGAGGAAAAGGAGAAAGAATATCGCAATGGGATGGATAGATTACAAAAAGGCATACGATATGATTCCACATAGCTGGATACTCGAATGCCTTAGAATGTTCAAAATTAGCGAACCGGTGGTTAAATTCATTGGTAATTCAATGAAAGACTGGAAAGTAGATTTGACAGCTGCAGGGGACAAACTAGCCGATGTAGGGATAAAAAGGGGAATCTTCCAAGGAGACTCGTTGTCCCCACTATTATTTGTTCTAACAATGATACCGCTTAACAGAATCCTGAGAAACAGCAAAGGATACCACTTCTCTAAAACAAAAGGAAAGGTCAACCACTTAATGTACATGGACGATATTAAATTGTTTGCAAAAAACAGGGGAGAGCTTGAGACTCTGTTCAACGAAGTAAGGGAATATAGTGAGGACATAGGAATGGAGTTTGGGATAGAAAAATGCGCAATCATGGTGATGCATAAAGGAAGGCTTTCAATGACTGAGGGAATTGAACTCCCGGACAACAACAAGATTAGGGCATTGACTGCACAAGACCGATACAAGTACCTAGGTGTCCTTGAATGTGACACGATAAAACGGGAGGAGATGAAGGAGAAAATTAAGAGAGAATACCTCAGAAGGATAAGGAAAATATTAGAAACCAAATTAAATAGCAGAAATCTAATAAAAGGAATGAACACCTGGGCTGTGTCAGTAGTTAGGTATACAGGACCATTCCTAGGATGGACAAAGGAAGAGCTCCAATCAATGGATAGGCGAACAAGGAAACTTATGACGATGCATAAAGCATTACATCCTAGGGATGATACAGATAGGCTATACGTTAAGAGAAAAGAAGGTGGTAGGGGGCTCATCAGCATAGAAGATTGTGTCCAGAGAGCTAAAGTAGTCCTAGATAGATATGTGCAAACAAATAGTGAAGAAATCATAAAGAGCGCGAGGGATAGTGCGACAAACAATAAAGTAGAAAACAATGGAACAGTACAGCAAACTAGAAAAGAAAAGTGGGAAGGGAAAAAATTGTACGGCGAGTTTAAAAGACAGATAAAAGATATAGCAGACGAGAAATCATGGACGTGGTTACGAAAGGGAAACCTTAAGAGAGAAACAGAATCGCTCATCATGGCAGCCCAAAACAAAAGCATAAGGACAAACTACATAAAAGCAAAAATCGACAGAACACAGACAAACAGCAAATGCCGCATGTGCGGTGAAAGAGATGAGACAGTAAACCACATAACTAGTGAATGTAGCCAACTCGCCCAGAAGGAGTATAAGCATAGACACGATAGAGTAGCAACGATGATACACTGGGAACTAAGTAAACAAATGGGATTCAACCATGGGGAAAAGTGGTATCAGCACAAGCCAGAGGCAGTTTTGGAGAATGACAACCACAAACTACTGTGGGACTTCGACATCCAAACTGACCACCTCATCCAGGCAAGAAGGCCAGACTTAGTAATAGTAGACAAAAAAAGGAGGGCCTGCCAAATAGTAGACGTTGCTGTACCTGCAGACCATAGAGTAAAAAAGAAGGAGGGTGAGAAAAGGGAAAAATACCAGGACCTAGCAAGGGAGTTAAAGAAAATGTGGAACATGAAAACCAGGGTAGTACCGGTCATAGTGGGAGCACTAGGAACTGTCCCCAAAACGCTGAGGGAGAGACTGGAGGAGATCGGGATTAGGGGGAGGATAGAGACCGTACAGACCACAGCACTGCTGGGCACTGGACGGATACTGAGGAAGGTGCTAGAGATATAAGGACTGCAACGAATCGTAGCTCTGTCATGATATGCGAAAGAGAGAGGAGACGTTAGCTGAAGACCTGGGGAGACTTATTGTCACTCAGCCTTCAGCGATAACCACTGGGCAACCGGTGTGAAACTGTACATCGTAGAATTACTGCGACCTATGAGTACTGGGGGAGGAGGGCTGGAGACTTGAGGAGACTTGCTGTCACTCAAACTCCAGCGGTAACCACCAGGTCACTGGTGTGAGATTCCAAATAATGATAATAATAATGATAATAATAATAATAATAATAATAATAATAATAATAATAATAATAATAATAATAATAATAAGAAGAAGAAGAAGAAGAAGAAGAAGAAGAAGAAGAAATCGATTTGTGTGTCATGGGTAGCTTTCCGGAGGTACACAGTCGTTGCTGGGTAACTTTTAGCAAAAAAAAAAAAAAAAAAAAAAACACTGCCCATGATGGCTTTCAGGAGGGACACCAAGTTACCGCTGGCCAAGTCTCTGGCTAACAATCTGTAATGGCTGCCAGGAGGGCCACAATCATAACCGAGAAACTGTCGGGCAGAATAAAAAAAGGAAATGGACTTACTAGGACAAGAAACTAGTAATGTATTGTCGCTTTAAAAGCAAACAATTTGAGAGGTGCTATGGTGAACGTGTGCTCGAAGTATGGAGAAGATCCTCTGTGGGAGCATCGAATCAATGCCAGGTCGACCATGTGAAACAAATCATGGAAAATAAATGGCTATCAGAGACACGGCTGCAGGAAATTCACAAGAAGATGGAAAAAGAAGAACGCAGCTTACCTGCAGGGGATTACCCCAGCACAACCAGTATAATAAACGATAAAGCAGGAATAAATCCCCTCAAAAGCCCCCCAAAACCTAACTGTGGATACCTCAACGGAACAAGAAAAATCCAGATAAAACTCTGAAGCAGCTGATGATAGAAAAGAAGACTCTGCCACCTCTTAGGGGCAACGACTGGAGAAAAGTAAAAGAGTCAACTGGATATGTTGACTGTCTCCTATATTGTACTGATTCTATTGAGCTGGACATGATTCACGTCCTCGCACAAATGGTAACGGCCGTTTTAACGACACAAGGAAAAATCTCAAATAACAGGAACAAAACACCTTTGAAATGAAATTAGGAAAACAGATCTCTCAACTATAGAGGGGTGAAGAATTACTGTAAAATACATCACACATGAAGGGACTACTTGCAAGACTATTGGACAAGTACAATTTAGGACAAAAAAGCGTACCCAATTCAGTGGAAGGAATACACTAGCCAGAGAAGCAACACCACAGAGAAATAGACAAAGGACTCCTCAATACTCACAAAACACGACTTTCTAAAACGAGAAAAGTAAATGTCCACCAGGACTTGATCGGTGAAAGAAGACAGAACATAAAACCGGCCCAATTGCACGACTGGGGTCCACACAAATAATAAGGGAGGTCAAAAAATATGATATCTACGATCGCCAGTTATTAGAAATGACCTAACAGCCTTTAAAATGCATGGCGGAGACGTTACAAACCACAGGACTGTAGTGATATGCGATTACGATATGAGATGAGGACTGAGAACCCGATAAGGCTTACAGCGATAACCATCAGGTAACTTTTGTAAGACTGTGAATTGCAGCACTGCTACGGACTGCGAGAATGTGAAGAGGATGGTTGAAGACTCGATTAGACTTGCTGTCACTGAATCTCCAGCAGTGACCATCGGGCAACTGATTCGAAAATGCAAATAATAGTAATAATAATAATGATAACAACAACAACAATAATGATAATAATAATGATAACCATCACAACAATAATAATAATACTGAAGACCTGAGGAGACTTATTGTCACTCAGCCCCGAACAATGACCACTGGGCAACCAGCGTGAAACTGTAAACTGCAGTAGTACTGTGGCCTATGAGAACTAGGAGAGGAGGGCTACTGACTTGCAGAGACTTGCTGCCACTCAAACTCCAGCGGTAACCACCAGGCAACTGGTGTGAGATTGCCAATAACCTTGTGGAAAAGTGGTATCAGCACAAGCCAGAGGCAGTCTTGGAGAATGACAACCACAAACTACTCTGGGACTTTGACATCCAAACTGACCACCTCATCCAGGCAAGAAGACCCGACTTAGTAATAGTAGACAAAAAAAGGAGGGCCTGCCAAATAGTAGACGTTGCTGTACCTGCAGACCATGGAGTGAAAAAGAAGGAGGGTGAAAAAAGGGAAAAATACCAGGACCTAGCAAGGGAATTAAGGAAAATGTGGAACATGAAAACCAGGGTAGTACCGGTCATAGTGGGCGCACTAGGAACTGTCCCCAAAACGCTGAGGGAGAGACTGGAGGAGATCGGGATTAGAGGGAGGATAGAGACCGTACAGACCACAGCACTACTGGGAACTGCACGGATACTGAGGAAAGTGCTAGAGATATAAGTACCGCAACGAATAGTAGCTCCGTCATGATATGCGAAAGAGGGAGGAGACGTTAGCTGAAGACCTGAGGAGACTTATTGTCACTCAGCCTTCAGCAATAACCACTGGGCAACCGGTGTGAAACTGTAAATCGTAGAATTACTGCGACCTATGAGTACTGGGGGAGGAGGGCTGGAGACTTGAGGAGACTTGCTGTCACTCAAACTCCAGCGGTTACCACCAGGCAACTGGTGTGAGATTCCAAATAATAATAATAATAATAATAATAATAATAATAATAATAATAATAATAATAATAATAATAATAGTAATAATAGGAAACAAAAAACCAAACACAAAAAAAACACGAACAGGCCAGACAGTGTGATGGAAGACTTAGAGGAAAAAATCGTTCCCCCAATAGATATAACGGTTCCAGCAAATAAAAATATTGCTGTCAATGAATTCAAGAAACCTTCAAAATATTGAGATCTTGAAATAGAAATCACAGAATTTGGCAACTCAGGACTAAAATAATACTTATTGTTGTTGGAGCCCTGCGACTGCTCAAAAGTGAACCTGTGAATTTGCCTATAGCCTACCTGGAAATCCTAGCACATCTGAAAAATAGAAAATAGCTTTTGACACCGCTACACACATCGGCGAAAAATGTTTGTCAATGTGTGCGTATGTATATACTGCATCTAGTTTACATCACTTGATGTACATGTTAAAGTTTGTTTATGAATGTGCTGCATCGTCTATTTAAGACAAATCCGTGCCCTCACCTCACATTTTTTGAAAGTTCAGATTGTCATAACTTATGGGGTTGCCAGCCTTGGGTCTCTGGTTGAAAACTGGCTGGTGACTCACAAAAACTGAAATCCAAGACAACACTACCACCACCACCAACACCTGTAATAATAACAATAATAATACGTGGTTGTATCTGCAGATCATAGAGTAAAGGGGAAGGAGAGTTAAAAACGGGGAAAATACCAGGACATAGCGAGAGAACTGAAGATGTGGAACATGAAAGCCAGGGTAGTGCCAGTCATAGTGGGCGCACTAGGAACTGTCCCAAAGACTCTGAGGGCGAGACTGGAGGAGATCGGGATAAGGGAAAGGATTGAGACTGTACAGACCACAGTATGGTAGGAATTGCACAGTTACTGAGGAAAGTGCTAGAAACATAAATACGGCAATGTTATTTGTTAACAGTGACCAAACAGAAGAAGGGAAATGAAAGCGGAAATGTAAACTACATCACTGGCATGATAGGCAAAAGAGAGAAGAGATGTTGGCCAAAGACCTGAGGAGACTTATTGTCACTCAGCCTTCAGCAATGACCAATGGGCAACCGGTGTGAAACTGCAAACCACAGTATAACTGTGGCCTATGAGTACTTGGAGAGAAGGGCTGAAGATTTGAGGAGACTCGCTGTCACTCAACCTCCTGCGGTTACCACCGGGCAACTGGTGCAAGATTGTGAACTGATGAGACACGACAAGATTGGGCAGTATCTAGTCTGGAACACGTGCAAATACTATAACGTCGCATTTGCTAAGAATTGGTAACAGCACCGGCCTGAACAAGTCACAAAAGCAGAAGACATAACCATATTATAGGACTTCACTATATAAACTGATAAAACTATAAACGTGAACAGGCCAGATGTTATATTGAAAGAATTTTGAACGAAAAAACCTGCCTCTTGGTAGATATGATTGCCTCAGCAGATGGAAAAAAACAACATTTCTATGATGGAATTGAGGAAAGTCTCAAAATATGAAGACCTCGAGACGAAGATCGGTAGAATGAACGGATCAAAAGAATCGATAAACATTTCATCTTTCTGCACTTTTACTTTGTAATCGAAAGATCCAGTCATCTGAATAAAATCCTTCTCTCTCTATCTCTCTCTCTCTCTCTCTCTCTCTCTCTATATATATATATATATATATATATATATATATATATATATATATATATATATATATATAATACCAATCAGGAACACAATATGGTATAATATAAAGCAATATCCTATGTGAGATGGATTTATTCCATAAGAGGTGTTCGATGCATTCATCATTGAACGCTAATTTGAGATATGATAAAATAAAAGAAAGATTCGCTACACAAACATCTTTAAGTTTCTGCCCTATTTGGGCTTCATCAAGTGAATGATTTGATTTATTCAAGATCCTTATTTGAGATTTTTTTGATGGGGGGGGTCTATTTTTCCAGGTTGGAGAACTTTCTGTTAATTTTGTTTATATACCTTTACTTCTTCTTTCTTTTCTTTGTTTCTTTGTTGTTTATTGCTGGTTATGTTTGGCAGTTATAAATTAAAAATTAGCAGGAGATACTGTAACCCCCCCTTATCAGGATGTTGGTAAAACATCAGCTCTTTGTGATATGTTTCCTCCCTGACAGTATTTCAATCTTCTTTAACCCTGTATCCCAGTGTTTGGATTCATTTTTACACGACTTTGGTTGTTAGTCTAATCATTTTAGGGTCGGTGTAATTCTCTATATATAAAACTATCATAAAAACGTAATTGGGTTGTTCTCTAAATGGCTGAGGAATGAAATAATGATAATGTTATAGTCAAAAGTAATTTTGCTTCTACTATCGTTAACAATAACTAGAGGAATGAAAACACTGAAGTGAGTAATTTTTTGTATACCTGTATGTGGGATGTTAAATTATGTTTTTTTTTCAATAGAAGTTCTGAACAATGCCGGCATTGTAATGCTACTTCATTTCTTCTTTTCAATAATTCTACTTTTGTATTTGTTTTTTCTTCCATGAGCAAAGGTGGGAATTTCAAATTCCTCATTCATGAATAGGTAATATGGAGTTTTAATAAATAGAATGAAAAGAAGTCGTTCCAACCTAAAAAAATAGACCACAACGAAAAAGGCCCTGGATAGGGATCTAAAATAAATCGATTCATTCGCCTGGAGGAGCCCCAAAATGTCAGAAACATATGCTTGCTTGTGTAGCAAATCTTTCAATTCATAACATATATATATATATATATATATATATATATATATATATATATATATATATATAATTATAGTCCAATTTTGCCAGCAGTATGTGTATCATTATATTGTGCAAATCGAGTCAGACAGAATGTAATAATTGCAGAGATATTGCTATTAAAATAGAAATTTCATGCGTAAATTTCCAATATCTGAGCAGGATGTGTGAGCAGTGTAATCGTCATTCTAAAATCAAACTACAATTGGTAAAATCACTATCTGCATGTGTGCACTGCAATTACCCGACAACTGGCTGTTCTCAAGGAATCTAATAAAGATTTTTTTTAAAAGAATATCTGTCTTCTTATCTCTATTGTCATCCACTTTTTACAACTGTGCTTGAGAACTAAAGAGTCATTACGGAAGGGATGTATCTTTGAACCTTAGTTTTCATACGGCTGACGGAAAAATTAATCCACATGGTAATTATGGCAGGTTTCTTCACACACCATAAAGCCCAGCCCCTCCTAAGATGCACCTTTGGAATTGCCTTGAAGTCTGAATTGAGTTGGCAAAATTTCTCAAATCTCATTTGGCCCTTCAATTGAATAAATCACGTTTATTCAATTCTTTCATCAGTTTTCCACTGATGATATTTGAATTGATTAAATTCTCGTGACCAAATATTTTAGGCCAGAGCGTGAGACATAGCTATTCGTGGTTGCACGAATTAGGCCTAAATGTCTGGTCAATGTCCAAGAAATTGGAGTAATAAATACATTTCTTATTGGACGTTATTGTGAATATATCAATCATCAATGCGTGCTTCTAGGAATCAAATAATTCAAGACAAGATGAAATGTATTTCTTATGGATTGCCTTGGAGAAATTGTTTCGAAACTCAGGTAAGTGGATCACGGGGGCTGAGACGTCAAATATCGTTCGGTGGTCCACAGTAGAGTTTCTTCATTTTGGAAATCATCATACATTACACACCTATCACAAAACGTAATAATTGTACGCGAACTTATACCAGAGCGTATCAGAACTAGAATATATGCAACCCATTTTAAATGAGTATAAGTTTTAATCATCAAAATGCCGTTCTACCCTGATCCATCAATTTCTCTCCAAACTAGATGTTGAAAATCGATGCCCATTCGAAAGTTCCGTTTATTTGAAAGTTTTTTGGGTTATTAGATTCCTAAAACCACTGTGCTGGGGGAATCATCATCATCATCATCATCATCATCATCATCATCAGTCTATCAACGTCTGTCGTTGGACATAGACCTTCCCCATAATTCGCAACACTTCTCCATCGTAGGCATAGCGGAGCCAATACTTTTTGAATTTGTTTAGCTCGTCTCTCCATCTAACACTCTGCCGGCCTCGGTTGCACATGTGATCTCTGGGGATCCATGTAGTGAGTCGCAATGTCCCTCGGTTGTCTTCCATTCTTGCAAAATGGCCAGCCCAATGCCATTTGAGATTTTCGATGGATGCTATGATGTCCCTGACTCCTGTCTTTTTCCAATTGTATTGTGCTGTCTTGTGATCTCCCCATATGAGGCTCTGCATAATCTTTTCATGTGTACGTTGCATGGTTCTCAATTTGCAGATCTGTCTCTTGGTTAGGTTCCATGTTTCAGCTCAATAAGTTACTATTTGGAGGACGCATTTGGTTTTATACCCCTTTTTTTAGGATTAATGGTATCTTCTTGTTTGAAGGTTGAGCTTATTCTACCAAAGGCCTGCTATGCCAGGGTGATTGTCTGCTTAATTTTTTCTTCTTTTGAGGGGTTCATGGAGAACAAAAATGCTTAATTATAACGCCGCTGAGAGAGGAAACATTTCAATGGTTCGAACATACACCAGTTGTTTTCGTAGAATAATTAGCACAATCAGTATCAGTATAATTATAAATGAATGAAAAGAGAATTACAAGAAGGAATAAAGACATTCCGTATAAAGTGATGAAACATAATCTTATATGGAATTCATTTAATTCATCCTATAAAAAACACTGAACCCATTTCTATTAACGTATTTCTATATTTGCTTTTTTCTATGAAAATTCTTCATTCCTCTAGGCTTTTCCGTTCTTCCTTTCACAGATTCCGTCTATTTTCTAAATCAATGGCCTTTTTATTACTTTCTCTTTCAAGTAGGTTTCCATAATTGGAGTAATTACTTTTATTATTTTTCATAAATTATCAATGAATCGCGAATTGTATTTGTACACCTCAGCTTCAAAAAAATCAATGATTCAGCTCACAAGAATCATCAGTCTTTCAGATGGTTTCATTTGTTCTTTTGAATTAAGTCTGATGACTTGAAGGTATATATTAGGTTGGAGCGTAAATAATTGCGTTTTTTTGTTGTTGTTATTTTAATCTGTGATGCACGTTCTTGAATAAAGATTATTTAAGTCTGAGCATATACCCATACAAAATGACAGCGCTTTTCAGTTATGGATCAGTAAGAAGGAACCAAAAGCTTATTTATTAGGTAATCTGTTTTCGATAATTCAAGTATCTTAATTCTATCTTTAAAGTCTCAACCAAAACTGTTACGATGTGTGATCAAACATGAATTCTCAAGAGCATCCATGACATGACTCCCATTGCTATTTCATTCGTGAACGTAAACAGAGAAAGAATTACCACATATGCTCTTTATGGAATAGATGTACAAATTCAAAGGGTTGATTTCGTTCTAATTATTTAAACTTATTGTTTCCTTCTTTTTGCTATTTATTGTGGCTTATTTGAGGCTGACGAACCAAAAAAGGGAAAGAATCAAATTCGAGCAATTTAGTTAAATCAATTCATATGGTGAGTCAGAAAGTTTCTTTTTAAGTTTTTTTTTCATTTCAAGCTGTAAAACGCTGCTTCAAAATTGATGGTGAAAAACCGAAATTACTTTTCCTCTAATGTAATTGTTCAGAACAGTGATTCTCCGAATGCGAGCTACCATCCTGAACAATCTTGCTGCGAGACAAAATACTTGGGGCGTAGGAAAATTGGGGTAGAGGAAACAGGAAGAAATATTAACCGTCATCTATTACATCAAGTACTCTCAGTTACCCTTCTACAATAATTTTTTGGCAATGAAATAAATGCTTAGAATTTAAATTCATTTTTTTTTTGTATCACATTTGACCGACTTCACGTGGGAGCAGATGAATTTTTTTTCAGGGGGGTAGTAGTTAAGAAGTTTTGGGAAAACACTGGTTTAGAAATTACACCTTATTTTAAGGATATATGGATATTTATAAGGTTTAGATATCAAAGGCCTTAATGCTGGGAAGGAAAAGTGAAATAGAAAGATTATATCGAGGCAATTTTCAAAGCATTGAGAGCCTACCTGTCTGGCAAATCAGCATCGGGATATCATCATTTTCTACTGAGCTGGAACACCGACCTCTTTTGTCCTCTAAACATGACAGAATTTTTAAAAAAAATTCTCAACCCATCCGACGAGGCCAAGTATGGTTAGTTGTTAAGCTCAGTCAGCTATCTTTAACATGACTAAAATCAGCTAGATTTCCTGATAACTTATCTAAGTAATGAACTGGGAAATACTATGAACACAGGTTGAATTCTTCATAAATGATGTACGTTTACTTCATTTAAATTTATCGGATTCAATAGGACTATTGGAGACTTTTATTGGCCAACGAGGGGATAAATGGCAAAATCTAACCGGAATTGACTGATGTCACTAGGCTTTGCACAATTCGTTTAAGATCCGAATTGCAGTTAACCGAATCAGGATCGAATTCAGGGTTGGTTACGGTAGGCTAACCAATGTTAAACTCCGAGGGGACAGAACTGCTATTCCTATTATCTCACTGTCCCCCTCTCTTTCTCTCCTAATAACATCGAAGTGAAAGACTTTAGAACTAATGTACTGAAGACACCGACGGAAGTTCAGCGAAATGCATCAAGCTCATCCTAATGGAAATGAAAAAAATCAAATGTAGCATACTTGTTCTCAAACGTTTCGTACACATAATGTCGAACTACCACCACCAAGGAGAGAGAGACAGACAGATATCAACGGACCGGGAAAGAAAGAAATAAATCGATGGTGACAGTTAGCTAGCTAGCTAGATACGTGATAGATAGATTGATAGATTGACTGTGAAAGATATGTATTATAATTACTTTGTCTAATAGTTATTCACCAGATGAACAGATAGTTTCAAAATGTCAGAGTTCAAAAAATGTGTGACCCATGCTCGAGGCCCTTTTCTCATCATACATTTCGGAAAAGTGCATGAAACTTTGTCCATCGAGGATTCTTTTGTGAATACAAAAAATATTCTGCAATTACGGAGAATGTTACAAAATCCGAAAACGCTACAATTGTTCGATAAATTGATACCGGCCGTTTCTCAACAAAAGTAATTCCCGCGCCTCTAGTATGGTTTCTAAAGTGATTGTCCTGCCTAAAAGCAATGAAACCTTGCGTTATCTATCAGAATAATGAAAAGATCGCCTGTCCGCCATTTTCAGGCTCTTTGAAGAGACGTGGCTAATGGTCATTGCTTTTTTTTTGTAATAGAGAACAGGGACTTATTAAAAACTGTCAACG
Source organism: Thysanoteuthis rhombus (assembly GCA_963457665.1). Classification (NCBI taxonomy): domain Eukaryota; kingdom Metazoa; phylum Mollusca; class Cephalopoda; order Oegopsida; family Thysanoteuthidae; genus Thysanoteuthis; species Thysanoteuthis major. The sequence continues at coordinate 43,302,376 of OY735228.1, read as the reverse complement.
AAAATCGACATCATCATCATTTTCATTATCATCATCATCAGTAGCAGCAGTAGCAGCAACTGACTTTTGATTTCCGTAGTTTTTATTTAGAAGTTCACCAGACCTCTCCAATATGGGCGACTCAGAGCCAGAACTATCGAAACCTGTCTATTTTGCCAACCTGCTCTTTGCCAGTCACAATTTTGCAAATGATCTCGAGGGGTCTACGTCGTGAGTTGTGATATTCAGTGCTTGTTTGACATTATGGTAACATAACCAGCCGACTGCCATTTGAGTTTTTCAATCGATTCTGATACCTCGGATTCTGTTTTTTTTGTTTTTTTTTCTTATACACTGTGTGGTCTTGTGATCTCTCCATGCAATGAATGTGGTTGTCTTCTGTGCATGTTGCATGGTTCTTAGTTTGATGGTGAATCTTTTGCTTAGGATCCATGTTTCAGATTCCTAGGTGACTCTCAGAAGGACACAGTTGTTTTACCTTCTTTTTAGGACAAATGAAATTTTTTTGTTCCTGATGGTTGTGCTTGCTCTGCCGAAAACTTCCAGCCAAGAACGAATATCTGCTTTGATTCTTTTTTTTTTGTGAGGATATCATGGAGATTCGTTGTGCTAAGTTGTCTACTTTTGTCAACTATACGTTTTTTTTTCCATTGTTGTGTCTTTCACCCCTGCACATTTGTTGTACCTGACATTAGATTTTACTGATGAACTTAATCAATATTGACAAAGGTTTCTTTAGTTTTTATGTTGGTCAGTCTGTTTTGGCTGACGTCGTATGAGCCATGAACACATGTTGCATCTAAACTTCTAAATATTTAAACGGTTAAAAATCCAAATATTCATTCGGTTGCTTCGAAAAAACGTTTATTTTTACTTCCTCTAAACCAATCGGGGGATCACTTCACAAAGTAAGTTTTTGATAAACGGGTTCCTTCATTTTGTGTCCAGCAGTTTCTGTTAGATAATCGTATCCGACATTGTCCATGTTAGATAACAGTGGGGATAAAGGCAAGGGATTCATCTGATTCCCTTCTTTCCTTCAGAGAGATCAGCCACAATGTCCTCAAATATTGGTTACGTGGTTTCTTCGATGTGAGCCTATCATACTTGCACTGACATTGTCGTTGCAATCTTCTAGAAAGCCCGTTGTGCCCAGATCTGGTCGCTAGGAAACATGAAGACGAATCTGCGAGAAGAAAAAAAAAACGCTATAAAGAACGAAGAGTCTGATTATAAAGATAATCCATGTTTTATTTTGTGCTTCTCCCTCGATGGTGTAATCAGACTAAACGGCACTGAAGGATTCTTGCATGTACAATGCTACATTTTCCATATTGCATTTTACACAAAGTATTCAAAATTCGGTGAAAATTTTTTCGGATACTCAGAAACACCATCTGGCCCCAAGGGTGAAGTGGAGAGTGCTATCCACCCCAACTTACTTCTTTGAAATCCGTGTCTATTTCTCTCTAAATGTGTTCTTTTCATATCCCTCTTTCTTTTTCTCTCCAAATCTTTGCGTTGATGTATACATATACATACTTCAACCTATGTATGGATGCCACTTATAAAATGCAGACATGTTCAAACTCTTTATCCTGTCTCTTAACACCCTTGACAGTACTGGTCCCCGAATCATCCCTTCACTGGCCAGTCATCTTGGAGAAGAGGTCAGCTGCTTCTAACACCTGGTTCCATTTATCATACCATGGGTAAATGATGGGAACAGAACAACAACACACACAGTTATTTTATCATTGGTGCGCACACACACATATGCTGATATAAAATATTGCTCCCTAATCGCTGATTTTGTGCCTCACATGTATCTATTACGTAACAAGTTCTTCCTTACCACACCCAGCCCCCCAAAATTTATGTAGTCTTTCTATCCCAAGACGATACGCAATAAAGCGCTTCTTCCATTATTAAGCCTTTTACACATCTATTTTCTGCACGAGATATTTAATTTGTTACCAGAATTAGATGAAATTGAGTTTTTTAAATGGATTCTATGATGTCTCAAATAAATCAAAATTGCAATGGGCCAGCCATATTGCAAGAATAACTAACAAACCGATGGATATCATGATTTACAACATGGATCCCCAGAGACCACATGCCCAACCGAAGCCCGTAGAGAACTAGATGAGACAAACTAGACGAATTCAGAAAGTACTGGTTCCTCAACGACCACGATGGTGAATCCTGGGGAAGGTCTACTACGTGCAACGACGGACGTTAAATGACTGATTATGATGATGATGATGTGATGATGATGACGATTAAATAGAATTAATTTCGAATAACAATGTTTTTATTGTTTTTGTCTGCAAGAAATCAGACAACACTGCTTCCATTATACAGCAAATATTCAAAGCTACAACCTTATCATTTATCAGCGTAATAAACATCTTGCATAATTTACACATACCATTTCAGACACAAAAACATTACGACATTACAATATAATACCATATCAAAAGAGTGATTGATACAAATATTTGAATGATATCAGTGACGGAAAAACGTTCAGGAACAAGACGTACAAAAAGAAAATCACAAAACCCAGCCATAGAATTATTTTTTTTTTATGGGAAAATTCTATGCATACACTATACATAAAAAAATGTTGGCAATATCTGCAAACTTCGATATTTCTCGTGAATCTTTCCCCGACCAAGAAAAATAATAGTTGCAATTTACCAGCCATAGGAAAATGTTGCTATTTAAGAAATCAATTCAATGCACAAAGTGAGAAAGTTCGCAAAAGAAAAGCTGAAATAATCTTTTGTTCTTTCTTTACTGTCTGACTTTGAAGAGCCTATCCAACGTGTATATGTAAAAGTAACAACTACATAAACAGCTAAATACATGCAATACGAAGTATATATGAATTAGGACTTAATGAATCAAGGGTAACATAGCAGTCCCTTCAAGGGTAAAAAAAAAGGTCCAGAAAATTAAAAAATTTGTCCTTCAACATGTCTTATAGACTTGGTATGACCAGTTCTACAGAAGTAATATGCTTTCAACATACTAGTCGACACAGTTACCTAAACCATGCTCTGACTAAAAAGAACATCTATGATTCCACAGGTAAACCTAATTACCATTGCTATGAAAAGGTCGTCAGTCTGTTCTTAGACGTGACGAAAAATCATCAAATGGTTTCACTAACAAAGGAAAATTGCGCATGCCACGCCTTCCTTTGTACGTCTTAGTCAAAAAGTTTACGCTTATAAATCTTTTTTTTTTTCTTTCTCTTAAACAAAACATTGTTGTATCAGCACTCTTTTGTTGAGGTAAAACAGAAAAAAAAAAGAAGTAACATAAAAAAAATAAAATTAAATGCGTATCAAAATAATGCCTGGTAGACATCAAATCAGGGCATCGTTAGACAAAATCTGTCCCTGATTAGAAAAATATCACTCTGATTAATAGAGATGCAAAATTATTAATAATTTCAAAACTTCATTCGCGGTCTTAGCACTTTTAGCAAACATCTCAAGCCGAAATGCACAAAAGAATATCGCAATAACAATACCAAAAAAAGAAAAAGCTTAAAAATACGAGTAAACAAAAAGTACAGAGCACATTCGGCACAAATTGAAAGAATTAAGTTGAATAAAAAAACCTTCGCATTCTCCCAGAAGAGAAAAAAAATTTGCTTCCATAGAAGATGGAAGGAGAGATTTTTTTTCTGTTTTTTACAAGTTTATTTTCTTTCATGTCAGTACAGTTTTCATTTTGAATATATATTTTCTAAGCGTTTCCCACTTTTCTTTGAACTACAAATATCGTTCTTTTTTCTTTCTTTTTTCGTCGTCGCTTTCATTTTTTGAATGTAATTTCGATGCCATAATTTTCGGTTTTTCGATTATTTTCATCCTTCTATTCTCATCGAATCTTTGTCCTTTTCCAGTTTAGATGCATCGTCATCGACCTCCAGAAACACCAAATTTGCCGATATGGAAACTTTCCAGTGAGCTAAAATTATACCCCACCCCAGCGCAAACACAATGAAACCAGGTACGATTAATCGGACTGGATGTTCGGTCCTGCGATCAAAGACTTCTATTTCAACCATATCGATGAGTTGGGACATTCTGACCAAATCTTTCTTTACAGGGGTCTACTGACTTACATTCTTCGACGAATGTATATCATACTTGCATCGACAACGTTGATGTAATCTATGGAAAACCTCATGTGTTCAGTCGCTTGGAATCCGCTGGAAAGACCCCAAAAAAGACAAAAAACGCTGTATCTATGGATAACCGTTAATTGGTTCCATACTGAGAACAAGGAGTTTAATTATGGGAATAATCCATGTTCTATTTTATGTCTCTTCTCTGATGGTCCATCCCGACAATTCCTGCATCTAAAATGTTGCATTTCCCAAAATGAATTTTACCCAAACAATATGTGAAATTCTGTTAAAGTTTTTTGTAATACTCAATACAAGCAACTGCTATCCATCCCAACTAGTTACATTACAATGTAAGCTTCGTCATCATCAGTCTCCCAACGTCCATCGTTCGACATAGACCTTCCCTAGGATTTGCTACACTTCTCTATCGTGGGCGTCGCAGAGCCAGTACTTTCTGAATTTGTCAAACTCGTCTTTCTGCTGGCTTTGGTTGCGCATGTGATATCTGGGGATTCATGTCGTTAGTCGCGACGTCCATTGGTTGTCTACCATCCTCGCAATGTTCATCCCAATGTGGTCTCTCCAAGTGAGGCCCATAATAATTCTTTCATGTGCACGTTGCATGGATCTCATTTGCAGATCTGGCTCTTTGTTAGGTTCCATGCTTCAGCTCCATAAATGACTATCGGGAGGATGCATAGGTTGTATGCTCTTATTTTTTAGATTAATGGTATCTTCTTGTTTTTGAAGGTTGAGCTTGCTCTGCCAAAGGCTTGCCATCTCAAGGTCATTCTTTGCTTGATTTCTTTTTCTTTTCAGGGTCTCATGGAGATTCTTTGTCCTCGATAGAAGTAGTAAATCTGTGCTTATCTCAATCTAAACACGTACTATTCCCACCCGTATCCCTCAATTCTTGAGATGATGTACTAACATTCATTCTTCCACATATCTATGTGTGTCACTCATAACATACAGACTCATATAAATAAGTTCACACACTTTCCCTGGTCTCTTAACACCCCTGATTGTACTGAGACTTGAATTGTCCCTCCACAGGCCAGCTACGTCGAGGAAGATGTCAGCTGGTTTTGACTCCTGGCTCCATTTTTCTTCTCATGGGGAAGGGTTGGGAACAGAGCAACAACAACAACAACAACAACAAACCCACACCCAGCAATTTTATCATTAGCCTCCACACGTAGATATTTTTGACTTACAATATTGCTCACAAATTGCCGACCTAGTACTGCAAATACATCTATCATGCTTGCATTTGTTTTGTTTTTTCTTTTTTCTATTCTAACCTTTAATTGATACCAAGAATGGTGAAAAAAATACCATATTCATTAATTACCTCTTTTTCCAACTTTTTGATTGATCCACCTCAACACAAAACGTGACAGCCTCTATAGTGTGACTATTTAGACCTGCTCGCATATCTATATTCCACTCGTTTAATTATCATTATTGTACATCCGACTATGAAGTTAGTTGAGTTATATATATTCACACGCCTTAGTATCCCAGTTTGTCTTTCCATTCATTGGTCGGTCTGTCTATTTATTTGTTTTTTGTTTGTTTGTTTTTACACAATATCTCCGAAAATTCCCGAAAATAACTCAATGACATTTTATAAAAAAACTTGGCTATGGACTTTGGAACAATTGATTATATTTTCGCAATTACTTCTCTTACATTGTAGCTATTTATATGTATGGATTTTCATCCATTTTTAGTGACAGCAGCTTTGGCAAGAGTATGTACGCTCTAATTGTTATAATTTTTTTTTTTAATTTGTAAAATATTGTTTCTCAAAATTGTAATTGTATTTTCAACATTCAAGAGCTTTTCTCATTTCATTACAACATTATATAAACTTCTTTCTCCAGACTATTTTCCTCATTCCAGGTCATCTTTCGAAACACGACATTTTGACCATTGTATTCTACAGCTTTCTTCAGGTTGTTATGACACAGCGTACTCTAATCGTCGAAGAGAAAGGAAACAATGACAAAACTGGTCTGATAAGCCACTCAATAGAAACCGTCTTGTGACCAACGTCCTCTGGCAGCATGCTGTGTTGAGGATAATCAATTATGAATTAGATCAAAAATTGGATCTAGGAATGAATCAGTTGTACTGCATTTTGTTGGACAGTGATCAATAAAAGAAATCTTTTTTTTTAAATTACGAGTGAGAGTGATGGTGGACACAAACTAATCAACTCACATTTCGATTCCACCCCCCTCCTTGTTCCCTGATTAGGACAGGGGGCGGAAAACAACTTTTTTTTCAGACATAGTAAGCGATAAATATGTTCAGCCTGTTAGATCAACTTAGAACCAACGAAAAAAAGAAGAAATAACGCAAATCAGCTCAACCTTCAGAAACAAGACGATTCCAATAATCCTAAAAGAAGGGTACACAACCAATGCATCGTCCCGATAGTCACTTATGGAGCTGAAACATGGAACTTAACCAAGAGACAGACCCACAAACTGAGAAGCATGCAACGCACAAATGATAGAATCATGGCAAAACCTCACATGAAGAGATCACAAGACATCGGAATATATCAGAAAGAAAATGGGGATCAGAGACATCACAGAATCTATTAGAAAACTCAAATGGCAATGGGCTAGTCATGTTGTGAGAATGAAAGACAACCGATGGACATCACGACTTACAACATGGATCCCCAGAGACCACATGCAAAACTGAGACCGACAAAAAACAAGATGGAGAGACAAACAAGGCAAATCCAGAAAATATTGGCTCCGTGACCCAGACGGTAGAGAATTGTGGCGGATCCGTGGGAAGGTCTATGTTCAACAACAGATTATGAAAGACTGGTGATGTTGATGAAAGTATGTTGACAGTTCTGGTAACACTTTTGATTGACAGGTTCTATCATCGTCATGGGTCGTCAACTGCATTCGAAGAGTATGATATACCCAAATAGATTTTTAACTTTTTTTTTCATCCATTTCCACTGACTTTCTCGCTACTCCTCTGAGCCAGCTCTGAGTTTTAGTCCTGTTTGGGACGAACCAACTAAATATGTCACGTAAAAAGCTAAAAATAGATTTTGAGAGATTTCTGAGCTCATTTTGCTTCTTGGAGAACCAAGAAAACGATCGCTAATTGTCATGATTTAATGCAATAACACTCACTGAAAATTAGGCTGCCATATGTGTAATATAAATATTAAGTTGTTTTGGAAAATGATTACATATTTCCGTGTTCAGAAAGTAATTACATATTCCACTGCTATGAATTATAAACCAACTAGCTAAAGCAATACCCGGGTTAAATGGCATGAAACGATGTTTACGTTTAGTTTATCATTCGTTCCATCTGACAGTGTATCATTTGCAGTGATAAAGTGAAGTTTAAACCAACGGAGGACGAAGACTTTTAAAAGCCATTTTCGCTATTGATTCCTGTTTGAATTTCAAAAGCGTATGTTTGGAAGATACGAAAACGACGATTGTTTTCTGATAATACGTTATTAAATTCCGAACACATTATAACATGGCCAGCAGCTACTATGAAAAGCATCCATAATTATTCATTTTCGAAATGCCCCCTGAATGATTTTATCACATTAAATTTTACCTAAGATATACATTGTAAATTATTCATTAGAGTAAGGAATTGGTATATGATTATTTTTGGAGTAGTTTGTACGATTGTAAATTATTCGAAATGGTCTCGTTATATGAATGCACCATAAATTATTTTATTTGAGAGAAGCACTGGAAATAATTTCACTTTACATTAGAAAGCTTTTTGTCGTTGAAGCATCGAGTAATTTGCTCTAAAAACTTTCTTGAATAATTTTACTGTAGAGAAGTTCCGCAAAAAAAACAAAAACATTTATAACACATCAAACAATATTCTACTATAGCAAAACGCTGAAAATCAGGAGGACGAAACTGGTTATCCCCCTGCCCTAAAGAAACAGTCACGTGACCAACGGTTTTTTGGCAGCATGGCAATGATCAATTAGAACATTGGAAGAAGGAATGGCCAACAAGTAAGGTATTTCTCTCGCCTTTTAACAGTCAATAGTCACTCAAAAATCTGAGAAAGAAGCAGGCACACGTCAGGGACCAATTCAGCCTGAACCTACGTGACAAAACGCAATCCTTTTCTCAGGGAGGAGAAAAAACAAAAAAAAATGTTTTTCATTGATATGATAAGGAATAATTAATTAAATTTGCAGCCCCATAGCTCCATTGGTGTGGCCTGCACTCATGATTCATACGTAGCAAGCCAGCAGGACCAACTTGAAAAACTGAGAGAGAGAGCCTCGGTAGCAGAATAATAGGAAGTGAAAAGAAAATCTCAGAATATCCATCAAACAGAAACTGAAATCGTTCTTTTGTGATTGAATACACAAATCAATCAAAAGATAGTGTGAGTTCATTAAGAAAGCCAGGAAGAATTCATGCCAGTATAATGATGGTAAGAATTGATATGAATGATGCATTATTTTGCCCCAAATGCTAGAAACTTTTGCATCAACCTATTATCTATGTAGGTGGTGATAGTTCTAATGAAGACGGAAAGGAGAAAGGGCATGCTGAAATCAATTCGAGATCGTGACATGTTCAGACAGAATCACAATCGTACCTGAATTGTCTCCTCCCATTATTCTGTTTCTCAGCAATTCTTATTTTCTCTCCAACATTAACCTGTAAAATCGGTTTATGGATTTTAATACCACTTGTTTCTTTCCAACAGACTTCGCACCGTCGTAATGATAGTTTGCCACTAAATCAATGTCTTGCTGATGTCTCCCGTGGAAACCAAAGATTTTTCATAGTCTCTGCAAGAGAATGGCATGTGTCTATTTTCAAGCGTCGTTTAATACGATGTGGCTCTTCAAACATTATCACGCCGAAGCCAATTCCTTTGAAAGGCAGGTTGGTCTTTCCTCTTCTATCTGAAGGAATAGGACATAAACTATTTATACTCTTAATTACTGAAAGGAGGCTATATTTGGTTTGTGTGATTTGGCGCGTGCTCAAGTCACTTATCCACTGGATGGGATCCATTTAGCTTTTTATCAACATCATCATCAGCAGCAGCAGTAGCAGCAGTAGCAGCAGCAGCAGAAGCAACAGTAGCAACAGCCTTTTAAGTAATTTTCTAGGATTTGCCAGACCACTCAGTTTCAAGCGTAACGGCGCCAATATATCCTGAATATTGTGATTAGTGATGGGACATGGTAGTTCGACATACTTGTAAAACGGCCTGTCTAGTAGCATTCAAGTTTTAAAATGGATTTTATTTATTTGACCAGTATATTCTCACAAATACTGTGCTATCTCTTGATGCCTCCATGTGCTGCAAGGCATGACGCTCTTTTGTGCACGTTGAATAATTCCTAAATTGAGAGCCAATCTTTCCATCAGGTTCAATATTTCAACTTGCAAGCTATCAGGAGCATGTGCAGCAAATTAGCGCAATGCTAGAAGTTTTTTTCACTTTCTTTAGGGGGAAACTGCAGCTAAAACTTGCAATTCGTAAAGAAACTTCTGGAGGAAGAAGGTCTAGGTCAACCACAATCTTGCTACACACACACACACACATATATATATATATATATATATATATATATATATATATATATATATATATATTCACTGTTATCTTAGATATTTGAACATTTACATAATGTCATTGTAAGTTATTATTAGCAATTTCCATTAAATGCCCATGTACTTTTGCTTTCTTTTTTTATTAATTAACGTTAGCTTTATCAATTGACAAATATTGAGGCTAATCAGCGTCCCCAGCACTGGTTGTATCTCTTCTCTATGATGCCACATGGCAGAATCAAGTGGTGTTGGGCAGCTTTACAACTCAAGGTTAAAAAAAAAACTTAGCTTTTTGTTTCTGGGAAATATTATGAAAGTCATTAGCAAACAATTATGGTTTGAAGAAAATTCGTTTTTTCAAACAATATATATAAAAAATATCTCTCATTTGAGAAAGGATTCCACGAACGACGGAGAAGTTCGATAAATTCTTCTCTTGTCCATACTTCAAAGAAATGTCATTGAACTTCAGCGAGAATGAGTAAAAATATTTTAGTGTACAAAAAAACAAATGAAACAATGAATAATGTATAATGAGTTGAAAAAAACAAAATTTCAATCGGAAAACCGAACTGATTATATCTTAGCCCTTGGCTTATTCTTATAAAAATGACGATGAAACAACTTGTGGAGATATGTTGTTGACAAACAGACGAACATGAGTGAAAATATATACATCTCCTTGGGTGGCAGAAGTAATCAACTTTGTTTATAATCTTTTTGGTCAGTCGTGTCTCAGGATTTGATATACAATGGAACGTCAATGATCTGCAGAAGAACGATGTGTTAAGTTGTCTGTTAAAGTAGAATCAGTATACATTTTGAATATACTAATATGTTTTGTTTTTGTAATTATTGGTGTGTGTGTGTGTGTGTGTGCATTTAAGTGTATGCGCCTGAGCGAGGAGACATTGGAGATCTTGTGTCTGCATCTTTATGTGTATGTAACTTTTTGTGGGTTTTCTTTTCCCAGACGGAGATATGGAAAGGCCTTAAAATATCATATGGATTGACATTTCGGGAGATAAATGTTCTCCTTTGTCCCGTATCATGAATTGATTGTCTGCGACCTAACCTTCGAACATGGTTCTGAAAATGTTTGAACAAGATATCTTAATTGCATAGGACGTTCGGCGAAAAATTTCAAGAACTTTAACCACCAGGCTGGGAGGGGGCACGTTGTTTTGTGAGTCAATACATCCACTGCATACTAGGTGGTGTTTGTGCATGACTGGGCTGATGCGGTAAGCACCTATAAATAGATGCTAAATACACGATGTGTACCGCCTAAGAGATAAGTCAGGTGACCAGTGGCTAATGAGTCATCTATATAAACGACTGCTTTAACGGCATTTTTGTGAAGGGAGAATGTCAATTAGGATGAATTGAAAAAAAAACAATTTATTTCTTTTCTGTATTCAGCTGCAAGCTATCTAATAGCCTTTTGGCAGCGCCCCTGCATCTCGAGAAGGGGGACATGAAAATCATTTTGTACCTTTTTTAATATTTGTTATTCGTATCAAGAATGAAACAGGTTTTTCTATTCACAATTATGTATTTACACGTTTGACCCTTCTCTCCTTCCAATGATTTTGTAAAACCAATATGACCTGGAAGCGTCGTCGTTGGATTCCCACTCGGTATATGATACGTCCCCGCTTGAACTTTTCTTCAGTTACACGATGCTCTAGCTACAAGGTCCCTGGAGCTACACTCAAAAAGTTGCAGCTGTTATTCTACAATCGTTCGGAGAGCTGATCCGATCATTAAAGAACAGAAATCATACTGGACACAAGTAAGTAAAAGTATGTTCAAAAGTATAATTTCATTCAATCGATAGGATATATACAAACAATGAATATGAAAGTTCGTGAGATTTTTTTTTACGGACAAAATCACCTTTTGTCGTTTTAATAATAACGATACACGATGAAAGAAACAAAACGTAATTACAATATTGAGTATTTTACTTTTTTATGTACTAAAATCAATTCAACACTATTAAAGTGAACGTCTGCAATCTAATGAACCCACTGCTTTCTCTTCCCAGGTATACAAAGTGCAAAAAGTCCACTTATAACAGATACGTACAAGGGACAAAATCATTAACTGTTTTTCACAGGACATTTGAAGTTTCTCTCGGAATTTTTGAGATGAGGTATTATTATTATTTCTATTGATATTCGGACCATCCTCACTTCCCAAAAATCTCCCATATGATACCTGACGAAGGCTGTAGAGTGCAACGGCCGAACCGTTGTATGAAAAACAACAAAGATGAGGATGGTCCGAATATCAATAGAAATAATTTGAAGTTTCGTTTGGATAATCCATAAAATCGGTGAATTAGTTTTAGGATAACTGACATATCTCTCTAATTGAACAAGTGAACGGCTTGACGTTTCTGTAGTGAGAATATCATGTATTTGAATACCAATCATTATTCAAATAAAAAAAAAACATACCGTGCAATAAAATTTGACGTCAATGCATCGGCTCACCTATTCATATTTCTTCATTTAACATGTAGAATGGAATTAAACGTGCATCTAGGGGAAAACATATTTTGCCACGAGATGCACCAGTGTATTGAGATGCAGTGAAGGCGTTGAACAAATAAAAAACCTTGCTACAAGATACACCGGTTTATTCATCATCATCAGTCTTTTAACGTCCGTCCTTTGACATAGACTTTCCCAAGGGTCCGCCAGATTCCTCTATCGTAGGCGTTTCATTGCAATGCAGTAAAGGCGTTGAACAAATGATAAACCTTGCTATGAGATACCAGTGTATTACAATGCAGTAAACGCATCAAACAATAATATACCTTAATCGACAAGTGAGATAGAATCTCCATTGTAGTCTTTTTATTTTCATGTTCAGTTAATAAGACTATATACTGTCAAGATCTGCAGGTAATTCGTTTTTCTAAATATCTCTTTCAACAAGGCTTATAATTAAAGTCGCAATTTATCTTGTGATATATTTTTAGTTCCATTAAAGTCATTTTCTTCAGCGCCCAAATCCATCTCGCATCATCCTCCATGCGACCGCTGGATAATTTAAATTTCCTTAAATAAACACAGACTTTTCTCAACAACGGAACAACGACGCTGTCTATAAAAGCTAATTAGTATAATTAATAACAACTGGAGTCTGCATAGAATAAAGTTTAAAAGTTCAAGCAAAGTTACTAACTTGAAATTAACAACGACCGACAAAAGAACAAAAATAGTTTCAGTAAATTCAGGATTCTTTGAAACATCTCAATTTTGAAAGAACTAAGCTCACGGTACTAACAGCTTTGGTTAGTTACTCGATAGGAAGCCGTCGAGTTAAGTCAAGTTACGTTTACTAATCGTAGCACGGATGATTGAATATCATTTTTTCTTTTGTCTTGTTTGTGATCGACGCGTTAGGATTGTCGACCATGGCCCCATAAGCTGATCTGGTTTTCAACGCTTCACAAACGATAAGAATGAGTCTTTTCGTAAAAAACAACTGTCAAGTGACCAATGTGGTACATAAAAAGGCTGCTTGTAGTGTTAGGATACTCAATTAAAAAGAATTGAAAACAAAACGCTGATCAATGATAAGTTATATCCATAACCTTTGTGTTAGGCTATGGTCCTTACGAAAAGTCAGAATTTCCAAAGATGAACTCATGATCCAACTATGTGATCAATGCAAAATCAATTTTCGATGGCAAATTAAATCTTACCCACACTAAAGATCTATTCATGGGTAATGTAAAAGAGAGAGAAAAAAATGCGAAAACATCTTTTTTAAATGATGAAGAGTAAATGTTGAACAATTCAGTCCTTTTGGTCTATTGATTCTGTCTTTGCACATGATGCATATATTGCCAGCAAGCCGGACCAACTTGAAAACTGAAGAAACCCACATTGACCGTTTTAGTGACAGTTTTGGTTGATGGTTTTTAATATCACCATTTAGCCAATCTGGATACTCAGTGTTGACAAAATTAGAATGTGTTCTGAATATTGCGTCTTATTCTGAAACCCACTGGAGATGGGTTTTTTTTGTTCAATTTTTCAAATTTGATAAAAGAATCAAAAACATCATATCTTGAGTGGCAATATTGTTTACATTCATATGGTCTGCTACTACTATAACTTAATTATATCCCTTAAACTTATGAAGGAAGTTTAATCAATGAATGAAAGTTATAGTGATTCCCTTGGTTCTCATTTGAGCATAAGGATTCTCTACAATCCCAAATCTCGTTCAATACATAACAAAAGCAGATTAGAGGAAGAACATAGATTAGAAAAATATCATATTATTGTTGTGAGATTCTGTGGTAACCGTGGGCTGCACTTGAAAAGGACAGAGAAAAAAAAGTTATAAAACAATTGGTCGAGCTCACTGGACTTGGTTTTACAATCCTTTAAGATAATCAACAGTTCTTTGATAACTACAGTGGATGTTTACAATAAAGATGGGAATAATTGCTTCATTCTGCTCATCAAGTGGGTACCCTCCTCATTGGTACCTTCGATGATGCACCCCAACCTATAGAGCTCTCTTCAGTGACCTCTGCTTTTACCTCTCCTGTAGTATAGCGTTCATCTCACAAACCAGTTGGGCCCCCTTCTCCGGCACCATGCTTCACATAACAGCATGATGACTTGCCAGGTGCTTGTCCTCAGACTCCCATCCATTCACACATCATGGTGGTTGATGTGATTACAAAGCCTCTGTAGAAACCTCAAGTGGAAGCTCTTATTATTGCTTCCGCGATGTTGACCAAAAGAACAGATCTGGTCTGAGATTAGTTGAGTTGATCTCTGGTAGGGGAGAGTTTTTGGTACAAGCTGATCTGTATTCTCCAGTGCCAGGCCGTAACTGTAGGTCTAATTTGATTTTTATAGATGGATTCTTTGGTAATTGACACGCTGGTATGAGAGTGATGGTGTTTTTTTCCACATTGAACATTGCTAGGGGTTGCATTGGTGGTAGTTCTTCACCCCAGGATAACTCTCAGTTGCCGGAGGACTTGGTTATGCTTGCTGGTATTGTGGCCTTGGAACAGGCCTCTTCTACAGCGAGAGAGAATGTGCTTTAGTGTCGCTGGAGTTTAGTTGAGAGGACAAGATGGATGCAGTCCAAAATAGTGAATTATGCTGCTGGGAGTAAGAAGGATGTCACAGGTGGCTCTAATGACAAAACTGATTTGGCTTCAATCCATTTCCAGAGGATTTCTCAAAATGAGTTTTCAATGCTCCAGGTTTTTCCTGTTGTCCATCAGCCTCGTCTGGCCTGCTAGACCACATTTGCACAATGCATGATTGATGACACATTTGGAGGTAGAACCTCTTTTTCATGTCAATGATTAATCGGGCTCGTTGTTTTCAGATGGTATTTAAGATCCCTGTTTGGCATTTTGAATGTTCTGCTCTTTTGTTTTTTTAGTGGGACCTTTCTCAAATCTTGAACGGTTGTTGTAGAGTACAGTCTCTCTCTTATAGCATCGAATTCTACATTTTCTTTACTTTCCGTAATCTCTCTAAACGTTCTTTTAGATTCACTTGCTGGAGATTGATACCCACTCCAAATTCCACTGTTCCATCAGAACCTTTCTCTCCCTGATTATGCATTCACTTTTGTGTTGCCTTCTGTTTTTAGGGGAGGCTGCTGTTTTTTTTTGTACTGTGGTCGTTTTGCTCCAAACCTTTTTTGACCCATAGTCGTATATCAGGTCGCTGGTTTTCTCGAGGTTCTTTTCATACTGTTCCATAAAATCGATCCAGAATTCTGACAAGGTCTGCCCACTATTCGTTGCTACTAGACTTTGGCCGTTTCTACAACGATCTGGATAATGAATTGACTTGGTACTAGGTTTTCATATGTTGTTGTGCCTTCATTGCTTTCCTTGGCTACTTGGATGCCGATGCTTTGTAGACTTTGGGTTGTCTTGCCACCAAACTTCACTCGAATGATGGGACCTTTTCATTAATAAATATTGGCCAACGCGCGATTTTGGGCCCACCTCTTTGAAGCCTCTCATCAAACCTTGATGAAGTTTTAGGCCTTTGATTGCACTACATTTTTCTAACAGATACTTACTCAAGAGTTAAACTGGTTATCCGATTTGTTCCAGAGTCGTTTACCAAGTTGTCAGTTGATAAATCATCTTCCACGCCTGCTTTCAAAGACTCAGTTAGTATTTTCTTCTCTGAACTGTTCTTTACTATGATGGGTCACTCCTATCCACTGCCCAGAATGATGGACCCTGCTGCTATGGATAGCTAGCCTATGAACCCTTCCAACAGGCTAAAACAGGTAAATCAAGAGGTTTATTGATGTGACAATATACCAAAGAAGACACGAACAATGATAAGAAGGTATGATAGTGATACACAAATGAAGATAATTATACATATTTAGCTTATTCGTGGTTTATAGCTGCTCTGTTCATTTCTCCCAACGTGTGAGTTATGTTATCAAGAAATGAATGAAGTGATAAATGTTATCCTGGCCAAGTAAGAGGTTCAATATAATATAATGCAATTTATAATAATTCGGTCAGATCACATATCCAATTTTTATTAACATAACCGCTATGATCAAGGAAGCAGATAGAACAGATATGAACCGTGAATAAGCAAAATGAAAATTTGGAGTTTGAACAGTCGTTTGGGCCTTTGCATCACCAGCGGCTGTTAAGCACAATAGTAAGAGCAACGCTACGTCAAAGCAACAAGTCTATCAGTTGCAGATTCTATTCCCGCAGCAACTCCACCGTCTTTAATTGTTTATTCTGTTAACATTGTCTAGGCCAAGTGATACATCAACCATGAAATAATGGGAGTACATTTCAAATAAGACTTTCAATATTTTCTTTTTGACCCATATTACAGTAATTTTTCGAGTGTCTAGTCTTTGCTCAATCTCAGGACTTTCACAATAACAACACAAAAATGGTAACTATAGTCCACATACAAACAAAGAAGTTGATACGAAAACATGAAAATTACTGAATCGCATAGATTTCACCTACTTTCTTTCCTTGCCATGATTCACATAAGACGCGGTGCTTTGTTTAATGTTAGCTGCCATGACCAACGGCATCAACAGTTTAGTTTGTCCACTCAAAGAGAAAACACGCACGCAGATGGAAGGAGACAAAATTCTCTTCCACTTGATGAGTTGATAATAATAAAACTCTCCGATTTATAAAGTTAAGAACAAGCAATACCACAATCTCAGTTTGGGGGATCTCGATTCAATATTAATGAACATGTATTCATATAATGAACAGTGTCACATTGTTTCTGTTTTTATTGGCATAACATTCCACACTTCAAGTCTGAGATAAAAATTGCATTCGTAAAACTATATACAACTCATCATCTGAGCCAATGGATTCTTCGGTTTGAATCTTGGTGGTTTAAACTTTAGAATCAAGAACCGTAAGTTGAACGGTGTTCCCACCATCCTTTCCTCCATACCTGTGATTGCTGATGTCAAAAGGATCTTTAACAGAGTAGTAGTAGCAATACTAGATTTGGTTATTGTACTACGGGGATATGGGAGGGTAGGGATGGTTCATAAGAAATCCAGGCTACTAAAAAAACAGTTGGAAAGTTCAAATTGAAGTAAAAGTGCAATTTTTATCAATGATTTTTTAGTTCTAGATTATGATTATCTGATCTGATATGTCAGCTTCAAATAGGTACATGTAGCATTTTCTTTTAGCTATAAGGTTAGCTGGAAATTAGAGAGTTCAGCTAATTGTGGCAAAATTTTAAGACAGTTTTAGCTATCAATGAGACCAAATACTTGGCAACACTGTTAAAAAACGAATGGTTGATAAAACGAAAACGTGTTTCTTTTACAAAACGTAAGCTAACAGCTACATAAACCATCAGAAACCATTTCAATGTGTCCTTATCTCCCCCAATATTAATACAAAATTTCATTGAAATAAATTTTTGTTTTTGAATGAAAGAGTTATTTAAATTTAGAGAGTGTATCCAATTGTGAATTACAAATAAGATGTGAAGGAACTATTGGATCAACTGTAATTAACCATTTTTCTTTCATTTCTGGGTTTCCCTAAAATTCTAAACAAAATTCAATAAAATCGATCCAAAATATAAAAAAAAACAAACAAACAAACAAAACAACAGAACGGGTTGAACCAGGACCAATCTTTCATTGATAAAACGTAAATAAACAATAACACATAACCCACTATATGAGGCATTTTTTAACATTTGAACAACATTTCATTAAAATATATCTAAAATTAAAAGAGTTGTTCAATTTTAGATTAAGGGGGGGGGGGCTATTCAATTTTGAAATACTTATAAAATGTAAACAAACAGATCGGCAACAACTTATCTTTTTCTATTCCACAATTTTTCAGAAAAATCAAGTTACAAATTAAACCAATTGGAAACAAGAACATTTTTTTTGTTCATAAAATGTTAACAAACAATCAGATCGCCAATAACTCCCTTTCAACGTCTACTTACACCTCCAAGTTACATACATAATTAAAGTGAAATATATATTCAAATTAAAGCAGTTATTCACCCTCTTTAATAACAGGAACGATGCCATCTTATCATCATAATTTTAATTCGCCAAAAGTCCGTCTGTCGGTCTGTACGTATTCGCCCACGACCAAAACTACAAGACACAAACCAAGAGATATTTCTCTGGGAACGGATATCATCCATGCGTTATTTTTAGCGGAGGGGTTTGATTGCTAAAATGATAATCATTTATTTTTCTTCTTTTTTTTCAAAGATAAATTCCCGAAATCAAGGTATGACGGAAGTTGCGTTCTTTAGGGCATGTTTCTATGTTGTACATGAATCCGTTGAATAGAGCTGTTGTTTATTTCCATTTTTAAGGGTCAAAATCAAGAAAATTCCCTTGCACTTTTCTTCTACTTTGTGATCAAAATCGGGAAGAGAGATATATTGTCACTTTCAAAGATGAGAATTGGAAGGAATTTCTCTATTACGTTTCAGCGTGAAAATCGAAAGGAAATTTTTTTATGGTCAAATTTTGGTTGGATTCTCTCCCCTTCCATAGGACATATCGAAGGGAATTTTCCTCAAATTGTAAGGTTCAACATCGAGGGAAAAACGTTTCATTTTTAAGGGTCAAATTACAGGGAGGATTTAATTTTTTTTTTTTTGGCATCCAAATTGGGGATTGATGCTTTTTTAAAAAAATTTATCGTCAAATGGAGAGGGGAATTTATTTTTCCTTTAGTAGAATCAAAGGGCAACAATTTCCTCCAATGTTGGGTACAACTTTTAAAAGTTAAAATCGAGGAATTATATTTTCCACTTTGATTTTCAAAATTGAATGGGGGAGATTTTTTTTTTACTTTTAAGGGTCAAAATTGAGAGAGGACGGTTGTATTGAAAATAAACTATCGACTTTTATTTCTCTTTTAGAACTCAAAGCTGGAAAGGAATATCAAAATAGCCTCTTTTACATCTAGGGATTGACATCGGGAGAGGATTTTTCTCAACTTGTAGAGTTAAAATCGATCATCAATCATTTTTGTTTTCTCCCCTTTTTCCAGGTGGTCAAAATCAGAAGGGAGCATTTTTCTATTTCATGGGTAGACATTGAAGAGAACTTTTTTCTTCATTTTAAAGGTCACAATTTAAGGACGAACTTTTTTTTCTTTTATTAGTCAAAAATTGTGCAGGAGGACCTTTTGCTTTTTCAACATCTTCCCTCCCATTTTAGACACTAGTCCCACTTTTTGAAACCGACTCAACTTTTCGGGACATCGCCCCAATTATTGAACATTAACATATCCCACCTATCAAAACTGGTCGATTTCATCCCGACAAAATCTGACACTGCATAACTTTAATCATATGACCACCAGTCTTTCGCCGAAATTCGAATTAGTGATCAAGTATTGACAAAAATTGAATTCTCCCCGTATCTTTAGCACGAAAATATTATAATTCTCTTTGTACCATTTGTATATTCAGTCATGGAAGGGTTAAACGCTATCTGATTTCCATCAATCTATCTTTCTATTTCTTTTTTGGGTAGCAATTTATTTCGCCCGTGAGGGTTGGTATTTAGTCTAGTTTTTTTTTCCATTTAGGTAGCGAATAATAGTCTCTGCGGAAGTCTGAAAACTTCCGCCGGAGACATAAACACTAGCCTGTACGCTTGATACATACATATATCACCGGCCAGCCAACCAACCAGCTAGATCAATATGAAAACTGAAGAGAATTATTTCGAAAGTTTTGGTGACAATATTGGTCGAAGTTTTTTGAAATGTTATTAATTTGCAAAATGTTACAACTAACAAAGCTTCCAGTCAGACTGACTTTAAAACTGGAGAAACCTATGTTCAAGGTTTCGTGGGGTAGTCTTGGTTGATTGTATATCGAATATTAAAGAAAGAAGTCGAAATGATACCTGGTTCAAATACTAAGTACGATGTCTATCTGGAAAGTATACACTCCTTTTTTTTTTCTTTTTTTTTAATATTTCAAGGTCCGGTTGTGCAGCTTTGATGTAATTTGAAAACCAAATGTCAAATGCAGGAACAGATAATCTCTAGTTGGGTTACCTAATCAGGTGTGAAACCTCGTTTAATAAATTTATGTGCCTTGTGATAGTGCAATCACAATCATAAAGCAAGTCATCCTTCACAATTTGGGTTTAGTTTTCGGCAAAATATCGAACATCTCGGATCTGTCGGACCTTCTATAGTTCAGATTTGGCATTTCGAAAAGCTAGAATTACTTTTGAAAGTGAGGAGAATTCGAACTGTCGAGAGATCATGACAATACAGCTGATGGCAATCGCGATCGGGGACGTTGCAAACTGTTTTGAAAAGGGGAAAAGGCTTTGGGATGAGTAAATGAAGTCCAAAGAGATTACTTTGTCGGCATTAGGGCATCATTGCCCAACATACGTTGTGTTTAGTCATGAAGTTATGAGAACGGAATTCAGTTCACATTGAAGACAAGAATTCGCCTCCTTTCGTATGAGTTTCGTCAGGCTTGATACTTTCAGTATTTCCGCTCGTCGATGAGAATGAAATTAGGAAACTGTGATGGACAATAACCACTTTCACTCTCATTTATTATTAGTATAAACATTCGATAGAACTCTTGTAACCTCAGTTATTCGTATTCGGAGGCACACCCATAAATGTACAGCTTAATTAAAAGAAAAGAACAATCATTTTACACAATAATTATCTATCTTACATCACTGCTTTCCTTGTAAATACATTTAATTTCTTGATGAAAACTAATCACATAGATTTAATATCATATGGTGAAATTCACAGATCAAATTTAAGATATTAACTATGTGTCAACGGTGCATATATATATATATATATATATATACATATATATATATATATATATATATATATATATATATATATATATATATATATATATATATATATATTATGATAAATAGATAAATAAGATAGAGGTACAGTGGTTTACATTTCTTGTTCTTGTTGTTGTTATTATTTGCAATCTCACACCAGTTGCCTGGTGGTAACTGCTGGAGTTTGAATGACAGCAAGTCTCCTCAGTTCTCCAGCCCATCTCTCGTAGTACTTATAGATTGCCGTAGTACTGCTGTTCACAGTTTTTCACCGGTTGCCTATTATTATTATGATTATTATTATGATTATTATCATTATCATCATCATCATCATCATCATCATCATCATCATCATTATTTTTATTATTATTATTATTATTATCATTATTATTATTATTATTATTATTATTATTATTATTATTTGGAATCTCACACCAGTTGCCTGGCAGTAACCGCTGGAGTTTGAGTGACAGCAAGTCTCCTCAAGTCTCCAGCCCTCCTCTCCTAGTACTCGTAGGTCGCAGTAATTCTGCGATTTACAATTTCACACCGGTTGACCAGTGGTTATCACTGAAGGCTGAGTGACAATAAGTCTCCTCAGGTCTTCAGCTAGCGTCTCCTCTCTCTTTTACCTATCATGTCAGGGTTAAAATTCGTTGCAATACTTATATCTCTAATACCTTCCTCAGTATCCGTGCAGTTCCCAGTAGTGCTGTGGTCTACTGTCTCATCTCTTTCACTGCACATGTGGCATTTGCTGTTTGTCTGTGTTCTGTCGATTTTTGTTTTTATGTAGTTTTTCCTTATGCTTGTGTTTTGGGCTGCCATGATGAGCGATTCCGTTTCTCTCTTAAGGTCCCCTTTTCGTAACCACGTCCATGATTTCTCATCTGCTACATCTTGTACCTGTCTTTTAAACTCGCCGTATAATTATTTCTTTTCCCATCTCTCATTTCTTGTTTGCTGTACTGTTCCATTGTTTTCTACTTTATTGGTTGTTGCACTATCTCTTGCTCTTTATGATTTCTTCACTATTCTTTCTAGGACTACTTTAGCTCTCTGGATACAGTCTTCTATGCTGATGAGCCCCCTTATTATTATTATCATCATTATTATTATTCCTTTTGATGTCTATTAGTGCTCATTTCACACATTTCTATGATAACTTGATAGGCACAGAGATTTTTTTTCATATATACAAAGGGGCTGTCAATATAGGAGGCTACACTAGAAACAGTCCAAAGTTGAATAGCAGACAGAATATTTACATTGACAGTGCTTTGCAAAAGATATGGGCGGTGCCGGTAGTGACATTTTTTTTGTATCTGATAGATGCTTGAGTTTCCTGGTATTATACCTTTTTCACAACAACAAGGGCTCCTCTAGCATTATTATTATTATCATTATTGTTATTATTATTATTATTATTATTATTATTATTATTATTATTATTATTGATCTACTATTTGATATAATCATTCACCAAGTCTTTCACCTGAGACCTAAGATAGATGAACGTTTTTTCGTTTGAGGTTATCGAGCAATTTTTTTCTATAATATTTGTTTGCTTTCTATCTGTTGGGCACAGACATACACACGTAGTTAAATGTCATTATATGAGAGAGAAAAAAACAGAAGCTATGTACAAATATAGAATGGGCTTTACACAAGAAAACATAAGTTGGGTATAAGGCTGAGGCAAGGGGCAATTTTTGATCGAATTCCGAGGGCTTTTCTTGGAATGTGATCAGAGGCCGTGGTCACAATCTAATGTATCTCAGATAAAGATGGATTTCCTGTGATTTTTTGAAGATGTGCATCAGTATTTTCTTAAATCACTGTTAAGCATCTCCTCCCCTTACTGCTTTTACTAATGCTAATAATAATACTAAAACTACTAATACTTGGGTAGTGGTTGTGCTTAAATGACACACCCTTGCAATTATTATTATTATTATTATTATTATTATTATTATTATTATTGGGTCACCGTAACCATGTTCTCTAACTTGACCAAACTATCAGCCAAGGTATTCTTCCTTTCCTACTTGGCTGTTTCATTGTTCTGCTGTGTCAGCATTACAAATACAACCATTTGGTCAAGAAACTTATAATTTAGCTTGAGTACTACTCCCTTAGACATCATGCAAAACTGTTTCCGTTTATTCCATGGCTTGATCCTTTCTATACTTATTTTGCATCAATTCAGCCAATAACTGTGAAAATTCGCACGAGTACTCCACTGGATTATTCTAATTTTTTTTTTTTTTTCAATTTTTGAATTGTTTTTTTTTTTTTAATTCTCGGGTCAGCGCTACCGGGCACACCATTTTGACAATTCTTGAGCATTTGTTTGAGTACATTTATCATTTTTTTAAACAATTTTGGGGGATAGAAACATTGCTTTCTCAAATGGAATAATAACATTAGTAGCAGAGAGACTCACAAACTCACACCGCGCGTTCAATAAAATCAGGTAAAAACGTTTAAGAATAATACTTTCTTTCATCACATAGAGTATTCTAAAAACAGAGACCTCTCGAAATTGCCGTAAGGACAACACACTGGATCATGTGAAGAATACTAGAAGTTGCAGAAATATTCTGAAATCTGTTTATATCATAATGAATTTGAAAAAAAACAAACAAACAAACGAACATTTTTTTGTAAAAAAAGAAAATGGGAAGAGCTTTTCTGGAATCATGTATGATTCTGCCAGCCGTACCAAATAAACAATAATATATATCAACCGTACAAATACTTTTTATTCGTGTGTATTGTCAAATATGTGTTGTACGCATAGGCCGACCCAATGGATGTACAAGGATGAATATTCTAACGTTTACTTCTTTTCCTGTCCAGAAAAGAATTTTCGTTGCATTCCGTCAACAAATTCTTTGGCTCTTTTTATTTCCCTCCAAAATAGGTTTACATGATACTACTGGACACTAACTAAGGGACTAATATAGCATAAGCTAAGGTGAATTGATTCTTCTGCAGGGGATGGTCAAAGCAACAAAACGTTTTTCTTGACAGAATAAAAAGCAAATGTTTGAATATTCAGCCTTTTACCTCTAGTGGCGGTTGTGGTGGGTCAATTCACAATGTAAGTTTCTGGTCACAACTTTGTGTTCGGTTGCATATTGAAAATTAAAACTCTTTATTGATCCAACAAAGGCAGAAAAAGCAACTAATTTATTGATCACTTGGCATTCCAATTCCTTGATTGATCACTCCTAACATGGCATGCTCCCAAAAGTGACGATCTCTACCAAGCGACTATCCAGACCTGTTGTTGTTCATTATTTTCATTCGCCAAGGTGATATCAATTAATACATCAGATTAGGTTTTTAGGAAACAATATCGATTTACATAGGCGGAAATTCGATAAAGACTTGGAATATGAGTCATTGTTATTCTCAGTTCACTCAAGAGGGTTATCTTCTCTTAGACAGTTTTTAATTTGAGAAAAGGAGGAGAAGAGGTCAAAAAAACACTGTCTCCGGTCACTGAGCTGTTAGATTCTTCGCATTCAATCAACAGGCAATGCATTATTTAGTAAGCTTTGTCACGATAGTTACTGCGGAAGACGAATGGGTATGCGCTTCAGAGGAGCTTTTAGCCAAGTTATTCGATTTGCACACGGTACATAATTTACGACCTGTGATTCTGAGTGAATAAATTATTGAATGAACCAAGCCATACGTCTTCAATACTACACCCTGATGAAGAATCTGTACACTTCAGGCTGAAAATATTCGGTTATACTGCGTTGAGTTTCATATATTCAGTTTGGACTTGAAAGCATAAACGAAAACTGTCAAAGGAGATAGTTTTTACATTTCTTTTCATATTAGTCGGGCTCGCTATGTATGCACGTGTGTAAGTAGGTATCATTCGTGTGAGCTGCACCAATAGATCTTTTGGGACGAAACTTTAAACATATACACTTTTTATGTCTACAAAATCTTCCAATAACCCCTCCTAGATTGCTTTTCAGTAAGGGAGTTCAGTTTGCAATGTAAGTTTATGCTAAATTGATACCAGGTTCATGCATTTTTTTAATCCAGTGATTACTGCTCAACAAAAGGTAAGAAGACTAACGTATTCATTGATCACCCCTTTTTTTTAATGTTTCACTTGGTAACCAATAACAGACGTTGGTCACGTGCCGGTACCCCTTAAGTCACGAACAAGACGAGTTATTGATATAAATGGAACAGTAAATATTGGCGCTAGAGTTCAAGTTTTGATCTTGGACGGTAAGAGATTGTTTGGGCTTAACAACCCAGTCATCAAATATGTATGGAACGATGGGAACATTTTTTTTTTTGCTTATTTTCACCGCTCGACTGAAAAAAGTGAAAGAAAGAAATGATTTTTTAATGAGTTGATCCTATTTAGAATTGTCAGATATGGACATTCACAGAGCTCGACCAACTTTGCTACAGAATAGTTTCCTAACCCCTGCTCTACATCAGCAACCAATATATACAAAGTACACACCGACACCGGCACACACTGACCTCAACACACACACCGACACACACCGACACCGACACACGCACACACACACACACACATATATATATATATATATATATATATATATATGTATGTGTGTGTGTGTGTGTGCGTGTGTGTGTGTCTATTTGTATATTCATGATATTATCTATTATGAAATTGCTCTATGATATTATATCATAATGATACGTATCTGGTTAAATATTGGTTATTATCATTTTTATTTTAATCTACCAGGATAAGCATGTAGAGATAAAAAGAGTGAAGGGAACGTAATGTCACTAAGTAAATGTGAGATAGAGTCTATAGAATGTCCGTCAGTTTGGTCATCCTAGTTGTAGCCACTATGAAGTTTCCTTAGGAAGTCCGACTTAACTACAATGATAGTGCTTAACTCAGATAGGATGTGTTCTTGAGATGAATATGTGATGATGCATTTGTAGAATGAAAGTGTATACAAAAACAAAATTAACTAACTGAAGAGAGTGAGAGATAGAAATAGAGATAGAGAGGGAGGGAGAAGGGACGAGCTTACCTCGAGGCTGTCGGAACGTAGAAAAAGAGAGAGTTTTACAGCTACAGTTTAAATATTGTAAAGATGATGATCAGTTATCTTATTGGCAGTTCTGTGTGACATCAAACCGGAAGCAACAAAGAATTTACCATTTCTACAGAAATGTAGGGGATACTAAGTATATCCTTTCCAAAGGCCAGATAACTCCGTATATGTATGATTTTCTTTGTCTGGAAAAAGTGAGCTCTACAATCGAAAGAAAAACGAATAGTTGGTGTGAATCAGACCCTTTGAGCGAGGTTCCAATACTGCCCGTCAGCCTGCAGAAATTGTAATTCGAGCAAGGATTGTTTGGACCAAATAAGTAGTGAATTTGAATGAAACTTTTCATAAAATTTTGGTCATATTACGAGAAAATCAATTGATAAAATTTAAGTCTTATTCCCATTAATCCTAAAGAGAAGGGTGTATAACCAATGCATCCTCCCAATAGTCACTTATGGAGCTGAAACATGGAACCTAACCAAGAGACAGACCCGAAAATTGAGAACCATGCAACGTGCACATGAAAGAATAATGCTGGGCCTCACATGGAGAGACTACAAGACAGCACAGTACATCCGAGAAAAAACAAGACTTAGGGACAACATAGAATCCATTAAAAATCTCAAATGGCGGTGGGCTGGCCATGCTGCAAGAATGGCAGACAATCGATGGACATTGCGACTCACAACATGAATCCCTCGAGACCACATACGCAACCGAGGCCGACAAAGTGTTAGATGGAGAGACGAACTTGACAAGTTCAGGAAGTACTGGCTCCGTGACGCCCATGATAGGGAAGTGCAGCAAATCCAGGGGAAGGTCTACGTCCAAGGACGTTAAAAGACTGATGATGATGATGATGATGATGATGATGATGATGATGCAAAAAGTTTCCCAGTAATTGAAATAGTCAGAGTGAGTGAGTGACCAGCATATAGCTTCTTCTCAATTTACACTTTTTTGTATGCCCATCCGCAGCAGCAGTAGCAGCTGTAGCAGCTTCTAGCACCCATCATTCGACTTTGACCTTCCACAAGTTTCGCAAGCATTAGATACTTATGGATGTATACGTATCGGGGGTTTAGTGGAATACTGTAGTCGAATTTATGTGTCCTTAGAAATTTTGAAGACCTATTATTGCTCACAGTTTTGATAGAAGTTAAGCAAGGAGATCAAAGATTGGGGTGGGGGTAGAGTAAAGACTGTAACAATCAAGTAACACCATTATCATCAGTCTTTTATCATCCGTCGTTTGACATAGACCTTCCCCAGGATTCGCCACATCTCTCTATTGTGGGCGTCTTGGGGCCATTTTTTTTTCTTTGTGTAGTTTGCCTCTTTGTCTTGTATTCTGCCGGCCTCAGTTGTGCATTTGATCTCTGGGGATCCATTTAGTGAGTCATGATATCCATCGGTTGTCTGCCATTCTTGCAAAATAACTGGCCCATCAAAATTTAAGTTTTCTTGGGGATTCAAAGATGTCTCAGACTTCTGTTTTCTTCCTGATATACTGTGCTGTCTCGTGATCTCTCCATGTGAGGTTGAGCTTGATTTTCTCATCTGCACGTTACGTTACCCTATACTCAATTTCTCTAAATAGAGCCTCAGCGTATACCTAGTTGCTTAAAATCAGCGTTACCGTATACATTGTCTTTCAAACTTATTTCCATCACTACTTGGCCTGACCATCATCCAGCATCTGTCAACAACAAGGAAGGAAAAATAAAACCATGAAAGAAAAAAAGCAGGAATATGCAGTGAGCCAATGGCGTAAGAGAAGAAAGAACTATATAATCATGGTTTGTGATAAATGTTTTGCTGCCTAAGTTTTGCGAATGATATACCTCTTGCTGTTTGATATAAAAAATCTGAAATTAATAAGTGACCCATAAGATATCCCTTCGTTGAACAGAAACTGATACGAAAACAGAATCCATATTATTTGATACTTATTTCTTTTGATGTTGCAGTTAATATCAGCAGTTAGTTACATGAATTAGCGTAAACAATGTAAATAATCAGTTAAGGTTGCCTAATTAGTTTTCACATCGATACGCCAACCAAAACTGTCTCCAACATTGTCAGCGTAGTTTTTTTCAGTTTTTCATTGGCCTAGCTGTCTGGTTATGTATGTGTCACACGTACAGACCTCACCAATGGAAGCCAGAAGTCTTACATTCTAAATATTCACTCCTTACTGAGTCCACAAAAAAAAAACAATCTGTTGTTTTTTCTTGAAAATTGTCCCTCTAAATACGTTTTTTGTGAGGGTTTAATTCAAAATGCAGATTTATGCCTAATTTGTCCCTTGATTTATGGAAATTTGGACATTTTTAGTGATCACAATCCAACAGAAAAAGAAAGATCAAAATTTTTCCAATTTTAATCGATCACCTCAACACAGCATGCTTGCAAAAGACCCTGGCCAGGCGTTGATTTTGTTTGGTTAACAAAACCCCTTTTTCTATCATCTCATTCGTCAAAATGTAGAAGATTATTCCACTTAATCCTTTCTCTCCCTCGATAGTTCTTTTTCTTGCTTAAGAACATGCGCAATGACTAAGAGTGAGTCTCTTTAAGCTAGCTATGAATATTAGGAGTTCGTAATGAGTGTTCATTGGATAGATCTTGGATATACGCACAATCACAGTCGGTAATTGGACACACCTTGTGTCAAAATTTAAAGACTCGTAAATAGAATGACTATAGTCAGAATAAATTCTCGTTATGACAACACTGGGGTTATCCAGTGAAAAAGAGGAAAAGACATCTACATTCTGGAGAATATGAATGTTATTAAACTTGTCAAAATAAAGCTCAAAAGGGTAGAAGTGACATGCTCGTCAAAGAGAAAAAAAGGATAACGTTTACCAAAGTACTAATGCCAATCTTCAAGTTTGTAGACTAAACCTTGTCGCTACAATAGCTGGAACACACACACACACACACACACACGCACACACACACACACACACACACGTACGTATATAAAGATGCATAAACACATGCATATATAATAAGAGATGGAATATTTTTCCTCCTCTGTACTTTGAGTTACTCTCAACCTAAAGATTTGGAATTATCATGCAAGTTCAGGTTTCATTATCTTATCCCAATCATGAAGTCTTGAAACAGAACCAATTTCACTTTAGATGGAATTGGAAGTGTCTTCGACGGTTATCAAGGAGTTCCTAGATAACAAACTTGTTGAATATTTGTAAAAACAATACATCATCATAGGAGTCGGTGAATGTTCATAATAAGCGCAGCAGCTTAGATACTACTTTCAAGTAAAATAATGTACAGCATGTTGCCCAAATATACACACCAATTTTTCTCTTTGTTCTAGTTACAGGATATGTTTTGCTAAGATATTGGAAAATGTTGAAGAGTGTGAGGAAAAATTAGGTTTATGCCTTAACCAATGATCTTAGTGTAAGTTGAAAGTCAACAATATCAGCCAGAATTCAGATAGTAATGCAATTAAAATCTCAGGTACCTGTGTGAACAGATCACAGTACAACTTTCGTTGTAACGACACTTGTTTTACCATAACTATAAAACTACACATGCGTTCCGACGGCCCGCTTGTTTTAGCATTTTGCTGTTTAAAAACTATTTATTGGCTTACATTTTACTTTGAATGCCATAATTTTTTGAAATTTGCATATCGTATCCCTAGATGGACCGGTTTCAACGGCATTTCCCTATAATTTTGTAAGAACTGGAATCCACAATAATTGATAATCCAGCTATTTATATAACTTGTTATGTAATGTTTGGATTGGAGAATTAAACTGCATTAACACTTTCATTCCGTCTGATTGTGGGATGTGGGCTATGAAATCATAACCATTGCATCGCTGACTTAATTTGAACCCGTATACTGCGGAATTTAATACCACTGCCCACTGTCTACTCTAATATAGCACATTAGAGCTTTGGTATCTTTCTGAAGAAAAAAAAAACTACAAGAACAAATAAACATTCCTAGTTTCTCAATTTTTCTCTATTCAAGCAGCTGATTTGCTTTTTCTTTACTGAGAGAGAAAAAAGATTGTCGGTGGTCACAGACTTAGGCAAGCGTTATTGATTGGAGGAAAATCGTGTATTTGGTGAATGTATTGCAAATGATCCATTTGAAGTTTTGTTATAACAGGACTCTGATCGGATAAAAAAATTGAATCAACCTATAAAATTGCATACATATGACTCTTACATAAAGAGATAATCATATTTTTAGTTCTTCTTAGAAGATTTCAATTTTAAGTATTAATTCCGAAGAATTTCTTTTATCCAGTTATGTTCGTACTGGTTTCATATGCCAAATATCTGTCCGAGACTGGAATTCACTCTGTTTAGCCTTCAATACAACAACAAGAATAACCTTCACCTACTTTAAGTGAGTAAACTATTTACTGTTTGTCTGTTCGGTCACATAGAAAAAAAGATTTAAAAATTAACATTTTTATACAATGATTCGTTATCATGACTAAGTGATCGGTGGGCGGCGCACACATCGATTTAGCTAAACTAGCAAACTCTACTTATCTATGAAAATATATCTAAAAAAAACAATGATATTTTTTCGTCTAAATAGATATATTCATACTAAAAAATGTTTTTCTAAATGATTTTTCATTCATCATGTATACAAATCAAAAGATTCGTCAATCCACTTCAGTTGGAATACGCAAGGATAGTAATTGATCGTGCAGCTGTCATGTTTGTTGTTTTTTTGCCTTTTTTCTTCAGTATAATCAACGTTATCAGACTATCAAAACAATTTGGTCCATAGAGTCTCACTCTTCATAATGGAAAGTTAATTTTTGGTCTTAATTTACCCTCTAATTCAAAGCAGACTTTACCGCTATTCGATATCACTGAAAATATGACATTGCCTCATGTTTCTTGTTCCATAGCTTTATAGAAAACTCAGGGGTTGACAATAATTAAGAAAGGAATTCCACGAATTTTGATAGTCCACTGATGGCCGACGAGTTTATACGATAGAGGCAAGACCAACTCTTTTGCAATGTAGGATAAGGTCTAAAAATTGGTCCCAGTTTTACAGTGTGATCACCTCCCTGTGTATTTGGACCGTAGAAAGCCCGCTCAGATTTATTTAAAGGTGGGCTTCAACGTACAAGCATCATCTCCTCTAAGTGCACATCTCAGCGAGTGGGATGATGGTAATAAGGTCATAGGGTATTAGGTTCTTAACGTGACTTCTTTTTCCTAGTCTAATGGTCCTGCGGTTTTAGGAGTCAGCTGGAAGGTATAATCAACAAGGCAGAGTTGAACAGATGGTATGCTCAAATGGAGGACTTTCCACGGTACAACAGTTCATATTCAATAAGGTTTTGAGGTTTTAACTTAGTACATGTCCGCACTATATATTACACTATGCTTTGAGTATTGCCTCTTTTCCACTTTACTCATCATTACAACTTAGATATGGTCTAAAGAATATGATACAGCCAAGTAGCGATTATACATCTTTTTTCTTCGTAAAGTATTGAAGCAAAAACCAAAAATTCATGTTTGACTGTAGCTTTCACACCCTTTTTTTGTCCAATTCCATTTCTAAGATTTTGCTGGATAACAATTAATTGATTGATCAACCAGAAATAGAAAAATACAACGTAAACTACTGAAATTCTGCTAATCTATTGGATGGACGACCTGTTGATTCTGTTTTAGGACACAGACCTTCCACGAGATTTGCTACACCTCTCTATCATTGGCATCACGAAGCCACTTCTTTCTGAATTCATCTTGCTCGTCACACCAAGTTACTTTCTGTGGTCCACAGTTTTGCATATGATCTGTTGTAATCTGCATTGTGAGTTTAGATCTCCAGCATTTGTCTGCCATATTTACTACATGACCAGCCCATTGCCATTTGAATTTTTTTTACAGATTCTCTGATGTACTGGGATTATGTCATTTTTCTGACATACTGTGCTGTCAAACAGTCTCTCTACCTGAGGTTGGGCATGGTTTTCTTATGCATATGTTTCATGTTTCTCAGTTCGAGGCTCAATCTTTTGGTTAGGTTCCATGTTTCTGCACAATAGGTGATTATTGGTAGGATACATTAATTATATTTCATCTTTTATGGGACTAATGGGATTTTTTTGTTCTTAAAAATTGAGCTTGCTTCACAAAAACCTCGACTATAAAGAATGAAAAAAAAAAAGGGCGATTTTCCGCTTTATTTTTTCTCTTTTTGATGACTTCATGGAGATTCGCTATCCTTCAAAACGGTAGAATGAATTGAATTTTATTGTTTATCACAATCGACCAAGCCAATAAAGAAGATTCCTTGTTTTCTCCAATTTGGTTGGTGAAAAGAGACACAAATAAGATGACATCCCGAGAGAAAACATTAAAATACAATCGTCTTATGAATTTGGCTTGAATTATAAGAAAAGTTCGCTACATCTAATTTATTTGTTGGACAAGTGCAGCAAATAATATGGTTTTAATACTCAAGGGTCAAATTCGAAATATTCTGCTTTTTTTTTAGCAAAGCATCAATGAAAGACGAATTAAAACGGAAAAAAGTATCGACTCTTCGATATCATTTATAATTAGTCCCTGGTGTGGGATTTCAAACGAGAATAACTCTTCGCTCTTTCATTTAACTCTACGAAGACGATGTTTTGACCGTCAATCGTTCTGTTTACTTACTATTTATACAATTCAGTACCCCATGGAGTTCGACCTTCACTGACTGCAACACAAATGTGACATGATGGCAGGCTAAAAAATATATATATATATAATATTGACCTACTTTGAGGGCAAAATATGAAAAAGTTTAAATCCAAGTAGAGTAACTTTGTTATGTATAGTTTT
The DNA here is from genome assembly GCA_963457665.1 of Thysanoteuthis rhombus. NCBI lineage: Eukaryota > Metazoa > Mollusca > Cephalopoda > Oegopsida > Thysanoteuthidae > Thysanoteuthis > Thysanoteuthis major. The sequence goes on along the minus strand of OY735228.1, from coordinate 43,269,290 downwards.
AAAAAGGATCATTAACATCAGAGGAGATAATCTGAAGATTAACTATTTCTGTTCCTAACACGATGTTCCGTCTGATCCATTCTATGGGCTTCTTCAGGTATATTATCTAAATGTGGTAGTGCTGATCAGAATTTTTCTCCATTGGTAGCTAGCTTATGAGGTTGGATTCTGGGGTCTCCTTTCCTTTCCTTGTAAGGCTTGGATATCCATACCTTGTCCCTGGTGAATAGTGTGAGTCACATCAGGTTGACACCTGCACTCTGTAAGCGGCAGCACACGTCAACATGGCGACTAAGTGTATGAATCGGACAAGTTTGGAGTTCAACCTAAAGTGGCTTCAGCTACTCAACAGGGACAAGGTGTCGATTTCCGGATCCAATAAGGGGGAAAAAGGTCCCATCCAAATCCAAATCCAAGGTTAAAAGAGTTGCCACCATTTGAAAAAAAAATTATTCCTCACCATCACATTCAGATAGCATTCCCTAAGAAAGTCGTAGAATGGATCGTCCAAAACGTCGTGTTGAAGCACCAACAAGCAAAAAAGAGTCCAGTCGTTCTGAAAATATCTTTTGATTGTATGTATTACGTGGTCCTTGCACCAAATTTAGCGTAAGAGAAAAAATGCCATCGTTCCGATGAATGGAAATATGGAATACAGAAAAGGTATATATCAACGAGATTGTTGCGAGAACGTAGACATATTAAAAAAGAGGGATCTTTGAATAAAAGCATTTGAAATTGCGGGTGTACACTGGGAGACGCAACTGCGAAGAAATGTGTGAATTCGAGGCGGTCAATTGTCAGCGATGATAATTCCTTATGAAATGATAAACGTTTTTGCGGACTGCTGATCTCAGGTGGTGTCTCTGGCCAGAGAAAAACCTGCTTGGATTCAGAATAATCAGCAGAGCTCTTTAGAAGAAGAAAAAAAGTTGTTTTTTTTTCTGAGCTGCAAATCTCATCAGACGGAACGATCGTTTTCAAGTGATATTTGTCGTCAACAGCGTTTGTTTACTTTCATGGCTCACTCAAGGCTGAGCTATTTCTTAGGCACGCAATGTGAGTTATCTAGATCAAAGGGCCTTTCCCAGAGGGGCGTTGCAGCAATCGACACTTTCAACCTTTCTCTTGCATCTCAGCCAATATCCCTGCCCTTCCGTCCAATTTCCTCGCCTCCTACTTTGCAACTATTGGGTTGCATTTTCAGACATATTCCATGAGTCGCCAAACCCCCGAAAGTTGTACGATAGAGAGAGGTTGAAATAAACAAGACACCAAATTTTAACTACGGCATTTACATCCTTTCTCAGTCTTCAAGGCTGACACATATTCCACAGGTCCTACTTCTACCAACACCATTGTCAGGGGACGATGTGATAGTGTATGGATGTAATCAGGTATTTTCCTATCCTATTGTCCACTCATCCACGAAGTATCGCTGGAACTCATTCAGAACTCTTGAAGAAACATGAGGAAGCATATAAAACTTTGGCTATATCGCATGGTTTCGACATTCAACTACGATCTAAGGGACGTATGGATCTGCTCCAAGAGTTGATGGGCTCTTCTGTTGCCTATTCTGTATTCTTCCAAAAATGTCATTTGAGTTTATTAATAACTTTTGGAGATATTGTGTTGACAGTCATTAGCGTATATAAAGGGCATTAAAACATGGTACAGAAAAAATGTCTCCAATTCCAGAATTCTTCTTTCTTATCCAGATTTACTCTCTTCCACAGTATTTCATATAAAATCATTCATTACTCTTGGAAAGATCATGTAGATATGCAGGGCATTTCGACGATATTTTGTGCTTAGCAAATATAATTCTGACGTAGAAGAGGTAACTGTGAATGGATCGGCTCCAAAATGCAATTATTTCTTTAGCCATCTATGATTCACCTTTCCACAAAATTTCATCGAAATCCATTGAGTACTTCCTGAGATACTGTGTGTGCAAACGATTCAAATGACAGACGGACAAACGAACAAACAGACGGACAGACGCGACCTAAAACACACACCTCTTCTCTACTTGGTCGACGAATACCAATATAAAGAGAGAAAAAAAAGTATCACATATAAATGCATAACTTTTCAAAGGAAAAATAGATTTTCCAGCCACAGGCACATGAAATAATCTAAACCTAAAAAAATCATTGTCGTCTCATTTGAGCAGACATTCGTCTTGAAGCAAATTTGTTTGGAGAAAAAATCATAATTCATTTGTTTCACAATCGAGACAGCACAATCTCAGACGTTAAAGAATGATTTGAATCTTGTTATATAGATCGTAAAAGTAGTTATCACAAAGCAATCTTGCTGGTTCATGCAAGAAAAAAAAATCGAGTAACTCATGATTGTTTGATCATGTATATAAAGAATACGTATTTACTTATTTTTGAAAACATGTCTATTTATCTAAAACATATTTCTTTTTCTTATATATTTGATTTTTTTCTCAATTCAGAGTTCCCTCGTATTTCTCTTTGTTGCACGTGAAAGAAAAGCTCACCAAAATTGAATATAAAAGCTCCGTATAAGCTGACATAAAATCCAGTGATTTTTTTAATCAATAATTTAGCTTAGCAGACACTTAGTAATGTATTACGACAGTTAGTAATGTATTAAGGTTTATCGTGGACTGAGTTAAAGTAAGCGTATACCTATACGAGGGTATATCAATGTCCGTAATCTTTGACATATCATCAAATAAAATATAATCTGAAATATTTCCTATATTGTGTTAGATCTATATGATTGATATTTACCACTAAACTAAATTCATCGAAGATGAATATGTGTTATTTGGAATAAATTATTCTTTTTCATTATTGGACAAAATACTGTTATGTATACATATATACCTATGTATACGCGCACTGAAATTGTTCAGTATAGGATTTTTGAATTACCCCAGATTTATGCGAAATTTCAAACCTTTCTTTTCAGATTCTTTGGAAAAAATGTGGGAGTGTATATCATTTTAGCTCTTCAGTCTTTTTCAGATCTGAAGTTCTAAATTATTGTCAAGTTGCAAGAATGAAAGACTACCGATAGTCATCACGTCGCATATCATGGATCCCAAGATATCACATAAGATACCAAGGCTGACAGAACACAAGATGGAGAGATGAACTGGACAGATTCAGGAAATACTGGCTCTGCAACGCCCATGATAGAGAATGGCGAATTCTGGGGGAGGTCTATGTCCAACAACAGACGTTAAAAGACCGATGATGAAGAATGGAGGGTGAAAAGCATATTCGGCAGAGCCATTTGACTAACCATTCAATCGACCTGAAAGCTATTGATTTAAATATCTATTCAGATAACATCGTAAAACGCAATTTCTTTTCCAGGGTAGTGTGTGTTATTTTTTGATTGCTTTATTGTAAGAATATATAAAGACGCTATTACTCCCTCCAAACTTTGCTTTTGTGATTAGGACAGTGATATTTACATACAATTATCTCTCTTATATGATATGACAGAAAATGAGCACACTTGTCCATTATAAGATTGGAAATAGGTAGAATGAAGTATCACTGTCCTCATGACAAACGCTTGAAAGAGAATAATTTACTTTTTGTATGCTCTTTGAATATGACCAATTAGTAATTAAAACTCATTGCCAAGGAACCCAAAGGATTTTACACGGTGTGTTTTCTGACAAGAAAGGAATATCAATGTTCGGATATAAGAAGAAACTTTGCCTGATTGGGATTATTAGTCACATTTGTGAATATCAGCCCAATCTGTACACGCAAACCCCATCATAAACTATGACACCTGCCGTTGTATCCATGGATCTTTAACGCTCATTCCCATTCGTAATAAACAGAAACAGAAAATTATCAAAGAGAGTCTTGAGGGATAAATTCTAGGCCTGCAAGTCGTGTACTGCGTGACCTACTGCGTTATACCTTTTTATTTATTTCGTAAAGATATAAAACAGAGTATGCTGAATTCTCCATCGTTTATTCATCAGTACTCTTTTGTAGTCCATCTGTCACATTTAAAATGTATAATTGTTTCGAATGGAAATATAAATAACTTGAAATAACATCATGGCCAACACAAAGTTTCATTGTATTCATCCGTTCGTCTCTATTGCGTTTGTGTGTATTTTTTATGATGGGGTTCCAAAAGAGTAGTGAGGTCATTAGATGCAAAGAGATTTTGATGATTAGCGAGATCATCTGCTCAACAATTCTTCGGAAACCACGCCATGAACGTAGAAGTGTTGGTTGCCATTTGAGCATACATAGATCAACTGTCAACAGACACAGGATTTGGCGGGTCGGATGTGACATTTCCGACTAACCAAATATAATGTAAAGCTGGGATAGGGGGAGTGTTAGAGTCAATGGGAGACGAATAAACTCAACCAGACGATGGTAAGTGTTCTTAGTACAATACTCATTGTCAACCAGTATTGATTGGGTTAACCTTTTTTTTTTTATGTGAACATTCTGCATACAAACACGATCATCGTGAATCTTTCAAAGATATAATGCTAAATCTCTTTTATTGTTAATCCAGTTAGTATTATTTGAAATTGAGACACTAGCCGGCTAACTACATTAGACAACATACTAAAAGGCCCACACACTGCAATACATTGAATGCTATATAGGTTGATATATGGAAAGGTTTTGTTAGTTGAAGAAAGGCTTAGAACAAGTGTACAAATTTTGGTAGCTTGTACTAATCTTTTCTTAATCATTTCTTAAACAAGCCTCAAAGCCAGACCATAGGTGTGCCAGATCGATAGTTTGTATCTTCAAAAGTCCTTTCTTCTCGAAGCCGACTCCTTTCAAACTTCCCACCTTTGAAAGCCCTTTCCCTTAAAGTACTGTCTTTAAACGCTAAGAGCATAGTGACATATAAGAAGCATTTGATGCGTCTCCGTCTTCTGATGTAATGGAATACAATTACACGTAATGATAGGAAGTCACATCATATTCATGGAGTGCAAAGGAATGCTTCGTTGAGAGGATGTGAGGCCTTTGTGATGTCGAGTTGTCAGACAGTCAGTCAGTCATTGACGGCTATTTTTGCTCTAGATGGTAGCGCATCTAATAAGTAACATCTTTTGAGGATGCATACATATGTGTCTTTCCTGCCAATTGTTCGCCTTGATTCTTATGGGTGGTCTGTTATTTCAATATTTGAAATATTAATTCTCCTCAAGTTGCAAAAACAAGTAATTTGTCTTCAAATCAAGAAAGATATTCAGTTTTCTGAAGGATGTACTTTGATTCAGATAGGCACGAGGCTAAGCATTCGCTAGTGGGTTTACTTTTATTTTGGGGTAGTTATGGATGCAACATAAACACACCCATGCACACATGAAGAGAAATATGCATGTGCACACGTACAGACACGTACAAGCACACATGCATGATCACACACACACACACACACACACATATATATATATAGGGAGAGAGAAGGTGAGAGAGAGAGGTCTGAAAATGAATATATGTACGTGAAAGACATAAATCCAATATATATACACACACATATATATATGTATATATATACATATATATATATATATATATATATATATATATATATATATATATATATATATATGAATATATATATATATATATATATATATATAGTCGTAAATATTTGAACAATCAAATTTATTATTATTTTCATTGTTTGTATACTCTGATGATCCACCACATCATGTTTAGAATTTTAAGTTCAGAATTTGTAAATGTATAAGTGTGTACGATGTATGGATATGTGTGTGCACACATAATTTTGTTGATATGTATGTGTGCATTTAGATGCGTATTTGTACGTATGCACTATCATTCCTCATAGACCGATTAACACAGGTGAAGGCACACCCTCATCACTTCCTAATTTTGAGGAATTTTTGCACTCTGATCATAAGCCAAGGAAGACCAACCTATTACAGGGTCCATTTTTTAAACACCACATCACCCAAGGAATGCAATATCAAATCACCATGGAATTTCATTCTGCTTTTCTTCTTTTCTGGAAAATCTCATCGCAATCAGTCATTAGAAAAAAGCATTTTTGT
>OY735228.1:43190720-43260720 GCA_963457665.1 Thysanoteuthis rhombus | reverse complement strand
ATCTTTTGGGTAAATTTGACGGTGACTGTTTCAAGGAAGAAACACAGGATTGTAAGCAGGCATAACAGTGGCGTTCGTGTTTCAAATGTAATAACATATCTGAATACCAAACAAGATCTGATCGAGCTTCATCAAGCCAGAATCACGAAAATCTTGGAAATTTTGTCATGCAATTGGTTGTAATTGGTATATATATATATATATATATATATATATATATATATATATATATATATATATATATATATATAAAAAAAATAGCAAACTTATTACTAAGTGACTGGTTCATCTTAGGGTTTATGCAACGTAAAATTAACAGAAAATTTGGAAATGAAGCGAGCGTCTGCAACAACCTTAGCTAATTTGCTCAGAGAAGATCATAAAAAAAACAATCTCTCGAATGTGATACAATTTTGGAAAAAGAGTCTCTTTCCAAATTTGCAAGGGAGGATAAGTCTGTAATTCCAATATTTTTAGATATAACTTAGTGTATTACACATCATCGAAACCATCTCATATATCCTGGGTAAAAATAGTTTACCGATATGCTATAAAGGTGGTTAATGTACTTCGTGTTAAAGACTTCAACTCCTTAAGAACGACAATGAATGTCGAATAGAAACATGGTTCCATTCTTTCGATTTGATTCTATTTGACGCCATCAATTTGGCCAATCATGAAAACGTGCAACAGAAAGAAAAGCCGTTTCCTAACTAATCAGATTCCGCTGCACGAAGCAAAAGGAATCCTTCCTAACCACTATCGTATTTAGCCACTCCAGTAAACCACAGATTGAAATCCAAAGTCGATCAGGAGGTGAATAAATATAACGAAGGTAGTAGGAAAAATTATGAACAATTAAAGAGAGAATTATGTCTATTATTATTGTGGTCCGAGGAAAAGTCTAAGAGAACTTTCAGAAAGGACTTGAGATTTAGAAGATCAGGGTTAAAAATGAAACTATCGTGCCGAAAGTATTATTGTAATTAAATTCAATACTGGGGAGAGGGCTGGGGTATTGGCAGAACTTGCTGTAAACTGATACCCAGTGAAAGGTACTTGATACAACTGGCGGTGAAACTCAACAACAGCATGAAATATCAGAGTGCATCAGAAGTATTCATAGATATTTTCGGACATTTAAAGTCCTTTTGACTTAGCTCTTTTTAACGTGATGTTTCAGCCGATCCATTGTACGGCCTTTTTCAAGTGTACTACCTGGATGTGATGGTGGTAAACAGATTTTTTTTAATGGTTGCAACGCTATAATTTGAGGTTACGGTAATATTTTTTCTTTTGTTGTTAGGCCTGGATTTCCATATTGCAGCAGAGGCCACTTATGGTTGAACACTGCATTTGTCTGACTTACACACTCAGTCAACATGTTGCTCTTTGCTATCTCTTTAATTTTTCTCTATCTCGACCATACAACCAAGAAAGAGGAGTTCAGATGTTATAACGACGGATACAACTATCGTGATTATGGCACCCCCGTTGCATCCTGTACGCTAGGAAGACTTGTTAAAAAAAAAACAAACTTATATACATATTTTTATCACATTATCCTGTTTTGCATCATAGTAATGACTTCCTCTATCCATTTAATGTTACTTCATTCAATTTTAATGGGTGTTTTGCAATTCTTTCTCAGCCATACTTTTTTTGATAAGAAAAATAGAGTTTGCCAAATTATCTTTTCAGCATTTTATCTGGTGTGAAATGGTTAACTCATGTGGTCACTGTGACGCCAAGCACGCAAACGTGAGAGAGATAAAACTTTGTTTCTATCTACAATCTTTGATGGGTATTATCCGAATCCGTATCGTCCAGACTTATTCGAAAGACAGGATTTAGTTCAACAAAATATCTTTTCAATATTTTATTCAATGTTAAATGGTTAATGTATGTCATTACCATGACGCAAAACACGCTGACGTAGGGTAAAAATCAACAGAAATGACAACAGAATACAACGCTTTTGTTACAACGGTACTGGTTCTTCACGATTAACTTGAAGGGGAAAGGAAAAAATGCAAGCCGAATAACATTTAACAAAACACTAAACAATGTGTATTATTTTGAAAAGGTTTCTACAAACACGGAAGGTTTGGTGAAAACTCTAGAAAAAAGATTAAAGAATAATACCGAAGCACCAGCTTTAAAGACAAAGACAACATAGATAGCACAAAAGTTGATCTTACACAGACATTATGAGATTCAGTTTGAGAGAGGAATAGAATTTCTATGAAATAAATGTCTAATAACGAAATATGCTCTTGAACAAATGTATATCGTATGATATTGCTGCTAGAGAATTCAAAATGATAACAAAATGGGTTTACTTATCATTCTTTATACATATATATATATATATATATATATATATATATATATATATATATATATATATATATATATATATACACACGTTTGAAGTTAATACTTACTTCATTGAGGCTTTTGCTCAAACCTATCTCAATTTGATTTTTAGCAGTGAATGCATCGAGTACTTTATGAAATTAACTCATCACACGACGGATATTGTATTATTTTATATTATATTCCTGATTTGTATTACACATGTGCACACACACAAACACACTTGTACACACACACACACACACACACACACAAACACACACACACACACACACACATATATATATATATATATATATATATATATATGCTCTTCTATAGGAATAGAGGGTTTCGATGGATTGGGAATTATAAACTAAATAATATCCATCCGTACTGACCGTCCTGTTCCATGGAGCAGAGATAAGATATCGGCGTCCGGATCTTAAACAGGGGTTTCAATCCTAGCTCGTGGTACTGGATGGGAAAATGGATAGTCTATGGCCACATTAAAGAGTTGCAATACAACGAAATAGCTATCTATGGTTGACACAATAATGTATATATATATATATATATATATATATATCCAGCCTTTGATACACATGATCTATCCGTATTCAATAAGGAGGAAAGTTCATACCAAGAAATGGATTTTTAATTTATTTTTCAAGTGGGTCTCATCACATGCTTGAATCACACTTCATATTTACACGCTAATACGTATACAGACGCATACGTATACATACATTCATTAACACTATTGTAAAAACCTTCCCATAATGCTTCGTCATGGAGAAGAAAGAGAATACAAGTATGAATTTCAAATCAAACCCAATGCTTTTGAAATTCACCGATGGTCTCCCAAATACAACCAATAACGTAACGCTAATATGCAGCCTAGCCTGGTCCGACACAGGGGCCATATGACTGGGACGCAAAAATTGGATCAATATTACTGTCGTAAAAAATCAGGATAGCGTAGTCCGGCTGGGGCCGACTTACTTTGGTAATCACGGGATCTTAACTCATTATATTGGGTATTTATTAAATTGACCTTTTCTAGTTAAATTTCGAATTATTGGGGTAGCTAGTAGGACAGAACCTACTGCATTAATCATCTGCAAAGATCTGCTTAATCTGGCAAACTGTTTTTCATCTCGAAAAATATTATTCTGATTGGCTCAGAAGTATGGAAAGAAACAATATTAGTGGTTGTATTCACAACACTATAAGTTCACTGCAGATTATTGCATATCGCTCTGTGATATGTAGATGGTTCAGTTTAGCCCAATTTTATGGAATGGGTCCACATTTGCTATCCAGAAATCCAAGGGATGGCTCTTAAAAATATCCAAGTTCCCACTTAATTTTTGGAAGTAGTTTCTCACCTGTTATTTGACAAAAGGAATACAACCAATGCAGGCTCCCGATAGTCACCTATGGAGCTGAAATATGGAACTTCACCACTTGGAAACTTGGAATGTGCACAAGAAAAAATCGTTCAAAACATCACATGGAGAGATCACATGATAGCGCAATATAATAGATAAAAAAGACGAGTCAGGATATCGTAGAATCTATTAGGAAACTCAAGTAACAATAGACTGTTCATGTTGTAAGATGATCAGACAGTGACTTGACCTCACAGCTCACAACTTGGAACTCCAGGGATCATATTCAAAATAGTGACCTGCAAAATAAAGTTGGTGCAATGGATTAAAAATTCAGGAAATATCAGCTCTGTGACGCCCATGATGGAGGAGTTTGACGAATCATAGGAAAAATCTTTGTCTAACGACGGACGCTAAAACGGTGATGATTATGTTGATGATAACATTTGCTTTGATTCAGATCAACCGATTTTCCAGTAGCACCACTGGTATCCTAGTTCTCTGCAACCCGTATCTCAAACCGCTATCTTGCTCTTTGAATCATTTTCCACTGTTAAGATTCATTCTTACAGATACATTTGACTAAACACCTTCCTCTTTCGAACGGTCTCCTTTGTATCCGTCTCCGTCCAACTTTCATCATATATTTTCACATTCAATTTCAGCTATCAGATCACATATCCTTACACACAGTCGTATCGATAGTAGCCTTCATTTCCATTCAATATTTTTTTTCTTTCTAGTTCTTTAATATTTTTTTTTTTTTCGTAAATACGTTTTTTTTCACCCCGTCGATGATATTTCTTTTTTCAAACGTGGCTTACTTCTATTTTCTAACTTCTTCAGCCGTCTTCATGCTGACTTATTTCTATTCTCGGAATATCGCCTTCGGCATCGTGCTATCGGGCTGCAGTGATAAGAGAATAGTTTTCGATGGTAGATTTTTCTGCTTACCCCGTCCACGCTGTGAGTGAACAATACAGAGACAGTCACCTGTGCACAATCTGATATATCACACCAGTTGGAACTCCTCATTTTTTTCTCCCTCTGTAGGCAATATACTGTTTACAGCCGTAGATTGAGATTTGTTTTTTATTTTAAGTATTCACTTAGACTAGACTTTTCATTTTCAATTTCGCTGATATTCTCCATTTCCCATTAAAAATTTGAAGTCTATCAATATTGGAATTGGAGGAAAGAAAAAAAAACAGTAAAAGACAGGGTGCATCAGGGTCAAACACCACAAGTATTCCACCCGTTGAACAAAAAAAATCCCTGTTCATTGGGGGAAGTGTGTATGTGAGTGTGCAAAGTTTTTCCTATGGACAGTTAAGGCTAAGAGGTGGAGGAAAAAGAAAAAGAGAAGATATAGGAAAGATTGAGGAAGTCAAAAAAAGAATGGAATGTAATTCTAAAAACATTATTAGCGACACCAGATAAGTCAGCCTAGCGTCCATAACTCCCAATTTTCGCATTCTCTCTTCCTCTCTATCTCTCTCCTGCCTCTCATCGACTCTCTGTCTCTGTCTGTCAGTCTATCTCTATGTCTCTCTTCAATTTTTTTTTCCATTTAATCCTTTGTTTTTGTTTTTTTTATATCGTTTATTGATGATGTAGGCATAGAATCTGTCACTCTCTTTACCTTTCTCTCTCCATAGCTCAATTTTGATCTTTTCACATTTTAGTTTGTGTAAAACTAATCAAAGCTTAGTGAATACTCCGGTAGTGTTCATTCTAAAACTGCATGATTCAAAAAGGTTGGACTTTATGATGTTCGATGCAGCTTGTTACGATTGTTACATAAAATGATTATCCGTCCATTGTACGAAACTACGACTCCAAAATATTTCGCTCCCTTCAATTCAGTGTTACAAGATATTTTTTCATCTAAATTTGAATTACTTTCATAAATTTGAAGGATGGAAGCAAAAGGAGATAATCCATAGTATATTCAAAAATATAAAATATGCATCATATAAAATAAATCAAAGATATATAATCCTCATTTTTTGGTTATTAATGTTGGATTTCGAGAAAACTGCTGAGCCAAACAACTTCAACTTCGATACAGAACTGCCTTATGTGGTCACACACACACACACACACACGCACACACACACACACACATATATATATATATATATATATATATATATATATATATATATATATATATATATATATATATATATAGCAAGTGCCAACTTCATACTAGGGCTGGTCGTTGTGTTATCAAAGTTCACAAAAGGACACCCAACTAATAGAATATGAGTGTTTCTTCAACGCTGGAAAAAATATTACTCTGACCCAATAAAACTGATATTCAAATTAATTACACCTCAATCTATAAGTCTGTCCCAAAGTACATTCCTGGACTGGCAAGTAAATTTATTTTGAGATAAACTAATACAAAATAAAATAATAAAATCTGGTGTGACAAAAACTCATAGCGAAGCAATGTTTCGAACAGTAGCCTTGTAGATTATTAGTACTGCGGTGAATCATTCTCCCTCTGATTGTCCAATGTAAAGACACATTGAATTATCCTAGATGCACATCAGTGAGGGGTTATGGTAGTGTTTCAGACCTCCATGAATAGAGTAAGCTCAATCTACACAACGTGGATCAATGATAATCTAAATTGAAATCATCTGACTATGCAAACTCGTTTCGAAGCCCAGCACTCCAGATACGAGTTCAATCCTGTCTGACGACCAGGCATTTCTGATTTGTTCCAGATTAAACTATGCCTAATGCATACTGAAATTTTCGTTGGCGTGGTTCAATTAGAACTGTAACGATTTTCATTGAAAAGAAAAACAACTTACTCTATGATGTATTGGAGGTAGTCAGGAAAATAATAATCTTTTCCCCAAAATTTGAAGTATAAGACACATTACCTGCGTTAAACACAGGATTTCTTGTAATTCAACACTTTTATCCAAGCAATATCAGAAGATTGATATTGCGTACCATCATTATTGTACTGAGTTTGATTCTCACTATGTGTCCCACACTTTTAGCCAAGATGCACATCGATGTTTGTCTATCAATCTAAATCCAACATGCTGTTGAAAAAGCTAGTCCTACAAACCATATATAATGAGATGAGTTAGGTTCTCACAGCTTGTAGTCATATAACACTCAAAACTAAGCTTAGTTTATACTTCATTATTTCAGGAACAATGTTTAGCTGATCAATCTCCCAAATCAATAATACTGAATCCGGTTTAGTCTGCATTAAGTGCCTCATATTTTTGGCATGGTGACGGACTAAATTTGGCTTACTGTAGATTTCCATCAAAATAGATTTTTCGACGTTGCTGTTCTGTCTTTCCATCTGAATATTTGTTATTTTGTCACTCATGTTGCCCCGGGAAATGCCACAAATGACCCACGATCAACTACGTTATAAGATAATTTGATCTTTGATTTGATTTTAGAAAAATCTATTTTTCATCTCCAAATCTGAGTTTTCAAAATAAGTCTTCTGACTTGATCAAGCGTAGATTGTCTGATCTTGTCCTCTTTGGGATAGCATTTAATCTGTTTAATTGCTTCTAAGTGTGAATCTTCAGACATTTTCATCTATCATATATATATATATATATATATATATATATATATATATATATATATATATATATATATATATATATATTTGTCTATATGTATGTATACATTTGTTTCGAGAAATGGATGTATATTATCCAACATAATTATTGTATATTGCATTATATTATGTAGAAACTCTTATTTGAAATTATCTCGCATCATAACACATTTAATGTATCACTTGGCCTAGACAATGTGAATATAATACACAATTAAAGAAGAATGGGCTGCTGCAAGAATCGTGCATACACACACTTGCACACACACGCACACATTCATATATATGTGTGTAAGTGTATGTTTTAAGAGATGCATATATACACACACACACACACACACACACACACACACACACACACATATATATATATATATATATATATATATATATATACACACGATCCGGTAAATGATTATAATTTACCTTATATTATGGACATCGAGAAGGCCTTCCAGTAGAAATTTTCAATGTTGTTGATACTATCGTCTGGCAAGGTGTAGAGCCAATATACTACAGAGTGTTGCATCATACATACCATCAAAGCAGCCCCTTATGTCATGTTACATGAAGAATAGGAGCCCATTCAGCTCACCAAACTCTTTACTGCTTACCGTGAGATGACTTTCAGAAACCTACACTGGGAAAACAAAGGAATCAGAATAGACAGTAAATGCCTGGGTAACCTCAGATTTGCAGACGGCACTCTCTGTTTTGCAGCAAATCTCCACGACCTTCAACTTATGCTAATTTAACCTATCGAAAAAAGCTAGAAAAGTTGATATTCACAAGAACTTTAACAAAACACAGATCATGCGCAACAAACATGTCGGAAATAAACGCTTAACAATCAAATTCAAAATTGCCAAGTTAGACAAAGTAGACCTCACATGTATACAGGTCAACGGGTCTCAAATAATCAAAGGAAGGGGAAATCAAGTGACCAATCACTTTTTGGGTGGTTAGCTTTCGGTAGAGCAAACTCAACTTCAAGAACGAGAAAATCCCATTAGTCCTAAAAAAAAGTTAAGAATATGGGGTTTCTGCCGGAATTGAACCTGCTACAGATACGGTATCGTTTCCCTTACCATTGAGCCACCGGTTATGCAATAGCCAGAAAAACTTTTTTTCAATTCAAATTATCATATCTAGTCTTTACCTTATCGGTGGTTATTTAATTCAATGGTAAGAGCAACATACACTTGAACTGTTACCTTTATCCTATAGCAGCCCCATTTTCTTTAATTGTTTATTTAATTCACGTAGTCTCGGCTAAGTGATACATTACCCGTGGGAGAACATTTCAGATCGAAGTTTCTTTGATATAACCAAATTTGTATCTCTCTCTTTCTCTCTCTCTCTCTCTCTCTCTCTCTCTCTCTCTCTCTCTCTCTCTGTCTATACATATATATATATAAGTATATATAAGCGTTTCCTAAAATTATCCAGGGATGTATGTGTGTGTACAAGTGAAAATTTCTCAAATCAGCTCATTGGTTTAAGAACTAAACAATCAAGAAAATCGTAACGCCAATTCTTTTAACAAACTGAAATTGAAATGAGCATTCAGGCATTCTGCATGTGCGGTATTTACCTCATAAGATTAAAAAAAAACAAATGTAACACCCAAAGGTTCTCGAGATGAATCAGCTTTAGACGCAGAACACAAGGGAGGAAAATCACGTTGTTGAGGAAGATGAATCATCAGCAATTTGTTCAATGCTTCCGACTTCATAACAAGAGTCTGGAGACAATATCCCTCATTAGTTTAGTAATTATCTCATGGATTTTGCATTGAAGTAGAATCTATTACTTTTAACACATCAGAGCGAATTCACTTAATTACGAATATCCTGAAACGAAGAGAATTTGGACAAGCATAAAATTGTCAAACAGAACCGTTTATAACATTTTGAGGTAATTTTTAAATTTCAATTTATTCATGATATACATATACACATAAACACCTGATCTTTTTTTTTAATGCTGATGGTCCCGACTATGAAATCAAGCTTTTTTTTTATATCAGTATCCAAATTTGATATATAGTCATAAAATCAAAATGTGTATTTTAAGATTCTCATTACATCAACAGCTATCGGAATTAACTGACTTACATAGACGATGTGGGAAAGCTTTAACACGTTGATGCCCCCCGAACTATACATATATATATATATATATATATATATATATATATATGTGTGTGTGTGTGTGTGTTTGTGTGTGTGTGTGTTTGCTCGATACGAGTTCTGCCAATGCACGCATGCATGTGAGCATATACTTATTGATCTTGTTTATGTCTTACAAAATAGAACAACTGTGTAATTATACTGGTCTGCAGAACGTCCGTTTTAAATATAGAACACACACTCGTTCATACATACACACACATACACCCCCCATGTATATATGTGTGCATATATATATATATATATATATATACATATATATATATATATATATATGATTAGCCTTTCAGCGCCCTTTGTTAGACATGGATTACATTTGTGTTGAATCGTGGAAAATGTATGCAGGTCACAACCAGAAACTTACAAGAAAATTAAAATGGATAATATCACACAAAATACTAAACATAACGATGTGGAGAATATATTTAACTCACTGAGATACCTGTCGTTGTCTGGGAAATCTTTTCAAGCAGGACAACACTGAGAAGCAAACGCATGCACAACCCTTCTTGAGATCAATCCTTCGGAAATTGGAATTCCATTCAATGTTTTTTGGCAGTATCAGTTAGAATGTCAAAGTTGAATACGGCATTTAAGTCGTAATGTTTGGATTAGGATAAGCATTAGAGTATGGTTATCGTTTTTGCTCAGAGGAAAAAACTGTTTTATTGTCAGTTCATGATTAGATTCTCAAGACTATTTTATCAAACGGCTATCAGCACTGAAAGAAGGATAAATTTACATTCACAGTCACCTATGAGGCATGGTGTAGTTCAGCATCATAGCTACATTGTAAATAGCGGTGAGACGAGGTGATATCAGCTTCTTATAAAACCTTTAAATATATATTTCTTCAAAACTGACAGATTTGAAGGTCTAATAAGTTGGATACACTTGGGAATTAAAAAAAGTGATATCCCTCCAATGGGTCTGAACTTTGTCTGCCAATTGTATTAACAGCGTGTTTCTAAACACTGGTGAATTGTTATCAATTCAGTCTGAAAAATACTATTGAACATTTTGCCATATATATATATATATATATATATATATATATATATATATATATATATGTATATATATATATATATATATATATATATATATATATATATATATATATATATATCATATTATATACAATGTTCTTCTTTTTGTTTGGAGGACTATAAAGGTTGCATCTTTGAAATGATTTCCATGATATCCTCAAAAGACGATGGAATCTTGCAAATAATCAATCTAGATCGGCGAGCTCTCAATAGCGACATATCAAACTCCAAGAACAAAAAGAAACCAGTAGTCCCGGAAAGAATGGTTCACAACTAATACAACCACGCAATGGATATTTGGATACCAACATCACGTGGAAAGATCACAAGACAGTGCAGTATATTAAACAAAAAATGGGATTCAGAGATTTCATAAAAATAATTATTCTATTCAAACCACTAATGGCTGGTCATGCCGTGAGAACCACTGACAATCGCAAGGCATCACGACTCTCAACGTTGATCCCCAGCGATCATATGCAGAACTGTGGCCGGCAAAACATGAGGTGGTGTGACAACCAAGGCGAATTCAGGAATTATTATGATAAAAAGGTCTCGCAAATCTTTGGGAAGGTTTATGCCCAGCGGTGCATCATAAAAGGCAGCTTTTTCTTTTACCAGCGTCGAGGGTTTCACTCTAAGACAGATCAAAGGAAATTCAGTGTGAAAAAACATTCGAGGGTTTGTGTCACTTTTGTCGACCTGACAGAGTTAGTCCTTGGGAAGCTAGGGTGTCCCCGAAATTTCTCACCGAGATTTCCCAAACAACAAAGCACAATTAAGTCAAGAATGATGCTGTTGCAACTACTTTAAGGCATTCACAATAAAAAGCAACCCTCAGTGCTATCAAATGAGGATGTGTCTGAGCCACCACCATATTTTCAAAGATACTGAATCTGGCAACAAAATAAATGGATGACATGGATAGCGTACACATCTGCAAACCAAACCGAGCGTGCCTAGGTTAGTGAAAACCTCATGGAAGATATGGAAATGAAAGTATACGAAACCATACTATTGCCCACCCTCTCAATCATTGCCGAATCCTGGGTGGAGTATCAGTAACACTTACGCCATCATAGATGCTTCCTCTAATGCAGCCTCTGCACCAATCTCAAAGTTCGCTGGAGGAACTTCTCCATAAACAACAACAGAAAAAAGCCCCTGCATTCCCAAATAGCCCAGGCTGGTCAGCTAAAGGCTTGCAACAGATGTGGTACATTCTCCCCAAGTTTTGTTCGCAAAACCAGCCATAATAATTTGTTTATATGGTTAGGGATATGGTCTCACCAGCATTAACATATACCAAGTCTGGTCTTGAACTGCAAACCTACTTTTTTGGAATTATATCTAATTTAGCTAACCAATTTCAGCTCTGCATCGAGGAACCCGTTCATTACACACACACACAGACACACACATATATATATATGTATATATATATATATATATATATATATATATATATATATATATATATATATACACACACACACACACATATATATATATATATGTGTGTGTGAGTGTGTGTGTGTGTGTGTATGAAGGGCATTTGCAGTCGAGTGATGCGTAGTAAGTAAACTTTGCTGTCCATTTTTCTGTAATAAGTTTGATTGCTACTAAGTGCCCCATTATTTCGCACTATTCTTTCTATCTAGCTATCTATATATCCATCCAAATAGCCTGTTCGCTTAACTACCTTGATTTTAGATAGACTGAGACATAAAGTAATAATAGCGATTATGTGTTGCTCTCCCCAGTCTACGCTGTCGCAGACAGTGTCAATAGCACTTGGTGCAACAAAGTTGGTTCCAGTGATTGTATCAGACTTCGCGGGAGAGAGTCTCGCTTCGAACCAATTATTCCTAGCAGACTGAGAATTCATAATTCTTTTGCAGTTTTTCTTTTCCTTTTTTGTATATTGTTCGTTTTGCAATATCTCACTTACAAGGTAGTTATAGCCGATGTCCATACATAACCATATCTGAATGCTTCCTTGTTTATAGCCGACCTTACTCAACATATGTGCGAATTTTAAAATCAAGACTCCGAGGTACGTACACAGAATTGAACTTCTTACATAAACAATAATCTGAAAGAATAGGTCACTAACTATTGTGCTACAATATCCACCCTTCGAGGGAGATGGACATAAGTACAGATGCACCCCCACTCATTTGCCATGTTTTATCAGCAAAACTTTCGATCTTATGTCTGGGCTTCCCCTACTGCGCTTACTATCCAATAAGCACCAAACAATTAGTCGTTTGCTTCATCCACTGTCATCATTTATTGCCAAGTATCCCGCCAAACTCCATTTTTGTAGCTTTATTATTTGTGTATTATGCTTCATGTTCGTCTTTTCACTGTCCCTGATGATCTCTTATAGTTATTCCTAGCATTACTCTTCCCATGACTGTCCGTGAGATTCGGAGCTTTTTCTCAGTTACTTTTAAATATTTCTAGGATTTGCATTCATAAGTTATGACTGGTATCATACATTAATTGATTCTTTACGCTTCAAGATCACTGACAATGTGCTCATCAATACGTCTCTATTCTTATCAAATAAATTTCAGCTCTTTCATTCGCCAATTTTAATTGCTTGACAAAAAAGAGAAATCGAGGCTCAAGACCAAACTTACTCTACGCTAATACCTGTGAGACTATTTGCAGTTAAGTAAAAATGAACGTTTAACCTTCTTGTAACAGTCTTGAAAAGATAATGGTACTCATTTAGCATGACATTTTATGACATAAATTTTATCTTATCTAGAATAT
This sequence comes from Thysanoteuthis rhombus, assembly GCA_963457665.1. NCBI lineage: Eukaryota > Metazoa > Mollusca > Cephalopoda > Oegopsida > Thysanoteuthidae > Thysanoteuthis > Thysanoteuthis major. The sequence goes on along the minus strand of OY735228.1, from coordinate 43,247,330 downwards.
ACCTATCAATGATGATGTAGTTATCCATGTTTGGATCAGTAGTTAGGTATTTAAAGGTATTATATTGGTTAGTTTCTTTCTTGATAATTAATGTTTCCTGATCTTATAATTTTCTATATTCTCTATTCAAACTCTTTCAATGTGCGATCAAACATAAAGTCTTGAAAAGTTCTATGGTGGAATATATGACTTAATTTTTTCTCATAATAGGAAAGTGAATTATTCAAACGGAAGCGTTTTTTGCAGAGGTCCTTCGCCCATAAGTTTGCGTGTGAAGTTCTCCTCGATTAACCGACCATTGTTACCAACTCAAATTTTTTTATTGTGAAGAATCAACTACAAAGAATTGTAAAAAAAAAAAAAAAAGAAAACACAGTTATCCATTATATGACTATTTCCAATTGTTATAAACTGTTATATTTGCCTGAAGTTGCTGAGAGATAACAAAAGATTGAATAAAACGTCTGAAAACTAACTTGGAATATCGAACTTTTGCGCTCCTAGAAAGGGAGAGTCGTTAAATTTAGCGCAAGAAGCGGTAAATTGGCAACACTAAAACCGATCTCGTATCATGTCCTGTCCTTGTTTGAGTTGGTTTCAAAGTTTGGTTAGATTTCTCCACATTTCGGTTTATTGGAACTGTTTGTTGATGGCTACAAGACAATACGAAAATCGATTTGAATCTTGATTGAAAAATGATTGTGAAAAATACAAAAATTACAAAGAGCAGATTCAAAACATTCTGGACTTTGGAAGTTGCCGGACCGTAGAGCTCTCGATCAGAAACGTACAACATTCATCAAAATATATAAAATCTGTCCGACTTTTAAAACATTGGAGTCCGGTTTTGGGGAAGAATAAACTGGCTGCCTGGTCGGCACTTTTTAAAAATTCCTGATACTTCCATGGCAGAATTGCAATGAACGAAATTTCCCAAATCTGCTGAGAAGAGGTCAGTTGATTACAGGGAAACATTAAGGTGACAGCAGTGAAGATTGAAGTCATCAAGCTAACATCAGTTTGACACTTTTGGAGTAAACGTAGGAAACCAAATTCGATAAAAAAAACAATTATCCGTGAGATTGGTTCGATAACAATGGCTTCACAGCAAGTACATCCAAATATTCATTTAGATATATCAATCAAGTACAGAGTCACGATAACCAACGAACCTATAGGATGCGAAACCTCAGCACTAGCATTCTAGTTTGTGATTGGTCATTCTGATAAATGCGTACTCTGTATTGAATAGAATAATGTCAGTATCAAAGATGCACGATTTGACGGTGATAGACGTCATGGTGAGTGGAGAATTCTGCCATATTTGACATTTCAAATAATTACCAATACAAAACAAGAACTTAGGAACATTTCGGTTACTCATCTTCAGTGTTGCCAATTTGTATATTGTATATCTAAATTTACATCATTCCAAAAGTACAAGTCGAGGAAAATAATTCATCGAAATTAGGGAGAAATACCTATAATTTTTCATTTTTTTTTTTGTATAAGATTTATCGGAACCACCGATCCAAACAATCTCAAACTCGAGACCGTGTTTTCTAATGTGCTGAAAAATATACCCAGCGAATGTCAACTTTGTGTTACAGTAATTGTACAGTAATCACAATGCATACACGCATATTCTTTCATTTGTAAAACAGATGTACAGTTATCTCCTCTTTCCGAAAAGTCTTTTACGCTATTTTTATGCACAAAGACAAAGAGTGGAATTAGTGTTAAGAGTTTGGATCATAGCGAGCCGTTGACGGGACAGTATGCACCCTCGAATTCTTTCTTACTCACGTCTCTTGGATTGCTCACTACTTCCAACAAATCAGCTTAACATACCATCATGTAATTTATTTTGGTCAGGGAAAACTAGAAAAAATATTTTAATTAAAGGTGACTGCTTCTTCTGACATTACAAAAATAGTTCTTTTTGTTGGTTTATCGTTTGCACTTTATGGCAGATCAATTCTACAATTTTTTTTTCTCAGATGGAAGATCCGTTGAGTAGAAGATGACAGGCTAATTTTTTTCTCGGAAATTGTAGTTTATCTTGTTACATTCTGTTGTCAGAATATTACGTATTGGTGAATTTTAAAGGATGATTAACATAAAGGTGATACTATTTTCCCCCCTGTATGCACTTTTACGATGCGTTCACGATACATTACATATGTATCTGCATGTGAATACTCGTCTCATACTATACGACTGAATGAAAAGAACGACCCGCCTGTTGGGAAAGCATTGACCTCTATTTAAGGTCAAGATGTGGTCCTCTGCAAAAGATACGATTTGATGATGTTCAAATTCAATCATTTTAAATTTAATGGGCAACATCCTTAAAAACCAAAAAAAAAAACAATACAAAAAACAACGTGACGCACAGGGATAGTATGTCGTGTGTGTATGTAAATAATCACCTCTTGCTAATATGAGTATATTTAGCAAATGTATGTGATAATATGATATATTCAAGCAGTCGCCGATGAATACAAACTGGGAACCAACGAAGGTTTCAATGTTTTATTCTAAACACTAAAATGAGTAAGTCGCATTCTCTCCCTCACTTAAGAAGGTTGTAGAATGAATCAGTCAAAGCATTGTCAACAACAATGAAGGGAAGAAAAGATAATTCCACGCAAAGGTTACTCTATACGAAACGAGTAAACCTTCAAAATGATACCACTCGACGTAACGCATCAATCTTGGAAGACATTCAAAAGAGATGTTTTATCAATAAATAAACTCGGAATAATGAAGATGTGATGACATGTTAGCCTAAGTGCATTCAATTTATTTGCACACCAGTCACACGTATGTGGGTCATTAAAATCTGGTAAGGGTATGGAAAGCCATTTCCAAAGTAATCTAGGCCCTATCACAAATAATCTGCCCAACCAACCAGCCAAATAGGCTGAAATTCTCCTCTCTTAGTTGATGTGTGTGTGTTTCTGGGTAACCCAGGTCATAATTTTGGGGCTACAAACTTGAAAAGATTCATCCAACTTGAAACCATATCAAACTATTGTGTTTTTTTTATATACGTTTTGGTTCTCTACGATCATTTTTGACCAATATTGCCTAAATCTTGTTGATATTTTTTTTTTACATAATTTTAGATGAAAGGTCTATTTTGTTAGATATTTCTAGATATAAAACCTGTTTCTTAAAGATAATTTTAGATACTTTTTATTTACATAATCAGCTCAGGTACGCGCACTTGCTTCGGTGATACATCAAAGTGAGGTACAGATATTTCTGTCCTTTTCAGATTCTCCTTATTAATTCACATCGTATAAAATCCACTGCTTATAATCGCAGATCCGTTATAATGCACTCTTAAATCTCCGAGAGTGACGTTACAACGGGCGTGTGCTATACCTCATCGCACACTTACTGGCCTCATCCAAAGTGCACATTAACGCATTGGATCTAAATGGTGCTTATTGTAATCAATCATCTATGGCAGTCCCTTGTGTAGATAAACGTTCAGTGTGAAGGCCATTTTATGAATGTTCTTGGGTTTGCGCATGCGTTGACAGATCCAATTAAGATAACTTCCCTCTCTCCAACACTTGCTATAGCGATCGAGTTTAGATCGGAATGCATCACACTGTAGCATTCACCTTATCTGCTATCTCTGTGAAATAAATAAACAAACACAATTAAACAAAAATAATTAAAAAAAATAATCAGATTCTCAATAAGGTGAATCTAAATGAAGCAAGACAGACACGTTATTCGAGGGCATTCACCCTTGATTCCTGATTTAAATTGACGCTTCTCGCCCCAAGGGTTTATTTTGGTTTCAACATTCAGTTTGACATGCTGTCCCCTCTGCCAAGACGTGTAGTTGCTGATTTTCTTTCAGATTGGCTTATCCAATGGCCTTAAGGAATCTGATCAGTGAAGGTCCAATAAATATACGACGCCTGATCCCAAGGGGTAAACATTCTGTCAGTAGCGTTTGCAATGATTCCCGACAACTGACAATCGCTATTCTTCATTTGCAATGCTTTTCTATCGTCAAGTTATTAGCTGTGCATTTACCTTGCGTATGTAAGAGCCACATTCTATCAGCCATGCCTGTCCTGCTTCTTGACATAACAGCCCTCCTTACTTCATTTCCAAGGTACAGCATCGACATTGTGCTGTGAAGCGAACTAGAATTTCAATTTTTTTGCTAAGGATAAGAACTAGTCAAATAAAAAAAATATTACAATACTTCATCCGGTGAGAAAAAATATAATCGAAAACGAATTAAACATCGTGGTATTAATGACTACCAAGTCTCAAATGTAGACTTCAAAAAGCGTTGGATATCGGTTGGAAAATTCACTGGTGTAAATCAGCTCCTATATAATCATTGGCCCCTGTGTGATAATGGTTAAATGCAGCCAGGCGTATACTGGTCTCTTCTGGATAGTGAGTACAATCCTGGCCGTGAGATGAATGCATTTCTGATTACACTGTTTGGGAGTTGCAATAAGATTAAGGTCCAAGTCAAACTTTTGATAAAAAAAGCAACTAAAAATTGAGATACAAGTGAGAACCTGTCAAAAATAAGTATATTTCAGGTGAGAGCATGATGTAAAAAGAATGCTTGTTGATCCGAATAATGTGGTGAGTTTAAAATGATCAATTCAAAATTTGTAGAAATCGATGGTCGATCGCCAATATTTTTTTTAATCTCAAGATTTGTTTACGGTATGAATGAAGTGCCGGAAGGAAGCAAGTAAGTAGCAATGAGATTAGTGTTTGCAGAATTTGACGATGAATACAAGACCCATACGTTTGATGAAGCGTCCACCATCCTCATGTCCATATCTGTGAATCCTGACTCAATAAAAATCAGCAATAGCATCACTTGTAGCAAGAGAAAGAAGAGAAAGAAGGGGTTAGGATGGTTGAACTGAAAATCTAACAAAAAAAAAAAATAGTAATTTTGAATTAAGGTAAATGCATAATTTTTATCAAAAATTTATTCTGATGTCTAAGTGTATGAATATCTTATTGGTTAAGTGGGTTTTACATGAGTATATAAGACATTTCAGGTAATAAGATATAGTTGGAAAATGAAATGGTGACTACAGGAACGGTTTTTGATCTTTTAGTTATTACCTCCTCGTTTATCCGTTTCTTCTTTTCAAGCATTTTTAGTGATCACTGCCCAACAAAAGGCTAGGGATGTATCTTATTCATCGATCACCAACTCATCCAATTTTTAATTATTGGATTCACCCAAACATGGAACACTACAAAAGGACATAGGATGCCTGACGGCTTCTATTGCGAGGCTTATCAGGCCTGATTTTTTTCTATTAGATGAAGTATTTTGAATTATCGTAATTTATTATATATGTGATAAAACAGCTGACAATGTAATAATTATGAAAATCAAGGTACAGAATAAGAAGATGATTGAATTGACTGTACTGCAAATAACGCTCTTTTTCGTCTGCAGTGATTCGGGTGATTTCCACTTTGACCTACGTTGCATTGTCTCAAGGTCACGAAGGTCAATCAGTGATTCATCATTTGTTATGATCGCCTTGATAGATTTTGAATCAACTGTGTTTGAATCCAAGATTCCCCTGGAGGCAGCTATGACATGTTGATTCTGGTCATCACTGGGTTGCCATGACATTATTTTTTGTTGCATTTTTTTCTAACACGCAAAACGTCCACCCGAAAGCGTTGAACAGCACCGTTCAATTATTCTAAAACCCCGTAAAAAACAGGTTGTTCGATTACAATCCACACATATAGTATCACACACTTTTGCAATGTTTTCTGGTGTTATGTCCGTCGGCTATCGTCCAGATCGCCTGTTGCTGTCGATAGGACACTCATCTTAGAAATGGTTCTATCACGAATGAGCATGGCCCTGGCTTGTAGCAGTATCACCCTACACTTCCTTAAGCATTTGATGGGTTTTATGAAGCAGTTTTTTTGACTCTTTAGCAAAATAACTGCCAAATGTTGCCACGTTTTTCGTTAAGTTCAGCGTCTTTTTGTCTAAACGGCAGTGCCCAAAACAAAAGCCAAATGATTGCAAGCGTGCTGAAACATCCGGTTATTTTCTAGCTTTTTTAAAAATATTTTTTATTGTTTCTTGTGTCTTTTGGTCATTTTGGATGTCTTTTTTTCTTCTTTTTTTAATCCTGTACTTTTTAACATTCTGTGGCTATCACGCTAGCTCGAAATTATTTTTCCAGTTTGCAACACTGTTATCTGCTTCTTTAAATCAACCATTTCAGATGAAAATCAGATATTAAACCAGTCATTAAATTCCTTGCTATTCTACGACGCTCATTGAACTTTTTAGAAGTATAACGGGTTCATTTCATATTGTTGAAAAGCGACTTTGTTTATTGTAACCTTTTTCCCTACTTCCAGAATTTTCAGTTTGCACGTTAAAAGTGATCATTTGACAAGTTTGTCTAGTCTCTCAATAGAAATCCTCATGTTGCCAATATCTTTTGGCAGCAGTTTGTGATCAATTAAAAAAATGCAATAGGAGTGATCAATCGGTAAGTTACTTTGTGATCACTCACAAATTCTGAATTTTCGAAAAAGCAATTATGAATGCTACCAGACACTATTGATTGATCATCTGACAACTTTCATTGCAAATTGAACCCGTTCCTAAAAAGAACCCATTTAAGGGGTGGATAAATGTTTCAATTTTCTGTCCCAAAAACACTTTGATGTGGCCTGCATACATAGTCGATATTTGTTCCCTAGCGTAGAGATAGCTATTATCAAAATTTCATTACTAAGTATACTGCCAGCCGTACCTACTTAAAAACTGATGAAACCAATGATAAAAGTTTAGATTACAGTTTCAAAAGATGGTTTCAAAAACATTAGTTGTTTGCTTTAGCAGAGATAAGAAATTACAAACCGTTGAAACAAACAATACTGCCAGCTAGACACTCCTAAAAACTGTAGAAATCTATTCCGACGGTTTGGGTTTAAGGTTTCTATCATGATGTATATTCTGTGATATTTGTTTAATAGATCCTACCCGAGATATCACAACGTTCCGTATACTTGAAATATGGGTGTATTAATCAGTACGTATCGCTCAAAAGATAATGCAAGAAATCCGCCCGTTTAAGAACCGTAAAGCAAAACTGTCACCAGTCAAAATAGGCTTCTTCAATTTTAAGGTCGGCCCCTGCTGGCTACGTATGCGCGTAAGTATGTATTTCAAACATTGGCTCCGTAGTATGCCCAGTAAAAAAAGTGTTTTTTTTTCTTTCAAATCCCCCAAGATATACGTTCAGTTGGGGTGGGGTATTCAATGTCCAATGTAAATATACGCTGAATTCATACCGCTGTTTGTATTTGTCATTATTCACGTTAAAGATTTGGACTTTTTAAGGATCATATACAAAACAAAAGGCGAGAGATCATCCCTCTTTCTATTCTTCTTTTAGCTGATCACCCCCAACAAGACAAGCTATCGAACGATATTGGTCACTTGACAGTTTCTCTTGAGTGACAAATCGGACCGGTTCAATTAATTTATTTAAAAGCATAGATGGATGGAAATCAATAAACTGGAAGTATCTCGTCTTTTAAATAGATGAAGAAATGTCTTCTTTTTTCCTTCTCTTTTTCATCTCTGTTTGTCCGAACTATTTGTACAATGATCCATCGCTTTGAAGGGAAAGTATAAATCTTGTGTATCGTCTAATGCTACACTTCTGATCAATTTGTGTGAAATACCCTTCGGCATTGAAACCCAGGAAAATACTTAACTTATACATTAGAAACCATTTACTTGGAATGTCAACAAATCAGTCAACATATGTTGTTTTTTTTTTCCAGTTTTTAAGTTAGTCTGGTTAGCTGAAAGTATGTATGAATCACGCGTACAGGCAGCTTTAATAGAGTTAAAGGACAAGAAGGTATTTTTTACATCTTGGAAATTCCGCCCTAAAAGGCTTTAATGGAGTGTTTAATTTACAACGTAAGTTTATGCTAAATTGATCCCCCAGTTTGCATTAGCTCTTTTAAATTCAGTCCTTTTTTAGTGATCACTGCCCTATAAAATGTATCTCTATGTTTAATGTGTTTCTTAGTTTGTGTTCACTAACATTTACTCTGTTTTTGTTTTTTTTCAAAATAAGAATTTTGTTAAGTGATTACTACCAAACAAAAGGCCGAAGAAATAATTATTGTATTGAATTTTTTCCCTTCGTTGATCATTCAAAAAACAGCATCTGTCCATAAGAAGTTCATCACGTGACAGTTTCTATTGAGTGCCGGACCTGTCATTTCTTTTTTTTTAATTTTATTACCATATCAACTTTGTTGAATTTTCTTTTTGCATTCCAGTAATTTCAGTTCTATGTGAAAACAAGCATGAAAACGGCTTCATTCCTCTTCTGCTAACTCAAATGGCAATGGACTGGTCATGTTGCAAGAATGCCAGTTCACTGATGGATGTCATGACTCACAATATTGATCCCCAGGGATCAAATGTAGCATTGACGCTGGTAGAATATGAGGTGGCAAGACGAATTGGAAAGGTTAAGAGAGTATTTGATCCGCAACGTCCAAGATGGAGAGGTGTGGCGAATCCTTGGGAGGTTTTTTGACCAACAACGGACGATAAAGGACATGATGTTGATTATATCGCTAAGAAATGTCGACAATTTTAATTCCAAAAGAATATAAAATGCATTGTAGGCAGGTGTTTTGGCAGCAAGACGCGTTGGGGTGACCAATGAAAAAATTGGAAGAAGGGATGATCGAATGAGGTTACTTCTCTCTCGTTTCGTTGGCTAGTGATCACTAGCCTGAACATGAATTTCAAAAACAACCGGGAATGCTGCTCGTCACAAACTAATCGATCAATTTATGTTGGACTTAAATAGCAAATTTAGTCCCCCCCCTACTTAAAATCTCTCCAGAGGAGCAGTTCAAAAAAAGAAACGTAATAAATACATGGAGAAATATCCAACTTCTTAACTCCATTGTCATGGTCTTCACGCAGTATATGTTTCCAGCCAACTAACAAGCCTGAAAACTTTGAAAACTGACAAAACTTTTTTGAAAATTTAGGTGACAGTTCTGGTTAACTGTTTCAAATGTTATTGCATTGCAAATGAAAAAATCAATCCGTCGAATTCTAACACCAGACAACGTGTGATAAGTAACGTTTTGAGTAAGCGTAAATAAACACTGGTGTCAATATGACATGCTATCGGAAATACAGTCTGATTACTCTAATGTAGATTGAAGTAGTCTGGGGAAAAATGTCAGTGAACCAGTGTCTGTTCACCCTGTTATTTACGTCTGGAAAATGTGACGTTTCAAGAAATTATTTGATATTCAAGTATCCACACATCTTACAAACATCACAAGATCGCACTATTCATCGAGCCAATGTCCACCTAATTAATACTATAGACAGATTCTATGTATAATTTTGCCAATGGACAATTAACAGCAGGGGCAAAAATTGGACTTTTTTTTATTTGGTTTTCCGGGGGACCAAATATGAAGTATGTAATTGAAGTTTGGTTGTCAGTCTGGACTTCAGTTTATTTATAAGTATGATAACTGGAGCAGGAACTGTCTTATGAACAATGTCTTTTGGCAGCAGGTTGTGTTGGTGGTGATCAATTGAAGAATCGGAGAAAACGAGGTGATCAATAAATAAATTGCTTCTCTTGTTCTTTGTTGGGCAGTGATCATCGGGAAGGTCTGAATTTGAATAAACCAAGCATACACAAACTAAGTAAACAATTCTTTTTGAACTGACATTGCCGACTGGATCTTTCACAAGAAAAAAAATATTTAGGAGAAGGATTTATCAAGAAAGCAATGGGAAATTTTCTCGTAGATATGATAACGAGTGACTGTTTAAATTGTAAGCTCTCTATTGGTGCGACCAGAACGCAGGATATATTCATACATTCATAGCCAGCCAGCAGGACTACTTTGAAGACTGTGGAAACCTATATTGACAGTTTTGGTTGACAGATTTTAATAGATACATTACATATGATGGAAATGAAAAATCTTTCATGCGGCTTTTAGCAGTATAACGAATAGGGGTGATCAATAAATGAAAAAATGAAAACGGTGATCAGTGAATAAATCGCTTTTCACAAAACATGAATGAAAACAGTGGAATAGAAACTATGGGACCAATGTAGTGTGAACTTACAAAACAAATTGAGTCCCCAACTAAAAATATACGGGGAAGGGGGTTGGGAAAACAAAAGAAATCTAGACATGATGATGAGTAAATGTTTGACCCTCTAACTCAATTACTGCAGCCTATACGTGTGATACATACATGGCCAGTCAGTCAGTCACACCAACTTGAAGAATAGAGACACCGAAAATGACAGATCGTTATTTTACGATTGTTAAGTCATCAGCACAGAAAGAAATTAAGAATGAACATTCAGCAAGATTTGCACCCACATCCTTTAGCTTTGAGACCCTGTCTTGGAACTCCAATGCTGGTTGCCCTGAGACCTTGAGAAGTTATCTGATATTGAGCAATGGGTAAGAAAGTTAATTTCACCAAGTGACAATATGTCATGTCCAAGGTCGCACTGAGTATTGGCCTGGCAGCTATGTAACAAGATGCAATAACTGGAGTTGAGCAGTTTTTAATGTGCCTAAAACAGTTGTGTCTTTTCTAAAAAGAAGATTCTATCAGGGAAATCCTACTTGATTTAAAGTTTTACATTTTTTCCTTCAACACTGGATTGTTTTAAGTAAAAAAAAATTCTATAAAAGACAATGTAAAGTTATTATACATTCACTTATCTTCTTTTTCTCTGTTGTTCATGAGTTCTTAAGCTGTTCCTTGAACACAGTTGTATGTTTCTTGAAAAATATACTCTTTGCCTTGACAAATTCATGGAAAATCTTATTATTTTTTGTGCCAAATTATGACTGGTTCATTTAGGGTATTCGGCCAGTCGCTTTGCAGCCCAAGTGGTTAGAATATAAGTCTTGCAGACTAAAGGGTTTAATCATCATTGAGTATGCAACCACTTGGTCCTGTGCCAGATTAAGCTGTTAGGCAATAACTAGTAAACTACTATCGCAGATAAGTATTTTTTCAGTAAGTACCCCACATTTATGACAGTTAAGAAGACGTGGAACAGGAGAGAGAGTAGACCACTACTCCTACTAAGGACAACAAATATCCATGAAACCTCGAAATGAAACCACGAAAGGGAGAAAAAAAAAACAAACGATTTATTATTCTGGGTTTGCAGGCTTTTGATTAGGGAATCTCAACCTCCAAACGCAAGAAAATCCTGCTAGTGCTTCGAAAATGGTAATTAACCAATGCATCCGATAGTCACGTGTGAAACTGAAACATGGAACTTGGCCAATCTTAAGTGAAAACCATGTGCACAAGAGAGAATCATGCTCAATATAACACTGAAGGATCACAAGACAGCACAATATATTCGAGGGGAAACATGTGTCCAATATATCATAAAATACAGAGGGAAACCTACATAGCAATGGGCTGGTTATGTTGCAAGAATTTTCGACGACAGCTAGACAACCGGTTAACAACATGGATCTCCAGATATCACATGTAAAACGGAGACCGACAAAATTTAAGATGGCGTAACTTACTACATAAGTCCAGAAAGTAGCAACTCTTTGATTCCAACGATAGAGATGTAGCGATACTTGGGAAAGGACTATGTAAAACGACTGGTTGTAAAAGGAGGATGGTGATGATGAATTGATGACTTCATTCTATCGCATTATTTTACAATGGTCGATTTTTGTTAAAATAACATTTTTTTTTTAATTTTGACTTTACTCAGTGCCTAAAGCTGTACCAGTGATTCTTAAATAAGCTTAAATACGATCTCATTTTCAGTCCCCAAACCATCTGTTTGCTCTCAACTAGACAATAGAAATATGATTTCCAACGATTTGCATATAATACTAAAGGCTTGAATCTTCAAACTAAATTTTATATGCAAACTCAATGGATTTAGGGGAGAGTTTCAAACTAGAATAGATGTGCCATCACAAGGCCAACTTTTTAAATTTCTTTCTGACAGGAACTTTCCTTGATATTCTCTGCTTTGCCTAAACTGAACACAAAACTCGATGGAACGTTTTTCTAGATTACGATAAAAATAAAATTTTTCACAAAATCGTATCAAAATTGAAAGACATGTCTAAAAACATGTCAAAAATGAATATAATCAGAATGAATTCTCTTTATGGTATCGGTGGCGTTTCCCACTGAAAACATAGAGAATAGAGTAGAATCATCGAAAATCTAGTTTTTAACAATAAATCCGTCAAAATAAAGCCCCCAAAATGTTCAAAAAATGTTTTTCTCTCCTGAAATAGGAATCTGGAAGGGGACTTATGCAAATATTCAATTCTGTAACTAAAACAATTTGACCAAGAGTGCTGCAATGCTCATATAAATAGGGACAGAACCCTTCGCAACCTCAAGTTGCTACAGTTGTGCGATGTTTCGACAAACCCAATGACATTGTTTTGGGAAATAATGCATTGCCTTATCATCTCATCGTCTGCAAATATGCCTCTATTAAGAATATCACGCGGCAAAATACTGAGCTTCCATACATGCTTGAACAGAACCAACTGGCTTATGTAGATTGCTAAATGCCGAGACGGATTTAGACATTGGAGGTCTCAGACTCTTCAAGTTCGCTTTGCCTTCCATACACAGATTTTGATACGTGGCAAATGACCAATTTGCACATCAAAATCTATTGAAAGCATTTGGAACTGACAGGCTATACATACATATAACAGTTAAATGAATTATATATCTGAAGTTAGCACCTATATACATGAAAACAGAAGCCAGCAAAACTTTAAGTTGATATTTAGGTAAGATAGATACGATTCCGTAACCCCTACTCCAGTTAACGTAGATCTGAATTACAAGCAGTTATTTTATAAATCATTTAAAACAATTGAAGCTGTTGTAATGAAATAAACTCGAAAATGTATCCCTTTTAGTCGATTTTATTTATCCATCATTAAAGAAACTAATTTTTGATTAGTGATAATTCAATAACTACTTTTGCCTTTCTATAAATTTGATCCTGGTTACAATGTTAACTGAAGTTTCTAAAGAGCATACATATATATATGTATATATATATATATATATATATATATATATATATATATATATATATATATATATTATACGATATAGCTGCCAGCACTATATATCTCATACGATAAGGCTGCCAGCACTGAGAAATTTGAATGTGTTTATCTTTCCAAAACTTTCTTGTGAACATGGTGTCTGGCTACTGAGCATTTTATCATATCTCAATATGAACAGACTAAAATCCTTATTTTTATTGTTTCAATCTCAACATAGAAAAGAAGCCAACATTATATGGATAAGTGATAAAATTATTGAAGGATAGAATGAAATGATTTTATCATAAGGTAAGAAAAGAGACATGACATACTGGGTAATATTTGTTGTTGATACCTGTGGAATTTCCACGTAGTCCAGCTGGTTTGGATAACCGTGTTAAAGGACGCCTCTGAATTGGACGGATTCTCTGATTCAGACGACAGAAAAGGACCCGACAGGTAATAGCATTCATTTAATGGCGATGGAGTAGCATAAGAAATACAAAAATACCGGTGTCAGAGTTCCAATTTCCAAAACATAAGACTAAAACAGACATATTTTGTAGATTTTTTTTTGATTTTTTATCAGGATATATATATTTTCTGTGACAGATAGAAAAATAAAGGCAGCGATACATTTCGAAATAAAAAAAATGATTCGAAAATTCTTGAGTTGAAAAACAGGAAGAAAATACAAAAAACTTTGACATGAGACACTGCCATTACCGCACATTATGGCTACCAGCACCTGCACATCTTCTGAGTTTGAAAATATATAAAATAGCCTTGTGTACCGATAGTATGTATTCGAATGCTCGTATTTTTTTAAACATCATCGTGTAAATGAAGTCCTAAGTTCCTACTCGTTGCATTAATATTATTTCTCAAAATATAAAAACTAGTATCCTTGTTTTTTATTGTTTTAATCATGACATAGACAGCAGGCAAACATTGGATGGATAAGAGATAAAATTAAATGATTCAATCATACAATGGGTATAGAGGCATGCAATAATTGATAATCTTTATCGTTAACACCCGAGGAATCTTCATGTTGTCAAGCTAGTTGGAATAACTGTGTTAAAATACACTTTTTTGAATCTGGAAAATTCCCTAAGTCAGACACTAGAAAATCACTCAAGTATTCCCTCACAAAATAACAGCATTGGTTTAATGATGAAGTTACTTAAGAGAGAGAAAAAATATTGGTGTCGTTGTTCCCATTTCCCAAACATACGACAATAACAAAAATATATTTTTTTTTTCCTTTATCAGGATATATATTTTTCGTGACATGAGAAAAATGGTGGAAAAAAATGAAAATAAAAATTTGGATGGCAGCAAATATATTTCGAAATAAAAAATGGTAAAAAAAAAACTCGAGAAAAGAAAAGGAGAAAAATATAAGTAAATGTTGACACGAGACACTGCTATTATAGTACAATATGGTTCCCAGTACCTGTCCATTGTCTGATTTTTGAAAGTATATAATAGCCTCTCATACCGATGCTAATTTAAATGTGTGTATTTTTACCAAACTTTCTTGTGTATGCGTTGTCTGGAGACCGTAGACGGGGCATTATTATCTCTCATAAAAATATACAAGCCAGCGTTCCTATTTTTATAGTTTTCATCGCAACATTCAGCTAACGGATTTTTATGGTCATTTTACTGACAGTAATATTCAAGAGATGAAGTATCAAAATTAATTCACGAATTAGTTGAAGGAGCATCGATGTCTTTTCTGCATTTCCTGTGGCTGTAATCGTCTAACTTCGAATGTTACATCTATTTGTTCTTCATTGTTGACCAGCATCTCTGAACCACCAAATAGAAAGAACACTTATAACTGATAACTGATCTCTACGTGGATGTGCGGGCCTTACAAAAGAGAAACTGGGACTTATTTACTCTCAGTGTCGTTGAACGGATTGGGTATGATTCGATGAAGCCAAGTCAATGTGACCCAACTGAATGAGACTGACCCGATGAACGGACAACTTAATGCATATCCGCGATTTAGTTTTGAACATTGGAGAAAGCAACTCGATGCATATTCGTGATTTAGTTTTAAACATTGAAGAGAGGACGTCATGGGAATATTCACGAGGAATAACTTGTAATCATAAATAAATTTAATTTTGTATGAATATAAAATTTTTATGAATATTTGTGCGAATACATTTAGTTTCTTTTCGTGATGTAGTTTAAAACATTGGTGGAAGAACCCCCCAAACATTGAAGAAGAAAACCTTCCGGGATGGTTACGTCATTTATTTATTGTAATTCAATGAATATGTAGTAAATGAATAATACATTTAGGGTTTTTGAAATAAGCTTTACTTCATATTCTCGAAATATTTTTGAAAGGTAATAGAATAAAATCTGCATCAAATTGTACAGATATTGGGTCCAACACATCGAGTCGCTCACGTCGCATTATCCCACATGAGGAAATGAAATTTTTTTAAACAATTCTTTGAGACTTAATCATTGTTGAAAAGCGTCAACCAAAACAGCCATCAAAATATATTCAGAGTTTAAGCTTCCTGACTAGGTATTTACGTACAAATGTGTATCACACATACAGACCACACCAATGAATCTACAAAGCTGAACGATTACTAAAATCCCTGTTTTTTTCAAGTTGTCAGCCGAAGAGACTTTATAGTGGGGCATTCCATTTACAATGTAAGTTTATACAAAATTGATCCCTTTTTTGCCTGATTGTTTGAAGAAAATTCAGAGATTTTTCAGTGATCACTGCCCAAAAAATAGATGAGAGAAGTAACTTGCTCTCTGATCATCTATCTTTTCATTGGGTTACTTGATCACCCCTAACGCAGCCAGAGGACAAAATACAAAAATTGGTCAGGTGACTGTTTATATCGAGTCATTATCTAGACCCCTTTTGGTAATATTGGGTTTTTTCACAGGACTGGGTAACTAGATGTGCTGCGTTACTTGGAACTATAACTGCCCTGCTATTTATCTTCAAATAAACGGAAAATTTGGATTCACACCTTTCCAAAGGGCATCAGATCAACTTAAATTGTCAGATGCCGAGGACATTGGGTGATTTTTGTCCTTACTTAGATATTTGTTTGAGGACCGCCCACCCCCGTTAAACACGACCTCGTGTTATATTTTAACTTCATGGGTATGCAAATAAATTCCTCTCTCTTTCATTCCCAGATATCCCGACATAATTACATGTCCTCGACATGACATAATGCCTGACGAAGGAAAGCTGTTTGGAGGTGAGCAGTTGAGCGAGAAATGCTCACACATGTACATAATTTGTTATGATCAGTGATTACCAACATTATTTTGTTAGGGAACCCGTACACAATTTTACAAAAATCTCTAAACCCATACCTACATTTTACAGATATTCCTCACCTTAATTTTCAAATGAAACAAAACATTTTTCAGAAATTGAATATATCTATGCAAAATGAAATGAGACCTGCTTTGTTTTCATTGTTATGAATCTGTATTTGTTGTGAAAAGTTTACTTGAATCCTTATATCTTATTAGAAGATACCGCATCTTGTGGAACCCCAAGAATTTTCTTGTGAAACCAACTTCGGGAAACATTGGCCTACGAGCAAGCAGCCAAAAAGCAAGAGAAAACAAACTCCCACGCCTTAGTCAACCGTTCAAAAATCAGATAATGATATGAACCAAGCTTAGTTTAAGCTAAAACGTTAGTGGGAAGATTATGTTTTGCCAATATCTAGACTGTTTTTGAAGATCGATATTCGAAATCCTCCTATAATGTTTGTGCTTGAACAGCCACTAGTGGCACCGGTCAGACATGCTCAACTATCCCAAGGCAGGCCCAGGGGATATTTACTAAACTTAGTCTCGTCTATTTGCATTCACTTAGCACTTATGCCCTTGGGAAAGGATTGAATCCAAGTCTCCTCCTTCTAGAACTTGGTAAATAGCAAACGAAGTCAGTCAGCGACGTCGCTTCGGGCGATTGTTGCTTCTAAGTCAATTTTCACATATCGATAACCTCGAAGAAACTTGAGATAATCAAGCTGAAACAAAAGATCGTGGGGAAGACTTATGATTTATTATTCCTCGGTCAATATGTATTATTTATCTAAGATATTTTTGCCTGACGACCAGTGAAGATAGAATACATTAGCAATAGACAGCGAAGGGGGATAACAGTTGAAAACTCGGTTACAATACCTCCTCAGTGTTGCTGATTCGAAAAAAGATTGTCGCGCTAAATCAACATCAAATAAGGGTCAAAAAACGTGTTGAAAAAACACTGTGGTCCTTTTTAAGGATACTTTCATCAGCTATCAATCGATACATTTGCCAAAAATCGCAAGAAAATGGCCAAACTTGGCCTAACTTACTGAGAAGTAGTGCTATGAAATTCAGCTAAAAAAACGCTCGATGTAGAATCTTCGTTGCTGCCAAAAAAAGGAATATGTTGAATCTAGACTGAGTCAGGAACTGGAGTTACGTTTTCAATCAAAACAAGTGCCATGACCCAACCAACGTTTTTTGGTAACTGTGTCGTGTTTAGAGTGCCCAAAAATTTGAATAAGGAGTGATCGATTCTCAGGAAGGAAGTGAACACGAAAGTTGTAATGGATTTAGCATGAACTTTTGTTGCAAACTGATCCCAGCTTAGAAAAAGTCTATGGGGGGGGGTAATTTAAAAAAAAAAACAGCAACTTATATTTGGGTATAATAAGGAATAGATGTTTGAATTCTCAGTTGTCTTGCCTGTACAAAAGATACACACATATGAATATATATAGCCGGACAGACCAACTCAAGATCTCAAGAAACGTATGAAGACAGTTTTGATGACAATTTTAGTTGACAGCTTCTAACAATATCAACAGGAATCCTCACCTATCTTGGGAGAGTAAACTCTTGACCGTTTGTCTAGACAATGCTCTCCCAACTCTGAAATGGAACACTGGCGGATGGGGGTTTATGTGTAAGACAAGTCATTGCTTAATTCCGTCCTACTGACCGTCCAGTTCCAGATGGGGCAGGGTTAAAGCGTCTGCCTCTGGGTCTGAAGCGAATGTTTTGATTTTACATTGCGGTACTGAATTGTCTATAGCCGCACTGAACAGTTGTATTACAAAGACACAGCTTGTCTGTTGATAACATAATTATTAATTATGATATATATGCAGCTGTTCGGTTGTATTATAACTCTTCAGTGTGGCTATAGACTATCATTTATCCCATCCAATACCACGATGTAGGATCAAAACCTTCACTTCGGACCCAGAGGCACCCATCTTACCACGGTCAGTAAGGTTGAATTTAAGCGATACATTCACTCACACATATATCCCTATCCATCAGAGTGCACTATTCTTACGTTGGAAGATATATATATATATATATATATATATATATATATATATATATATATATATATATATATATATATATATATATATATATATGTGTGTGTGTGTGTGTGTGTGTGTGTCTATTGATGTATATATATATATACAATATATCCTTTGTTATTTCGGATCAGGACCAAGTGATCGGTTATTGACAGAGCCAAACTGATAACTCTTCTATATACAGAATCTATGTTTATTCATTTAACACAAGCACAAAAGTTGCGATAATCATCTTCAGTCGGAATTGAAATAGGAGATGAGTTCGAACCTGTGACAGTAAGCCATCTTTCCATATTGTTACTCATCTAAGTTACAATCGTGCTCAATGCTGCCTAATCATAGGGAACTCACAAAAAGCGATGCTTTCAGCATGATTTCACAGTTAACGCAATGGTTTCTTCAAAGCAATAAATCGATGTTTGGCAAGATTCTGGTTTGTCCTCCGGGGACAACATATTAGGTAATAC
The DNA here is from genome assembly GCA_963457665.1 of Thysanoteuthis rhombus. Lineage (NCBI taxonomy): Eukaryota > Metazoa > Mollusca > Cephalopoda > Oegopsida > Thysanoteuthidae > Thysanoteuthis > Thysanoteuthis major. The sequence goes on along the minus strand of OY735228.1, from coordinate 43,228,294 downwards.
AATGAAAAACAGGACTGACTCCAACTTCTTTTCCAAGTGAAAATGATTACTGCAATTATAGAATATAAAATAAATATATTTTTGTATAATTATATTTTTTCATTACAATGGAATGAGCTTGTGCGTATCAACACGATGAAATTTCATTAATATGTAATACTTGTCAATTTAACTCAGCCGTAAGACAGCCCCTTCGTTATAAATGAGTTAAAATAGTAGTAGAGTATGCTGATATTAGACATCGGTTTACACGCCTCGTTCTGGTAAGCATTGTACTTACATTCGGTGGAAAAACTCGACACTTTGTATTGCGGTTCAACAATAATGCGGAACATGTTAGCAGGAGGTCAAAATAATGGGAAAATTAATTTTGGTTGGTAAAACTAATTGAAGCTAAAATCAACACAAATACAAACACCTCCTGACCCCCTCTATTCACAGACACTTCTTGATTCACACCTGATTCTCACTGACATAGATACAAACGCCTCTACCTCCGATTTTTACTAAACAACCAGCGACACAGAAATCTCCTCCTCTTTTACTCAAATCTCAAACGCGTAAGCAGCATTCGCTTTTCTTTATAACAGCTGCAACTTAGTTGAAAAACGCGGTTAGCAACCATCAAAATGCATCAGAGCATGCCCACATTCTAATAGGCAAATCCTCCCGATGTAACTTGAATTTCTTACCATCTTTGAATAGCCAAATTACTAAAACATTTTACCCGAAAAAGATATAATTTAAATTTTCTCCTCTATTCCTTGTAAATAGGATAATGGTGCGAATAATGAAATCTGTAATCCGTGTTCAAACTCCGGAGAGGGCTAGCGAAAAAAGCATGAAACCATCTGTTCCCATCCCAAGCTATATATAATAGTAACACAGATTTGAAGTGGAGCCTCCTTGAGGCGTTTGGACCTCCTACCGAGAGCTCTTACTGCCAAGCAGCATAATCAAGAGAGTACAAAACAAAGAACAAATAACTCTGAGAAGAACAAACGTTCTAGGGGAGGCGAAATATCAGTGAAGAATCAAATCCCAGGTTTCCTATCATATTTTCTGCTTTGGGACAAAATTTCTTTTTTATACCGAGCTCTTTCCTACATGGCTCTTTGTCCACTTATAACCACAATTATTTCATTACTATAGCGCAAGGCCATAAGTTTGGGATCACAAACGTATTTCCCCCTAAGTGCAACACGATTTGTTACCAGAACACAAACGAAATTGGTGCGCTCTTGGAAAGTTTAAAATTCTGTAAACACCTGACATAGCTTATAATGAAAAAAAGTGATTCCCAATGTGAGATTTATATCCAGTTTTTCTAATATCATTTTCAGTGCTTTTGGTGCAGTACGAAGTGCGCCTATAATTACTGGTAGTACTCTGACTATCGTGTTCTGCAACTTTAGTTTCCTTGCTAGGTCCCGGTATCTTTGATCTGCAGGTACGACCACGTCCATCTTTTGGCAATTTTATTTCCCTCGACCATGACGTTCAAATGGGGTGGTCAATTTGGATGTACAAGCCCCAGAGTAATTTGTGGCTTCAATTTTCCAGGGCTGTCTCCAGTTTGTGCCGATACCATTTGTCCGTATGGTCAAATCCTGGTCGTTTGCTCAGTTTCCAGTGTATCACTGGTAGGACCTGAACAGTCGATGGGTTTCAGTGGTTGTCCAGTCGTAGAAAATATATATTCTGTAATCAGCAGTTGCATTATAAAACATAAAAGAGAAGAGAAACGGTAATAGAATCATCATAGCCATCAAAGATTGCAAAGGGTTTTATCTTCCTTTTTATGTGTGCATGAATTTGTTTGTGAGTTTGTTTGTGTTTTCAAGCGCACCTGGCAATATTGTTTTGTATACAGAGTTGGAAATTGTCATTAGCACCCTCTCTATACTCTTTTCAAAAGGTTTTTTTTCACTTCTCAATTTCCGGATAAAAAGCTTTGGTGACCATTTGAGGCCTCGTTTTAACGGGTTTAATAATGACATTTAAAACCTCCAGAACGAAGATGGTTTGAGATATTTTTTCTCTCTTTTTGAATGGAAAACGTCAGTGATCTCATAAATTTAGTTTTTTTTTTTTTGCACTGCTTAGAAATTTGATGATGCACTTGTTGAGCTATTGAATGTAACGTCAAGTTTTTTAAGACCTACCCTGTTTTAAACGACATTTTTCGAATTTGTTCAAAACGTTTCCACACAGTATATCTCAACGTTTTTTGACGGGTCATCCTATCATGATTATGAGTAGAAAGAAAATAACAAGGTTTTATTTCAAAAGCAAATGTTAAACTCTCCCCTCCTCATTTAAGCTTTGATATATACGCAGTAATTACAACAAATCCCAATATTGAAATCAAAAGCCAATTTATACTTCGTAGGAAAGAAATGCACTACTTAACATTTTTGGAGGTGTTTTAATATCATCTCTGTCTCACATCTAAGCCTTTGACACCATGGCGAGAGATTCATGGCAGTGTTTCTTTTAATCAGATTTCAAAGGTGACTTTCAGCTGCCCTTCTTCACAATATAAATTCCACTGTTCCGGGTTTTCTTGTCACGTCTAAGATTATGAAATTTGTAAGCTATTCATGTCTGATATCTAGTGTTAGTCTCGTTTTGTTTGATGTTGTATTAAAAACCGTCAACTAAATCTGTTACCAACACTGTAAACATAGGTTTTTTTCTGTTTTCAAGTCAGTCTGGCTGGCTGGCTGGTTGGCTGGCTGGTTGGCTGGCTGGATGAATATGTAGCGTATGTATGTATGTATCACGTGTAGAAGCAACATTTATGGAGTTAGAGGGCTAAACTTTTAAGCATTCGCTCTTCATTATGTCTAAGTAAAGCTTTCTTCTTTTAATCTCCCCACTAAATCGTTTTTTAGGTGGCAGTTCAATTTGCAATGCAATTTTATAGTTAGATCGATCATCATTCGTGTCTAGCAGCATTTATAATGGATTTGATTTTTTATTGTAAATTCCGGCTTCCTTAGTGATCACTGCCCAACAAAGAGCGAGGGAAATATTTTATTCATTATCCCCTTTTTCCCCCCAGTTTTTTCCAACTTTCCGTCACTTACAACATGGCAAGCTACCAAAAGACATTGGTCACGTCACGGTGTCTATTAAGTGACTACCCAGTCCTGTTTTTATAAGAATCCGGAATGTGACGGAAAGAAATGCCGACGGCGTAGCATTTCTTTCTTGAAGACTGTCTGTTTGATATTTACCGAGACAGAAGACTTCATAAACTGACTGAATCGTAATTATCAGGTTGTTCTGCTGGAATTAAAACTTTGTTTAAATGAAACATACGAAAATAATCGTATAAAAATATTCATTGAATCAAAATATCGCCCTAGGCCTCTATACATTTAGTCTAACTTGACAACATCGATTCCAAAAGAACTCTCCATTCAAAGAATCTATGGAATCATTGTAAACTTCTTCCGTTTAATCCTTATCACGGAAAATACTGTCCGCAGAAAAGGGTGTGGGTTAAAACTTTTTTGACGTCACTGCCCAATTTCAAATGGAAGGTCTCTCAATTGTAAATATTCAAAAGGATGCCAAAATATGTTTAAACATTTAAAAACGATAAAAATTTTCTAAAAATCTTTATTAGTTCTTTCAATGAAAATAATATGAAATACTAACACCATTTTTTCTAATCGTCAATTACTTCTATACTCGAGAAACATTTACCACCCTACAAAACTTTAAAACGCCCACTTTTTTCTGCACAGCTGCTAACCGCCTACTCATAAGTTGGTATCACCCACCAGCTACATCGTTCACGTTGCAGAAATCACATTTACACGCCTGAAGAAAAGGATGATTTTCAGGAAGGAGGTCGGAAAAATAAGCAGACTTCAATATTGTTTCTATGATTTGATTTTGAATGTTTTCTGAGCGATGTTTGGATGAGTTCTGTTTGAAAATGGACAAAAAGACTTACAGCATTTTTGCAACCTTCCAGAGGTCCCTACCTAATAAATGCGATTTTATTCCGTTGAACATTACTTTGGTCCAAATTCGCTGCTCATTCATGTGTGTTTACTTCAGAATTACATATTTATACTGCTCATCTTATTTTTCTTTGGACAGGAAGTGTCAGCAGCAGCTTCGAAACTTCAAGCTGCAATGCCTTGGCGATTGGTATATAGAAATTATTGTGTCCACACCTCCTTCGTGATCATGCTGAAGGCTTCGTTTAGAGATCAGCATAGCTCAAGGAGATGCCTCCCCAGCTGCCATAAGTAGCTGGTACTCACTCATATCGGTTTTGACCAGGTTCACCGTTGCTCAACTTTGATGATTGTACGAAAACCAATATATACCAACCGATGTGGCCGAATCTTCATGTTTATCTTTTAGCTCTTCTAATAATTCGGAGAAGTCAAATCAATATTCTATGCAGTGCTTCTTCATATATTCATATCCTTCCAATCGTGTCTTTTTTTTTTTCAAATCTATTTTTCGGCACAGAAAAATCCCAGAAAAGTTTTCATTAGCTATGTTCAAGGTTGCACAACAGATTGAGGAAGTATCTGAGAAGAATATTTTCTCTCTTAAATTGCATCTTGTTTGAATGTCTTCTATATGTCTATTCAAACGACAGGTCTTTCACCCTCTGTGTTACTCTGGTTATGTCTCTATCTCTCTCTTTTTGCACTTTGTGATTATTGAGGAAACGCACAGGCAATATTGAAGAAATACATTGCCTCTTATCAGGAAATAAAGCTAAGAAGGTACACAAAAAGGATTTCTGTAGTTTATGGCGCAGGTTTAAAAAAAGTTATAATGCTGTTGGTGACGTTTCCAGCAGAGGAATGCTCAAAGGAGGGTAGGATCAGTTGAATTCTATAGCAATAAAATTAAAGCAAAATTGATCTTATACAGCACTCTAGGGACCTATAATGCTTTAAATATCCAAACAAAAAGTAATAAAGATTTTGCACCAGATACATTGTTTGCCTGCATGTATGGCTTCTCTATAAGTTAAGCACAAAAAAAGCAATAGGAGCGGATTTTGAAATATAAAAAAAATCTAGATTAAAGGTGACACCTGCCTTTGGATATCAGAAAAATGGGCACATATACAAGCTTTCTAAATAGAAGGCTTTAACAGCTTGGTATTGTTCTTCAGACATTTGGTTCAGATGTAAAGTTCAATTTCATACAGAATTTACTTATATTTGTTTTCCCCAAACAAATCAAGATGTGCTCCATTCCACTTTATCGGAGTTCCTGTAGTGTTTTCAGGCTAGGGGGAAGTATTCCAAAATATAGTAGTGAAACTATGTTCAAATTGACGAAAGCAAAGTTGTAGTTAACTCTGGCTGCGAAAGAAGGAATACGGAGAGACGAGTAGACAAACCTTTTTTGCAGAAGCGCTGCAAATAACGATACTAGTCCTACATGATCTGTTCAACATCGAAATGCTCCTTCTAAAAGCTTCAGACTGCATTATATTTCAATCGATAACGTCTCGAATCGATCGCGTAAACGTACCTAATTCCTTGGTCTTTTGGGAATCTTCAGCCAATCAAAGCTTTTTTTCAGGTTCCACATTATTTGACATAGGATGATACAATTGTCATTTACTGCTGGGTTTCTGAGGTTATCAGACTCAAGGAACCCCAGAGAATAAGTGAGAAGTTTTGGGCTCCTCGAAAATGTATAATAGATTGGTCGTCACAGTCAATAGTTTTTTTTTTTAAAGTAGCGTCAACATTTGAAACCCAGTAAAAAAAGTTCAAAAGAAGAATGAATTAGGTGTATGGCATCGCCGGTGTTTCCTGCTAGGCTACCTCTGAGATTTTGTGAAAAAGTGTCTTCATTCTGGAGGATCGAAATATTATCAATAAAACTGTCAAATTAAGCCCCTAAAACGCGTGGTCATTTTTTTTTTAGAAAGGGTGTAGTTGTCATGATACCAACAAAATGCTTGACAAAAGGTTACATCAAACAACCACATGAGGATACGCAAATAAAAAGACAGAAGCCCACGTCATCTTTGATGGCTACGGTCGTTCAATTCAAATTGTTGCAGTTAGTAACCAATGGTCGAACGATGTACAAGCGTTGCGACGACCAGACGCGTTTGGTTTACAGATGTAGATACGATTTTTGAATATGGCATTTTTTTAAAATATAAAAACTATAAAAATATATGACTGTGGTCATTTATATTCATAAAGATATTCCCAATTACCCATTAAAGATGGTTTTCTTAATGAAAACCAACAACTGAAGTCTGGTACAATGGACACATTTCGAATATTTGCGCCAATGCCTGGAAATATTTCATTCTAAACTGTGAATATTTTATTCCTCAAAATCGGTCACAGAACCAAAAATATATGATACAGAATTCAAGGGCACCGCGAAACCCACTTAGAAAAACTCTGGTTCTGAAGAAACTGAAATATTTGGTTTTCATTCACGTGTTTTGCTCCATTCATCTGATTTGTATCCAGCGACTAATATTCATGTAGCCTTATACTGCAGCTGCCATGTCTGTGTTTGTGTTGCAGATCCCTGAGGTATACAAGGTCTGAACCTGGTAAAGAGATGGACTTCATGAACATGATTATTTCCACCATCTTGAAGTCGATAAATAGTACAGCCAGTGGTATTTTGCATTCTGATGCTTTTTTCTTCCAGCCGATTTATCGAATAGAGATGGTCTATGGTCAAATACCTCCTTCTAAAGCTAGCTTGTTCCTTTAATCGGTTTTCATACAGTGTTTATGTGATTCAGAAGGTGATGGTTTCTGTGAGAAGTTTGAAGATGCAGTTAAGTAGGCTTATAGATCTGTAATTGTCCAAAACGTTTTAAAATCCATTAAAGAACTTGAATGGCGATGGACAGGTCGTGTTGCAAGAATGGCAGACAACCAATGGATATCACGACTCGCAACATGCATCCCTAGATGTCACATGCGTAATAGACGTCGGCAGAATACAACATGGAGAGACGAACTTGACGAATTCAGAAAATATTGAATCTGTGATGCCCATGATAGAGGAGTTTTGCAAATTCTGGGGAAGGTCCATGTTCAAGGACGGAAATAATTTGCCTTCTTTTACAAAACTCTTATTTAGAGTATTTCAACGATTTCTTAATGTTTTTGTAAGTTCATATTTATACAATGCTAATTGCAGACCCAATCCTCTTTTCAGATTATTAAACATAAAATATTATATCGCCAAAGTAACAATACAACATATATTACATTTGGAACTGTTATTGATTTATTTCTCGAAATTGGCCACGGAATCAAAAATTCATATGCTAATTCCAATGGTTCTACAGGACCCTATCTGAGAAATCCTGATGTACTGACTGTACATGGTATGACCCTTATCCTCTTCTAATTGACTACCCCCATCTTTTTTTATGTATCTTGGGGTACTCCTCTGCACGCCACTCATCTATTCTTGGATTCCTTCTAAGTCTAGATCTTCCGTCTTCTCTGTCATTTTAGACTTCTGGCCCTTGATTTTATTTGCCATCTTATACATTGTGAACTCCCTAGTAATAGTTGGGTCACGATGAGAGTTGATGGGCCTTACCATTTCTTTGCCTATTAATGGTGTCTTAGCAGAGGAAAGGATATCTCTACATGATCTTTGGCTTAAGGCATCTGGTATTTCTAGGTAGTCACCGATCTACGTATTGACCTGGTTCGACTTGTCTAATAAAGGATCTTACGAGAACCAGTGTTTCGAACAGGACTAGACCATACCAATAAAAACTACTTGAAAAATCTGTTGCATCTTAGTTTAATACATCTTTGTTGGAGTGTGAGTGTGTGTACGCACCTAGATAACTCAAATAATGATCCGTTTATGAATTTGATAATCATTACATATATCAGTCAGCGAACGAGGCATTGCGTTATCGGGATTGAATTTGTTTGATTGATATAGATATGAAATATATTCATTGAGTAAACTAGGAAGAAGTTACTAAAATATTTCGAAGCTGCCTTTTTGTACAACTGACAGTAAATTATTTAACATTACAATCATAGCAAGCAGTCCCACTTGCCATGGGTTCTAGTCGTTTCCGACCGTACATCTCTAGAATGGAACGTGGTCAATATAAATAAGCAATTTACAGTGAGTTTTTGACATGATAAAAAAAGAAAATGCCGTTGATGACGATGGAAATGGGCCCAGACATTTAATTTTGAGACAGAGACAGAGTGAAAAAGAGGGTTATTTCCATGGATATATCTTTTTTTGATTGAATTTGTTTAATGTCATCTCAATTACCTTAACTAATAAGCTGTATTCTTTGTTCTTTCCTGGTGGTAGGGGACCAAGGCCCTTGTTCAGAGACCAACTCTATCGCATATAAAATCTGACTTTGTTCTTGATTCCCACTCAGTCGGCATGGGAGTCCTACGGCCCCAACACCGGGACCAACTCTGTTGTCTTACTGATTGTGACTCTGACAGCCCCCTTTGTCAATATATATATATATATATATATATATATATATATATATATATATATATATATATATATACTGACTATATATCTTGAGATATGATATGATATAAGGGAAGATCGGAGAGAACACAGTTTTGCCTTACTTTGTAACAAATGAAAAGGAAATTTTTTGCACTTTGTGCTAATTCATGTAACACAATTCCCAGAATATGATATGATTCTTTTCGTTTATCAATGTAAACACACATTGAACAATATTTTTTTCATTTTTTCGAAATGACGGATCATTCAGAAAATAATTTCTTGATCTTCTATCTATCTATCTATCTATCTATCTATCTATCTATCTATCTATCTATCTACCCATCTATCTATCTATCTATCCATCTATCTATCTATCTATCTATCTATCTATCCATCTATCTATCTATTCATTTTCAGCCCTTAACGGGCGCTATTGTACACAAGGCAGTTATGATCGAGCTGTTTGAAGCGGTTTCTTTCTTTCACTGTTACCAAAGGATGGTTGTCGTACCAGCATAATATCCGAGGCTTCAAATTCACTGAACTTTGTAAATACCAACATTCACTAGAATAAGACTGGATAAGGACATTGGTTGCTTTTCTTATCACCATCAATGTAGAGATATATTTATAAATATGCAGACCGAGTGTAAGAGGATGGTCATTATTTCTGACTCTATATATGAACGGTTATTACTCTCACTGAAACTCTTCGTATATCGCAGAGTTGGTAGCTAATAAGATGCTCAACTTTGTTGCGAAAATTATCCTAATACAGGTCTAGATATTCACTCGATAAAAACTATCATGTGACGGATGTTATTTGGCAGTACGGGGATGATCAATTAAAAAATGGAAGAATTGATGAAAATGGAAAGAGAGAGAGGTAAATATTCAGGTCTTGTTAGTCACTTGACCAGCATAATTTGGCAATATGCTATTTTAGGAGTGATCAATTAGAATAAAAATAATTGCTTCTCTAAAATTTCGGTGGGTACTAATCACAAAAAATACTGAATTCTCTCACACCCCCAAAATGGTGTAAACGCTGCTGGGCACAAAGAGATCAATTTAAGATAAACTTACATAGTGAATTATTCCTTTCACCAACGACTATTTAGGTGAGAAATTAAGAGGGAAAAAAACAGTTTTTTTCTAAACCTAATGAGGAATGAATGATTAATTTTTGGTATGGTCAGTACACATGATACATACATGTATACATATATTCATAACCATCCAGATCAACTTGTAAACTAAAGAAATCAATGTTGACGGTTCTGGTTGGTGGTTTCAAATTACACAGCATCACATGGATTGTTATTAAGGATACAGTGACGTATGTTGTCCAGCTTGTAATTCAGGATAAGTTACAACGATCAGTATCCCCAAAATATCTTTCTGAATGTGAACCTTCTCGGTCAAAAGATAGGATACATAGGCATTGATATAACTTACGGGATATTGATAACCGAATAAATTCTGTTAGCTTAACGTAGTGAGCTTATCTTGTTTAGCTATTTGCCAAAGTAGTGAATTCAATCTTCGGTAAAAGTACATTTGCTGTGTCCATGAAATTGCACAAATCTGAGATAAGAAAGAGATACCCTGTTATTTGCTCCTGAGCAGAAACAATGCCCAACTCATTAGACACCAACCTTTACTAGAACTAAAATTGATATGAATATAGTTTGACATGTTCGTATGAATCAAATAAAACTGTCACCAACACTGTCAACATAAGTTTCTTCAGCTTTCAATCTGGCCCAGCTGGCTGGCTGGCCGTTCATGCATGTATGAAACGCACGTACAAGTCACATCAATGGAGCTAACCGTTGGCAACATTCACTCTTTTATGAATATAAAATCTATTTGTTTTATGAAAATTGGGAGTTAATTTGAAACGTAACTGCGACTTAAATTGTGTTCGTGTAATACGTGACAAACCATTCCCGCTTGTTCTTTGAAAATTCGGACGTTTTTGTGATCACTGCCCAACAAACGATGACAGAAGTATTTTTTTCAAAAATCTAGCCTCCCTTCAAACTCACATCGTGCTGCCAAGAGATGTTGGACACTTGATAGTTTTCATTGGAAGACTAATCATGCGTATTTTCATTTTGAATTTTATATATAGGAATATTTGAGTATACTGGGGAGGGGTCAAATGTAAGAGTATATTTGTTATTTCTGGCCCTGGATATGAATGGCTATTACTATTTCTGAAACACTCCGTACATGGCAATATTAAATGGCTTCTAAGTTCCGCTTTTTGAGGAAAATAAAACCCAAATATTATCGGCGGTCGAAAAATAGGAATCGTGCTTCCATGTACTTTTAGGCATTTCGCGCATCGTTCTCAATTTAGTACACCTCACTGGATTTTATGACAAAGTATGCTATCGAATGCATATTTTCGAGGCAAACAAATACACCGAATTCGGGAAGTCAGATATTCCGAACCCTGTCTGGGCTTAATAAAATATCCAGCCTACTTCGGCGTATTTTTGGCTTGAGTCAAGTGAATAATCTCTACTAGGGCAAGTAGCCGATGTTCAAGTGAAAGTGAAGATCTTTTAGGTTCATTTAGTTGATGATTGGAGCAACACAATCTTCCTGCCACCATTTCAATTCATTTAAACCTGTACCATATTGCTGATTACAAAGCTCAACTCGGTGTAAAACAATGCCACATATATGTGGCTTCAAATGGAGATCAAATTTGCTAGAAGTAACAGTCTGCTAAATTAGTTTGCAAACCATTGCACGTCCCCGGAACTTCCAAATATTGCTATTTATAAAGCTCAACCCGATTTGATACAAAGCCACAATCGTGGGACACACAGTGACGATTGGAATCACTCCAGTAGCAATGATATTTACTCAACTTAGTCCGTTATGATTTGAGGCCATATTTTTAGGGAACTAAGTGACAAACTCACTGAAGTTGAAATTTTATACAATAAACTTAGCTTGGGACAACACAAGACGATATGTTAGGAGCACCCAGAGAAGATTGAACATATTAGTTCAATCATAAAATTTACCAGGCTAAGCATGGTGAAGCAAGAGGCCATGAGTTTTAAGCACTAACTAGCAATCAAACTCACTAGTGTAGTAATTTCATTCACTTGGCTTAAGTTGGTACTGCATGAGGCAACATTTTTGGAGCATCTAGAGAAGGTCTATCAGATCTAGCTTGGTATGGCATGATACCATAAATTTGGAGCACTTGATGACGATCAAGCTCAATAGAAAAGTATTGTTATTCACTTCACTTAGGTTGGTATGACACAAGGCTATAGGTTTGGAGCGACCAATTAAAATCAAATTCAGTGATAAAGATGTTTGATAATCTCAGTACGGTACGATGACTTAAGCATGGAACAATCAGAGAAGATGAAACATACTTCGGTGAAAATGTTTGGTTGGTTCACAGAAAAAACTTGATGAATATCATTTGTTACTGTATTAAAAACCACCAATAAGAACTGCAATAAAAAAATTCTGTCTACATCGATTCCAAATCGAGAAAGCAGAAATGGAAAAATGGTGAAAAATGGTTACACCAAAAGAAGGAAAATCAAAGAAAGAATCAAAAATTCAAAATGGTAAGCTTCCAGTAGAGCAAGCTCAACATTTGAGAACAAGAAAATCCCATCAGTTTTGAAAAAAAGAGTCTACAACCAATGGATTCCCCCAAGAGTCACCCATGAAGCTAAAACATGGAATTTAACCAAAAGATTGACCCTCAAATTGAGAACCATGCAACGTCCAAGAGAGAGAATCATGCTCAACCTGGCCTGAATAGATAAAAAAAAAAAACAGCGCTGCGCATAATAGAATCCATTTAAAAACTCATACAGCAATTGGCTGGTCATGTTGCGAGAATAGCAGACAACCTATGGGCATCACGACTCAGTAAGTAGATCTCAAGACATCATATGCAAAACTGCGGCTGGCAAAATATAAGATGGCGCGACAAGTTCTGAAAGTAGTGTCTCTACGATACACATGATAGAGAGGTCTCAACCTTGATAAATTTCCAGTGGGGATGGGGAAGTTTCTCATGTACATTATCTTAGTTTGTGCATGGCTCTTTTTTTTTCAGACGTTTTGATGATCCAACAGAAGGTGTAAACAAAATAAAAGTAACTGATCTGTTGAGCAGTCCTGTTTTTTCAATGTTTGAGTGGAAAACTCCGGCATTGCATGGTATATTCTATTGAGTGACTAACCAGACCTATTTTATAATTGATAAATACGTTGATTTCTTTTTTTTTAGTTATCACTGTCAAACACAAGGCTAGAAAAGCAACTTATTCAATGATTCCAACCACAAGGTATGCTGCCAACATATATTAGCCCAGACCTGTTTACTGAATATGGAATATTTCATTCAACCCCGAAATGTGTGTGAATCATAGAAATAACACATCGGAAAATAGTATCTGGGGTTATTTATAGTTTTATTTGGCTGAGAGGGAAATTAGAGAAGTATCATTGCCAAACACAAAAGCCTATAAATTAGTCACCAATTGAACGGTCGTATAATCCAATTCCTGAGTTACTGTGCGAAACTCGACAAACATAAAAGGCGTCGTTTTCTACTAAAAGAAAGATAATTTAGCGAGAAAATCTGGGTATTTATTACCTTTAAGTGAGTTAGTCTGGTCGATACATAAAAAAAGGATTTTGTGCATGTCAATAATCAATATTTATTCCGAAACTTCCAAACCAAGCAGGCACACTAACTCAAAACGTTTACATGTAACTATAAACTGTGTTATTTTATACTGGAATTCTGTTTGATATGATAGACTAAACGACAAAAGAAAATGGAAATTTCTGTAGAAATTGAACTTGCAATCGATAGGTGGTTGCTTCAACGTAGCATTGCTTTTACCATTGAACAAAACAGTCGTCAGTAATGCAGAGGCCAAAATAACTGTTTCAACTCAAATTTTCGTTTCTGTTCATTCACAGTTTATATCTGCTTCAATAGTTTCTTTCAAAGCGACAAATATGTTATCAAGGTGCAAAATGATTAAAAATTATGTTAAATAATAATGATGTATCCATTTTTCATACATCCATTTTTCGAACGACGGTCGCTGAGAAGCTGCTGCTGCTGATGATGATGATCATGATCATCATCATCATGGAAGCACCAGGTTGAGTTTGAACTCAGTGAACCAAGTTGATAAACATTACACTTCCCCTCAACTGCATGTATTATTTTTTTGTTGGATAAAATGCATTTTCAGTAGAAAAAAAAATTGGGTTTGGAACTCGTGTATCAGCAGAATTCAATCAAAACAAAATTTGTATGCATAACTATGTTAAATCTTGAAATCTTTGTCAAGTATTTTCATACAAGTCATTGCAAAAACAATTTGGAATTTTGGGGACGAATTGGTAAATATTTGCTGAAGGAATAATCTCATTTAATAATAATAGGACAGGTCTGGATAGTCACTTAATAGAAATCGTCACGTTGTTTTAGATACTATCATTCAAAAATCGGAAAAGGCTGATCAACTAAAACGTTTTCGTCTTCTTGGTTCTGCTTTTGCTGGACCATTGAACATTCTGAATTTTCAAAGAATGCAAACGGGAAGAAACTAGGGACCAGTTTTCCATGAACTTCCATTGTCGATTGTAAACTGAAACCCAACTAAAAACCTTTTTCCAGACATAATTAGGAATAGATATTGTAATTTTCAGCCATTCTGCTTCACTTGGACGGACAGTATCCATGATATATCCATACATATATTGCAGGCCAGCAAGCCAGACCAACTAAGAAATTGAAAGAAAAAAAATACATCGATAGTTTTGGTGGCAGTTTTGGTTGACGTTTTCTAAAATAATTATATTCAACTCTCTGTCTTGTACTTTCCTCTATTTGTCAGAATATTAACTTATTCGTCTTTCACATAGTATCAAGCACCGAAGTGCACTTTTACAAACATTATTATACATAAGCTATTGTTTGTCATTGTTTCTATTGCTATATTTTTTTCATCATACTGACAAGTCACGTGAGATCATTGATCTTAAGCGATGTCAAGCCTGATCACAATCGAGATGGGTGACCGTCTTGGAATACCAGTGCCGTATGCAGCAACAAAGTAGTTCTGCAGATGTCTCAGCTATTGCTCTGCCGTCGATTAACAGAATATTATGTAAAGCTAGGATCGTGCTGTGTACCCGTTCCTTTCTCACATACACACAGGTAATACCTTTGAGTACCCATGATAGTGTGCCCTCCTGGGAGCCGCCATACATGTATCGAATGTCAAAAATCATCATCATCATCTCTCTCTCTCTTTCTCTCCGTCCAAAAAACCCTTTGAAAAAATGGTCTCATGCCGGAGTTACCTCTAACGATTCACATGCACGCAAAACACACATACCACCACACCACCACGAAAAATATGTATTAATTTTGAACAAGGTGCCACCATAGGTTTCTGTTAATTTGCCTATAAAAATATCTTATCTTAACACACATGTATGTGCATATTTACACGCATTTAAGTACTGTGATATGTAAGGAATTTTTTTTCTTACATGTTCACTTATTCGGCTTGATTAGTTATAATAAATGTGAGTGTGAGCTGGACACTGTTTTGTTTCATTTAAAATGAAAGGCAAGTAATGTGGTTTCTATATTTTAGGATTTTCTTTTTTTTTTCAAAGAGAACAAATGTCCAGTTCGAACCGATGTGAAAATTTGCACAAATCTTTTTTTTTCAGTTCGACTGCTCTTCCAGTCATTTACAAGATCTTCGAAATCAATTTTATTCTCCGTGATTTTTATAATCCACTCGTACAAATTTGCGAAAGTGAGATCGTAGGAATTCTCTAGTTGCTGGTTTCACTGTGGTAGATGATGTAATTTTTTTTGCAGGGCAGGAAAATTTTTTAGTTCTTAAACACATTCACCGCTCTCTACCCTTGTCTCTATAAAATCTTTTCGCATTTCGTTTTGAATTTCATTATAATTGCTTTGAGTATCGCAAGTTTCTTTTACAATTAGATTTATGAAACATTAGTGTGTTGTCACACACATCCTTGCACAGGCACACATTTGTCCCGGCAAAACTGTTTATGTATTTATGCTGTGTACATCACCATATTTACAGTTATTATACATCAATTTTCATGTCGGTTGCCCGAAATCTAATCCTGCTTCTGTCTGTGTTACTTTCAACCGATCCAATCTTTCCGATGTTGGATAAATAGACTTTCCTTTCGATTCTAAACTGTATTCATCCTTTTACTGATATTTCTAAAGTCCTTAACTGCTTATTCTTGCCTATAACAATATTGAGAGATGTTTTCTGTATCTCTCAAGTCAGTGAATTATGGATTACCAGACACGTATAGAACGTCTCACGCAGACGTGAAAACATTTGGGCAAGGTTTTACCAACCTTATTCCCTGTTTCCATAATCTGGTCACAAGGGACCATCAACTGCAAAAATTGCTTTCTTCAGTTTTCAAGTTGGTCTGCCTGGCTGGATATGTATTTATGCAGGCATGTATCATATTCACATGCACCATAAATGGGCTGAACATTTAAACGTGTAATCCCTATTATATCAATGAAAATTTTCAAAATTCCCTTCTTGTTAGATTTTTAGTTGGGGGTCCAATATGCAATAAGGGTCTGATCACTCAATTGCTTATGTTTGTTTGAAAGTTTGGAAATTCAGAAATATTTTGAGATCACTGCCAAACGAGTTGCAGGAGAAATGACTTTTTCATTGATCATTCTTTTTTCAGATTTTTTAATTGATCACCCCCAAACTGAATGTTGCCGGATTTTTTAATTGATCATCCCAACACTGCATGCTGCCAAAAACTTTTTTTTCGAGTAAATTGTCTTCCCAGATCCACCTACCCACCACATGTTCAAAATGGCTGCTATTTCTTATCTTATGTCATTAGTCAAATACATAATCACACCAAGTGACATTACGTCTACTAAAAGGACCATCACTCTCCATTGGTCTTATCTTCCTTAAGACAAGTAAATTTCATTATAATTTGTTTACAGCAAGATACTAGAAGCTTCGGGGTGACTTACAAGTGCTCGCTTAATGAAATAAAAAGACAATGGAATCAGAAATTAACAAGCCTGGCTGAGCGAGATTCAAACTCCCTCGCCTCTATGAAATGTAGATCTTATTTCTCAATTCAAAATTAAATTTCGCTTTTTTGGTAGTTCCTGTGATCTTAAGATTTGTAAACTTTAGCTGAACCTGGTTCGGGCTTTACAAAAAGGATTGGATTCGTCATCACGTTTAAGGTACGTCAGAGTGTCACTGTCACACATGTATGACGTCAGAACTATTGGTCTGGTCATCGTCACCAATCATTGTAATCTATACAAAAAAAGCCAAAACTTAATAGTAAGAGTTTTTCAGAGAAAAAAAAGAAGGAACAGCATACCCAGCTCAATGGTTGATCGAACACTAGCCTCAAAAGCAAGGAAAAACCTGCTCACTACCACTGACCTCGATCTTAATATCTACTTGTGTCTTGGAGAACACCCTAGACTACTGAGCCACGAAAGCACTAATGGAATTGTATTCATGATTATAGAAAGTTTATATTGGTCGTGCGAACGGATCAAAATCAGGGGCGAATATCTACTATCTTTTTAAAGTTCTTGTATATGTACGTATATTGTTTAATGTTTCTGTCATTAAATTTACTCTTCTAAGGAAAGTCTTGGTACTACAGTAATTTTCACTGAAAAGAAAAACAGGTAAAGTATACATCATCATTTACCTTTCAACGTTTGTTGTAGGACACATATTTCTTCCAAAAGTTACCAGCCCCCTCAATCACGGATGTTGTGTAGCCAATACTTTCTAAGCTTTTTGAAATTATGTAGTTTAGTTCTCTAGAGATACATATTGATGTGTTGAGATTGTCAGACATTCTTGTAACCCCCTAATCGCCATATGAATTTTTTATCGGATTCTATTATATTTCGGCCTCCTCTTCTCAATAATAGATTGTGCTGTCTTGTGATCCCTCCATTTGATGATGAGAGTGATTATTTCATGTGCACGTCACATGGTTCTCAGTTTGAGAGTCAGTCCTTCGGCTAGTTTCCATGTTTTATCTCCGTAAGCGACTATCAAGAGAATGCACTTGTTGTATTCCCTTCTTTCTAGATTTAATGGGGTTTTTTGTTTTGTTCTGAAAATTCGAGTTTACTCTACCGAAGGCTTGTAATCCTAGAATAATTCTCCGCTTGATTTCTTTTTCTTCTGACGATTCCAACGAGATCCATTGTCCTTGATGGATGCAGTTGTTTACCGTCTCAAAATCTGCGTTTTAGATTTTACATAACAGAAATTATGTTTACCTGAATATAATGCAAACCTGACAAGACGTCATGATATTACTGTTTTTGTTTCATTCTTTCACTTATTCACGTTCAACATTTGAAAATCTCAACTTCTAATAATCAAAATACTGAAATCTGAAATTCCAAAATCTGACAAATTATTGATAATAAAGTCAACTCAAGGAGTATGACAATAAGCAGAAAATTTTCGGAATACATTTTCCGTTATACTCCAAGTAGGAGAACCTGGCCAGAAAACAAAACCAAAATTTTGTTTCAAGAAAATCTCACTTGTACGGTGATAATCTATTCCCCAGCCTGAGCTCAACTTTTCCTCTCATGAGAATGCCGAAAGGAAACAGTTACTTTAAAATTGTAGCCGTATTCATTTGATGGCTTATTTCAAAATTCCATTCAGGATGTGCTAATCCTCCAAAAGTATATTATTTCAATGAAAAATAAGATCATCCAATCAGAACACAGAAAACCTACCTTCAAAGATGTCGTCTGAGAAATCTTATACATCCAAAATACTGGCTACTTGTAGCCTATCTGAATCGGATATCTTTTTGGAAGGGTTAAAGTAAAGGCATGGAAATCCTTCTATTAAATTCAGAAGTGAAATTATGAATGTAACCGGTTTTTTAAACTGATCGGTTCTGTTGGGGTAGGATACTCACTGAGCTTAATCATCATCATCATCAGCAGCAGCAGCAGCAGCAAGCTGCCTCTCATAGTTCTCTGTTGTCCCATTGCCATTTGAGTTTTGCACAATTTGTAATGTCAAATGTATGTTTAAGTTATTGACGAAAAGAAACAAAAATGGCTGGCTAAGTTTGAACTTTCGTCATGGCTATTTGTGTTTACTTTATATGAAATATTTCGAAAATGTTTTAATCCATTTGTCCTTGTTTTATGCCCAATCATTAGGTATCTTAACAAACACTCTCATCGCTTATGATTTCAACGATGACACTGGCATATATATATGTATATATATACACACACACACACACACACACACACACATATATATATATATATATATATATATATATATATATATATATATATATATATTATACTTTCACCTGATCTCTCCATATGATGCTGAGCATGATTTTCCCTTTTGGTTAGCTCTAATGTTTCGGCTCCATAGGTGACTATCTGAAGTATGCATTAGTAATAAACCTTTCTTTGTGAGACTAATGTTTTTTTTAGTTTCTGAATATTGAGCTTGCTCTACCGGAAGCTCTCAAATCTATTCAATGTCTTCTATCTCCTACCTTTGGGGATGTCGTATAGATGAATTATCCTAACTAGATGCAATGATCGGATTGGCTCAAATTTGGTTGAAATTGACGAATCACTACCTACTGGTAACACATTATAAACGGTATATTACTGAGTTTTTCTAGCGCATGTAATGTGTTCAGCTCGATTAAGAAGTAACGACTAGAAAAGTGTTGGGTTTCAGTCGAATTCTGGAAATTCTGCTGTGATTAAGAATACGCTTATTATTTAAACCCTAACAAGAGGATAAACCAAAAGGTCTGTAGCCTGTATTATATGACGTTCGATCTATCTGGTTGTGCTAAAGGATTGGGTTGAGTGCATAAAAAAATAACTATTTAAATGATGTTTTTTTGATCATAACACTGGGAACTAATTCATGAACTTACGTACATACTTAATGAAGTTAGAGTTGCCGTTGTCTCATGACATATATATGCTTTATCGAACTTCGGCAAATGCATCGAGTGTTTTGGGGAGCTTTCAAGATTGAAATCAGTTCCCAATATGCAGCAATTCCAAAAAAAAAAAAATTCGTACAGGTCTGGTCAGTCATTCAAAAGAAAATCTTCATGCAATCAATGTATTTTGGCAACCTGTCATGTTGGGAGTGATCAATTAAGAATAAATGGAAAAGAGTGTGATCAATCAATAAGCCACTTCTGCATATTTAGAAGAGTGATGTCTAAAAAGTAGGAATTTTCAGAAAGCAGATTTCAGTTTAGCATGAGTTTACATTACAAACAGAACTTCCTCCGGAAAACCTTGTAGGGTAGCGTTATCTTCGCTAAATACAAAAAAGGTTTTTTTTTTGTATATATAATGAGGTGTGAAATCTCAGCTGCCCAGCACTATTTGTGTAGCCTGTATGCTTGATACGCACATATATAGCCAGCCAGACCGACTTGAAAACTGTCGGGAACATATCTTGATGATTTTGGTGACAGTCTCAGTTGATGGTTTCTTATACATGCTGCTTATTCAACGCAAGTAGATGTTTGAGTCTCGGTTAGATCTTTCAGAGATATCTAAAGTGATTTCAACCTAATTTTGTATCTAATCAGTTCAATACTGCTATCTACTCTCTGGGGGTTCTTTTTTTGTACTTCCGTCTCCATTTGGCTTTCTCATATACAGATAATTCAAACACTATGTCATATAAAACTTATTTTAACGATTGCTACACAAGCCAACTCACAAGAACGGAGTGATTAAAAAATCTATAGAGGAAAAAAAACTGTTATGGATGACACTGTCTGGGAGTAGTGACGCGCGAAACGTCACTCTTCAAACAGTTATAGACGTAAGCAAGCCAGATAGTCTCTCGGAATTCCCCACTGCTTATCTGAAATTTTCTTGTACACAGTCATAAAGAACATCTAATGATAGATGACGATTGAACTGTACTAAATCAACTTTGCATATTTTGGCTATACGCGTGCATGTCTCCCATTAGATATAATTTTACCTCTGCCTCCATTCTTTTCTCCTCTTCCCACTATATCTTTTTCTCTCCTCCCCTCTCTTTTCTCTCCTCTCACTCTCTCCTTCTCTCTCGCCTCTTCCTATCTCTCCTCTCATTCTCTCTCTCTTCCTCTCTTCCCCTTTCTCTTTTCTTTCCTCTCTGTCTGTCTCTTATTTCAATCTTTTTTCTTCTTCTTCACTACTCTTCCTACTTTCTTCCCCCTCTCTCTCTCATTTCTCCCTCTCTGTCATCTCTTTCTCTTCTCTTTCCCTCTTTTCTCTCCCCTATCCTCCCCCTCCTCCTCTCTCCTCCCCTATCTCTATCTCTCTCTCTCTCTCTGCATTTTCACATAAGTAGCATTTATGATGACGAAGTACACTCTACCAAAAGGTTTTGAGAGAAAGTAAAATAACGCGTCTAAACTTTCCTCATTTGAATTTCAAATACCGTAGTTTTCAAACTATTGCACATATTCCGTTCATTTTTTTTACGTCGTTAAAAGTACATGCTTCAATATGCAAACACTTTCATCCAAAAAACTATTGCATATCAGACGGAAATCTTTGAATGCCTTTAACTATGACCACACGGATGGAAATTTTGACCTGTTTGCGAACACCACCACATCAATCTGACTTGTTCCCTCGATAGAGTAGGAATTAGATAATACATAGGTATACTCTAATGTACTCCTCGTATATAGATTGAACAAATTTAGTAACTTCTGTTATGTACTGGTTGACGAGCAACGATCTTCATCCATTAAGCCTAACTTTGATTCGATTCAATCAAAGATCTCCGGAAAAAAATCGTGAAAATGCTTGTCATACATTGTTTTGCTTCATGTGATTGACATATTTTTGCAGCATGCAATGTTGGAGGTGATCAGTTGAAAAAATCAGAAAAAGGTGGGAAAAGTTACTTCTCTCACCTTATGTCGAATGACTAAAAACTTAAAATCTAAAAAAATAAAAAAACAAATTTTTAAAAAATCCCTTGAATGCAGCCGGGTACGAACTAGAAGCCAATTTAGCATTAACTCACACTGTGCATTGGGCATCTGCTCCAGTAAAAAATGATTTTGGGTCGGAATTTAGACAACAACAACAAATAGAAACGCTCTTTGGAGACGTAAGGAGAACATGTTTTAATCCTCAGTCTTATAGCTTCAGTGGTACAGCCTATATACATATATATATATATATATATATATATATATATATATATATATATATATATATATATATATATATATATATATATATATATATATATATATATATATTCATTCATTTGGACCAATTTTAAACCTATTTAGACCGGATTTTAGGGAACAAACAATAAAACACGTTTCAGAGACCTAATAAGGAGTAGATGTTTACGTTTTCAGTCGTCATTGATTTTATCTGTACGCGTAATAAATAAATAGATGGATAGCCATCCAGTTGGATCAACTTTGAAACCGAAGAAACCTTCTGACAGTTTTGGTGGCAGTTTTGTTTGACAGTCTCTAATATGGATATTTTCAGTTTCGGTGTAAAGTATGGATAGCGAGGAACCTAAATGCATTTCCCATAATCGATTACGCTACAAAAACTTCTAATAAACAAAATATGTGGTTATTATTTAGACAAGAAATCATTTGTAAAAAAAAAAAAATAACAGTTCATTGATATTGAAGTAAAACGTGCGGAATTACTGTGATCTTCAACACCAACAGCTGTTTGAAGAAATTATTGATCGTACCCTGATTTAGAATGGTTGGAACTTGGGAATATCAGGTGGTGTAAGAAGCTTGTGGCTCTTTGCCAGACTAACCTAGCCTTAGAGAATAATGAACGTACCCTGATAATAGCTTTCAGATTTGTAGTTGATTCAACAAACTGACATTGACTTGTGTTAGAGGGATAGGCAACCTTTGGTATAACGGGTTTTCTTGGATATCTTGTGCAGCTGTTTTGAAAAGCAAAAAGTGGCTAGATTCAAGGAAGAGGTGGTAATTATTACGTTGTACATGATTAAGAAATGTTTAACTTTCAATTTTTGTTAATAACTGATCAATAACACACAAAAACACATACACAGACACACACACACATATATATATATATATATAATTGAATATATATATTATCAGTATCATTCTAAAGAAATAGATATACAATCCGACAGAAATCGCCTGCTTTTGAAAACAATTGAGCAGGTATAGAAAATGAATGAACAAAATGAAAATATGAAGATAATGCAGTTATCGTCTTTTGATCAACAGTAAGGTTATTTAGCACTTACATCTTTGGATCGAGGATAATGTTTTATGTGGAAATTCATATTTTATCAATACGTTGAATATTTATACTGTGTGCAAGGTTTGGGGGCGTATAATGTTAGTAAGTTCAGCCATATTTCGATCAATCTAACCACTTTTAGCCATACAAAAAAGCTGTTTCCAAATGGTCATTCAGAAAATCCAAGAAAATGAGTCATTCTATGGGTTTTAGAATAGTAATTTCGCTGGAAAATCGAGTTTTTTTTCTCTCTCTGCTTTATCTTATTCTAAAATGAATGGAATCTGTTGACGCATACATGTACACATACCTAATGGTCGATCACAAACGACACACAGCAGGCACTACCATACAAGAACAAAGTGGACATTGAATCAGCAACGACAAAAAAAACAACACTTTTTTTTAAATTGCTAGTTCAATTAAACAGCTTGAAGACCCATACTAAAAAAATATCATCATCATCATCATCATCATCATCGTCATCATCATCATCATCATCATCTGCCGTTTAAAGTGAGTCTCTGGGCATTGATCTTCCTAGGGATTCACTAGTACTCTCTAGCATTGGCCTCCGAGCATTTTCTGATTTTGTCCAATTTCTTTCTCTCTGCCATCAATCTGCATATGATCTCAGGGGATCTATACTGTGAATTCTGATGTCTAGCAGTTGTCTGACATTCTTGCAACATGACAAGACCATTACCATTCGATTTTTTCAATGGTTTTCAATGACATCCTTGATTCCTGTCTTTTCTCTAATATACCGTCTTATGACCTCTCTATCTGAGGTTGAGCATGATTTTCTTATGTGCTTGCCTCATGGTTCTCAGTCCCAATGGTCTATTTTTTCCGTTATATTCCACGTCTTTGATGTGACTATCGGTGATTTTCGGTTGGAAACACTGGTTATATACTTTTCTTTTTAGAACACGTAGGATTTTCTTGTATTGCAAACACTTTCAACTGGTGCTGCTTCTTTTTTTGTTTTTGCTTTTTTTTTTTCGAAACCCAGCGGAGATAAACAAATGCCTAAATTGTTTGTACACACAATTTACCTGAATCTACCTTATAAGGGTATCATGGCCGATTAGATGAAACATATTAAAATGTCTATTGAAGAAAGCTTTTTCGGGGTCAGCAGGCTGTGCCTTATGAGATAACTTGATGTATTATTGATGATAGCCAGGCCACTAGGGACCAGTTCAGCAGACATAACCTACACAAATCTTCGAGAGTGGTTGGCTGGAGATTTTGATGTACTTTGATTTTTTGAGGAATAGCTTATTGGAAATTTTCCATTCTATAAGCGTCGTAGGTTCTTGTTCTGTATCCATACAGAATTGAAATTTTAACAGAAGAAAAATTGTTGTTGTTGTTATTATTATTATTATTATTATTATTATTATTATTATTATTATTATTATTATTATTATTATTATTATTATTATTATTATTATTATTTGGAATCTCACACCAGTTGCCTGGTGGTAACCGCTGGAGTTTGAGTGACAGGAAGTCTCCTCAAGTCTCCAGCCCTCCTCTCCTAGTACTCATAGGTCGCAGTAATTCTGCGATTTACCGTTTCACACCGGTTGCCCAGTGGTTATCGCTGAAGGCTGAGTGACAATAAGTCTCCTCAGGTCTTCAGCTAACGTCTCCCCTTTCTTTCGCCTATCATGTAAGGGCTACGATTCGTTGCAGTCCTTATATCTCTAGCACCTTCCTCAGTATCCGTGCAGTTCCCAGCAGTGCTAGGGTCTGTACGGTCTCAATCCTTCCCCTATTCCCGATCTCCTCCAGTCTCACTATCAGCATTTTTGGACAGTTCCTGGTGCGCCCACTATGACCGGTACTACCCTGGTTTTCATGTTTAACATCTTCCTTAATCCTCTTGCTAGGTCCTGGTATTTTTCCCGTTTTTGACTCTCCTTCTTTTTTTTTTTAAATTTGTATTTTTTATTTTTATTATCATTATTATTATTGTTGTTGTCATGCTACCACTAAAAACCCAATACTTCTTCCCCACTCAGTCTAGCAGGTATCAAAGTTTGCGTAATCAATAAGCAAGTAATTACCTTCAAAGAAAATCAAGTTTTATTCATAACACTATCAACTAAATTAATCAAACAATCCATCGAAGCGGGGTCAACTGATTTGCATAAATTCAATTTCTAGTGCCTATAATAAATTTTAAAGGATTTTTTTTCAATTATCTCGATACATTCAATCGCTTCCGTGTCCTTAGTGATAGTTTAGACCGTTTCAGAGCCTCAGCACTCAAATTATGGTTCTCTAGGGATAAATGACAAGAGCTGTGGCCAGCGTAATGGTGTTTTTTTATAATTTGATGTATATTAATGTTGCACCTTGGCCAAATGTAATCGGGTGCTAAATTTCCGCTCAACCCAACGATCTATAAGGTAACTTCGTGGGAGGAAATGCAAATGGTGCAGACCCCTTAGTCACATTGGTTCCACGAGTAGATACTAGCTTCGCTCCGAAAACGTCTTATTGTGAATTATCATTTTTTATTTTTAATAACTTATCATCTTTATCATATTTTTTCGAGAGTGCATTCGATATTGGTCGTGTTCCCTTCAAAATGAATGAATGGCATTGATCGAGAATAAAGAACAAGCGTGAGGAGAGACTTGAATTCAAATGCAATTTTACGTCTTGTCACTCAAACAATCTTTACTCAGCTCATTTATAAATATAAATGAATATAAAAAAAATTCAATTGCTGTATTATTTCTGAATGCCTCTACCATTATGCAAATAAAAATAACGGCGGAGGATCGAAATGAAGCAGTTTTCTTCAAACTTATTTCGTTGCAGAACCCTTCAACATTTTTTTTCAAATCATGGAACCCATATCTATATGATAAAGGAACAAAAATTGGTTCAAGGAGGGAATCTATACTATTGAAGCACATATAAATACTTTAGTGGCATCCTCAGAAGCACAATAATAATGAGTACGTATGTATTTGAAAAGAATGACCAAAGAGTTGTGTCATGAAGATGACAATACAATTCTTAACAAGAAATTTTGTTGAGTTCCTAATTCAGTTTGAAAACTGTATTGACCAGCAGGTCTGAAATAATGCCAATAAATTAGATAAAAATGTATGTTGAGAAAAGAGAGACAAATATGAAAACATATGATAAATTAAACATTAAAATAAAGATAAAAAACAAACTCAGTTATGAATTTGTAATTGTTCTGAAAAAAGAGAACGAGAAAATTAATGCAAAGAATATCACTGCTTTCTGGACTTCGTCTGAAAAATTGGTTTAATATTAGATAATTCAGTGAATTTGCATATTTGGTTCAGCGTCAAGTATGTTGTGATGTTCAGTTTTTGTGCCAATTTATCATTTTGAAAATGGTGGATACCATTTTTTATGAATTTTTTTTTATCAAAAAACACTTTATCTTGCCGAAATCCGGAATTTTTTTCCCACTTAACCCACTTTTCATATACCCTTATACAGGCAGTGATTTTAAAGGGTTAGTTTTAAATCTCTTGGCAACTGTAGAGTGACAATGCATTCAAATCACATATGAGATTTATCCTTCCTCTTCTATCAAAGCCGGTTACTCACTGTGGGAAGGGAAGCTTGCTTGAGTAAAAATTTGCAATAAAAAGCAACGATGAAATTAGAATTAAGATAGATAGTAGTCTAAAAATTGATGACTGATCTGGTTAGTCACTCAATAGAAAACACCGCATGACCTTGTTTTTTTGCAGTATGCAGTGTTTAGGTGATCCGTTGAAAAATTGGGAAAAATAGTTGAGCGATTAATCAGTCATTTTTCTCATCTTTTGTTGAGCCATGATTACTAAAAAAAGATTAAACTTTCAAATACAAGCGCGGGTACGCACTGAAGGATCAATTTAGCATAAATTTACATTCCAAATAAACTCCTACTAAAAACCTATTGTGGGAAGAAATTTTCCAAAAAAAACAAACTTTTTTTTTTTTACTTAGCATAAATAGTGATTAGGTTGTATTTTGAATTCGGCAAAATGAATTTACCTCAGTATACGTATACTTCCCACCTGGACACCTACTGCAGAGTGATGATTATCTTGTTAACTTCCTTGTTATCCTCATTCAGAGTCCAAAAGTGTAGTTCTGACTCAATCATAATTCAACGATAGACAAATGTATATGAGCTCAAATCATCACCATGATCGTCATCATCATGCTCTTAGCGTCTATCGTTGGATATAGTTTCGCCAGATCTTTCAATCACAGGCCATGCGGAGACAATACTCCCTGGACTTGTCTAATTCGTCATATTGACTGATATTTTGTCGGCCACAATTTCATACATCATCTGTGGTGATTCATATCGTGTGTCGTGATGTCCAGTGGTTGTCTGACATTTTCCCAAAACGACCAACACATTGTCATTCGAGCCTTCTAATTGCTTCTATGATATCTGACCATTTTTTTCTCTGATAAACTCGTATTGTCTTGTGATTTCTCCATCTGATGATGAGCATGATTTTATTTTGTGCAAGTTGCATAGTTCTCAGTTGAGGGTCAATCTTTTGATTAGGTTCCATGTTGCAGCTTCATCAAATAAAGAAGCACTTACCCACATGCGAATTTATACGTGTTTTTCCCGAATCATCTCGCATTACAGAGAGAACCGCTTATTGTGATCACTTTGAGACAGGGACTTTTACAAAATATTACTGACTAATAACATTAAACAAAAGCAAACAAATTGTGATGATTTACATTCATTGGTATAAATTTACATCCATTGATATAAACAAAACACTGTGTTATAAAATAAAAAAATTTAAACAACTTCACACAATGAAAAATCAATATGGATTCGAAATAAGATATTTTTCAAGATTTGTTATTCATTTTAAGTAAAGTTTTCGGGATCCACTTTTTCCGATAACAAAAAGCATTTGATAACATTTTCCGTGATTATAACAACGGCTTCCTTTGTACTTTGTATAACACTTTCTTCTCGCGAAAATCTCTGTCCGTTTTCCTGTTATTCTAATGCCCACCTCTTACCGATCGTTCAATAAACAATCTAAATGTTTGTTACGTATAATTAGATACTATTTTCGGGAAGCTTTTGAAAATAAAATAATCAATGGCTTCAGATTGATTTCGAGGCCATGCAACATAACGGGCAAGAAACAAACAGACAGCTCTTGTTAGTCACCCAATAGAAACCGACACATGACCTACGTCTTTTGGCAGTATGCTGTGTTAGGTGTGATCAGTAGAAATAATTGGAATGTGAGGTGATCGATATATAACATTTACTTCTCTTGCCCCTCTTTTTTGATCGTTGAATTGTGTGATTTAAAAAACAACAACAGCAAAAAACAAGTGGGCGGAAACTAGTGACCAATTTAGCATAAACCTAATTAGTAAATTAAACCTGTCCTAAAAAGAATATGGAGCGGAGGGGCTGAAAAACAAAACACTTTTTTATGTAGACATGACAAAGAGTAAAAGTTGAAATTTTCAGCCCTTTAGCTCCATTGGTACGGCGTGTACGCTCTATTCATAGATAGATAGATAGATAGATAGATGCATAAATACATGCATGCATACATGACCAACCAACCAACCAGTATTGCCAACTAAAAAACAGGAGAAACTTATGTTGACGGTTTTTTGTGACAGTTTAGATTGACGGTTTCTAATTTGCTCTCCTGTGCAAACGATTCGACTCAGTTCTCGCACTGATCCGCCTCTGTTATTCCCCAGTTCACATTTACGCATGCGCGGTTCATCAACAAACAAAAACAAATGTTTTTTTTTCTTTACGTATCATGGTCACCCCAAGCCATTTCTTTCCAATTGGTTACAAAAAAAGAGTTAATAATCCCACGAAATTCAAGTCCAGTAGAAAAAAAACCAAAAAAAACAAACTGTCCATAGTTTTGCGAAGGGTCATTAACATTCGACGAGTTTTTCGAATTCCGATCGGACTCCTTAATTGTTATTCGTGTTGTTGACACGACATTTTGATCGGTACATTATCCGGTATTTTTCAAGTGTACTATCAGAATCCTCTGTTGTATTTGTTGGTCAGGGTAGTCAATTCAGATAGGTTGTTTTTTGCGAAGGGTTAGGGTTGTGAGTCGAGTGTTGACAATGTTTAGAATAGTTTCAACATTTTGTCTATGATTCGAAGTCCAGGGTTGCCAATTGAGGTAAGATTTTTTTTTAAATTTCCCAAAGTTGGGAGTGACCGCCAGAGTCGAAAAATTGAAGAATCACCCCTAAATTGGCACCCCTGTCATTTTTACTATTGAAGAGAACATATATACCACCTCATCACATCTAGATAGTTCACTTGGAGTAGGCTCTGGAATGGATTGGTTGAAGCGTGGTGTCAACAATACACACAGCAATGAGGAGTTTAATCGTTCAAAGGATGTTTGAACGGTAAAAACATATTGAAATGGTTTATTAGCGTTAAAATTGTAAAATTTAGAAACACTAAATCTTGATATGTTTAAAATATGATTAAACGTGCGATAAGAGAGTTAACATGATTTACAAGCAATGAAATAGTCGTTAAAGTGGTTAAGTTGTTTATTGGTGTAAGAATTATGATATTTAGGAACATGTGTCACATTAAAAATGGGGGAAGCACTAAAAGAGCAATGAAAGATTTAAAATGGCCTTCGAGCGATAAAATGGTCGAGGTTATAATCATTAATGCTGTAAAGCAACGGTAAATTTCTAAGATGTGAGCTTCACTGCCCCGGGGAGCCTAGGTTAGCTCTTAGGGACACCGGAGTTGAGTTCAAAATTTTTGACGATACTCATAAGATGATTATAAAAATTCACATATTTGATTTAGATCAAGTATTCTAAAAATGGTCTTAGTACTTTCTCTCATGCTTATGGAAAATATTTTTATCAAATATTACTGTGCTTGTAAGTAATGATCCAACGAAGAGGGAAAGGAGGCATGAAAAGAAATGCAACTATTCAAAATATTCTGACTAGGGGTGCCGTGAAAATCCCTGAACACAAAAGGCGACGTGACTCGATAAGGTTTGGGAACAACTGCTGTAGAGGATTAAAGAAAGGCAGTTGCCAACCTTAAATAAGGCTTTTGTTAAATACTAGACGGATGGTTCTAAACTTGGGGGCGGAAATATCTTCCTCGTGGAAATTTTGAAATCTTTGGGGGGGTTTCAGCCCATTTCAATGTGTGTGTAAATGAGTTATGGGTGTTAGTTTAATTTGTCAGGGTCCTGACTGACCTAATTTGCTTAATGTAATTGGCTTGATGGAATACATGGATAACCGTTGAGCGGGTATCAAGAGGCTAGTAATGAAAAGAAAGAAGTGTATTCCAGTCAACGTAGAGATCATAGGTTTCCAATCATTTCCTTGATACTATTTCGCTAGTATGAATTTTTATTAACGAGATCGGGGATGATGTTGACAATTTTTATCAAA
Source organism: Thysanoteuthis rhombus (assembly GCA_963457665.1). Lineage (NCBI taxonomy): Eukaryota > Metazoa > Mollusca > Cephalopoda > Oegopsida > Thysanoteuthidae > Thysanoteuthis > Thysanoteuthis major. Next base: position 43,197,900 of record OY735228.1, on the reverse strand, counting down.
GGGGGATTGGTTGAAAATCGTTGAGAACAACTTCACTGGATTCAAAATTGCAGGCCATTGGTAGGGCTATAAGTTGGAGAGTCTTCTTTCCAGTTCAGTCCTTTGGCCAAACGGGGGCTCAGACACCAATGCCGTAAATTGGTGTGTCAGAAAAACGTCAACAGAAACTATCACCAGAATTGTCTACATTGTTCTTTTTTCAGTTTTCAAGTCGTTCATCCTGGCTGACTCACTATCCATGTATCATATGTACAGACTGTATCAATGTAACAAGTGGGCTGGAAACTTGGGCATTCATTGATTATAATGAAGTTTTCTTTTTTTGTTTGTTTTTCCTAAATTCTACCTCCCACGATAAATCCTTGGGGGGTAGGTTCATTCTAAATTGTTCTCTCAGTTTGTGTCTGCTTTTTTTTCTCTTTTTTCTTTTGGAAAAACTGCCAACAATAGGTGGGAGAAATAATTCATTTATCGATCATACTTTTTTTTCTAATCTTTCATTGATCACTATTAACATGGCGTTCTGCCAAAACACATTGGTCACGTAACACTTTCTATTGAGTATCCAACCATAACTGTTTAGTGGATCTTTAATGGCTTGATACTTTCGGGACTGACATAGCACACACCTAATGCCAAACAATATGTCATCAATAGCCGTTGTAAGTCCATGGCAGGGCAAAGACCCTGTTCCCATCTCGTCCCATGATGAGCGTGAATGTGCTAGCTTCTACCATCTCTCTATCTTGTCTATGGTCTTTCTTGCTGCGTTTACTGTATCACTGGCACAAATCAGTAAGCCTTTTGGTCCATCTGTTGCCCCATCCTGCAGTGTATCCTGCCCACCTCCATTCCTTTTTTTTCGATTATTCGCACCCACGGCCAGATTGAAGTCACTTGGTGCCCTAGCACAACTAGAAAATGATGCATTTACCTCGGCCCTCTCGTTGCCTAACTAATAAGATCTTCGAAAATTAAAGGTCATAATAATTTAGAATACGTTAGAAAAATACATTTTCCTGCAAAAATATATTAGTTCTCTAAAACATTCCATAACCAATAAAAAGTGTGCTAGACAGATTTTTCTCAATATCATTTGTGTAGAATATTTAATAATCTAAATGTTCGATCTAACCCTATATATAAGAGGAAAAATGAATAGTAAATCTGAACTTTCATGTCAAATAGTTTTAACAACTTAGAATAATTTGACTTGGGGAAACTGTAAATAACCTGTGGTTTCTTTTCTCTTCTAATGCCCCTGAGCACTTTTTTATTTTGCTTGGTGGGTAATCCAGGGCTGCTTGTACGATATCATTCATCCTGATACGCTGTCGGATAGAATATACTTGACCATGGTTATATAAAAGCATAGGATCAGGTTAATATTCCGTATAATTTGTGGGAATAAGCGAGTCATATTCACATGAAGACAAAGTGGGAAGTATCAGAAGGATAGAAAAGCGTAGTCTCTGAAGTAAGGAACGCAGATTTCAATGTTTGATTTTACATGATGATTGTTTCCTTATCTATCGTCTGGTCTTTAGTATTCCTAGGAACAAAACGAATTTGCCAATCTCCACACTTCATATTTGCACTCTGACACTTTCTTTAGATTTACATTCTCCCTTCTAAAGTGGCACTCACGTTTGAAGTGTCCTGAAAGGCTAAATCATGTACTCCCAGACACAAACGAATACTTCTACTACTACTGCTGCCGCTGGTGGTCCCCAAAACTACAGATCAAGCATGCACACAGGTTGCTACTCGTGCTACTGATTCATTTTCTGTTTCACGAGGTTCCTACTGACGAACAGCGGGCGGGCGCGATACATGTACCAGTCATCAATAATATTGAATACAGGTATCCCCTGCTGTTTAGGTATTCGCTTTTTTTTTTTTTCTATCTTTCATTTCACGTTTTAGGAAGTAGAGGAAAAAAAGCAATAATGGCAGTCAGTGTGGTAACGAGCCGTCATAGGGCCATACACCCATCTCCTTCCTCTTCTACATACAAGTTTCCTGTACCTTCCTTAAACCTAAGTCCACCATGAATCAGCCTCATATAATGTGAACATCAATTTGGGGTCTACGAAAAAACTAAAAAAATTCCGTTATCAATTAATGATAATTGCTTTTCAACGTACGAAATGCTTTTATAGGAACGCTCCACTTTCGAATATCTAGGAGAAACCTGTAGTATGTACGAAGCTACAGCACATCCTATTTACGCGTTAGGGGTTAATTTTGTTAAGAATCCACTTCAAAATTCCGTGGAAGTATTCATTCATTACCGTCAAATCCATCATAGTAAGGCCCGAAACAAAAACATCTATATACTAAGAAGTGCAACAACAAGAGAAACAATAAACAATATTCGCTATAAAATGCATATCTCTTTTGGCACAAACAATTAATATGCTGGAAACTCAATACATATATACATGCAGTATGTGTGTGTGTGTGTGTATGTGCAATATATATATATATATATATATATATATATATATATATATATGTGTGTGTGTGTGCAATATTTATATATATATATATATATCTATTGTGGTACTGGATGGATTAATGGATAGTCTATAGCACACACTGGAGAGTTGTAATACAACGAAACAGCTGTCTGCAGATGACACAATTATCTAATTATTATATACATGTATATGCACCCGTGTGTGTGTGTGTGTGTGTGTGTGTGTGATACTTTTCAATGAGAGCACAAATACCACACTCTGATCCTAGGTAAAGAAACGGGGATTGATAGTTTGATAGATATTTTGATCCTATGCTGGAGTACCGATCCATACATCAAAATAATCCTCTCTTTTTGACAGAAAAAGTATATTTTGCTCGACACCAGCGTTAACCAAGTAGCTGATTGAGCAGTCCTAAATCCCCTGATAAGATAAACAAACGAATATTGCGCAGGACTTGGAATCATCTCCACCTAGGAAGCAGTCTATACGCAGCCTTGTTCCTACCGTCTAAGCTAACAACACTCTGATATTACATATATATGTGTGTGTGTGTGTGTGTGTGTGTGTGTGTGTGTGTGTGTGTGTGTGTGTGTGCGTGGGTGCATGAGTGTGCTATCCAAACATTCGGGGAATTTCAATTGATCAACCAATCTGTTCATTCTTCAAGTCACTCAGCTTTTTCTTAGTCTCGCCTGATATTTCATTTTAATTAGAAACCCCTTTCCTATCATTCATTCATCTTTGAATAAGCTATTTGGAGCCTCAACGTTCCCTAAAGTTCTGGGTTACATATCGTATAGTCATATGCACATTCACAAACAATGTCCTCAAGCATACATAAGTATATAAGTTTTTCCACATTGAATACTTGAGGAATAGAAACGAATGGTGATCTGTAGGGGCTTTATCCAGTGAGGATCGATGACATGGGAGAACTTCCCTTACTATCAATGTCATTTTTTCCTCAGTTTGTTTTGTGATCACATCTTGGAGGATAAGCCCTATTCTGTTTAACGAAGCTGGCCAGTTCAACGTAATTTTTCGTTTACACAATTAAATTACTGGCAATAAATGTCGGCAGTAATGGTTTTTCCTTCGAAGGGGAATCGAAAATTTGTCTTACGGTTGGGCTGTTCTCATTATTGATAGATAATATTTAATTGAACTTCATTGCTATTTGTTTTTATCTCCATTTTGAAAATGCGTAATTTCTTTCCGAACTGGAAAAATACGTAATTACTTTCCAACTACCCTGATATCCGGAAATATAAATGTGTACAAAACTGATTCAGCACGCAATCAATCCAATTGTTGTTATTGTTGTCTTATTCCTTGCTAACAATATATATATGGGATCTCGTCCGATCACCTAATTTAAGCAACATTGGACATTGGTCAGTATATATATGAATGGCTGTCTGGAGATATCAGGTGCTGTAATCAGATGAGGAGGCATCTCCTGTAGCCAAGCTGGTTACCTAATGTATTGAACACTTTTTTTTTTTCCTTTTGGAAAAGCTTCAGCCAGGTCGAAATAGGGCAAACGGAATTCGGGGGAAAACACTTCGTCCATACTAAAAGTCCAGGTATAGCAGCTAAAAGCTATTCATCTACGGTCAACCTTAGCTGATGGGTTCCTCCGTCTTCAAATCATTTGTTACATATCTTATTGCAGCGGATTTTGATATTTTATATCTAAATTCAGATCTATCGCAAATTTTTTATATTTCTTATCTAAATTTGGATCTATTGCTAATTCAAATATTTTATATCTAAATTCAGATCTGTTGCCAATTCAGATATTTAATATCAATTTAGATGTATAATTTCAGATAGAAGATCTGAAATTTATTGTTCTTAATTATGTTTATTAGATTTCTCTGAATTCGCTGATCCAACAAATTCCAGACTCGACATTGCTGTGCTCGGTATTCTGTCTAACGTGTACAGCGAATATCAACTCCGTATAATGGCCAATTATCGAGTTATCTCGAAGCATACACAAACGTAAGTGCGCACATCTGCCCACAGGGATTCCTCAAATTACAGTCAGAGGAAAAAATGTGAAAAACAATGAATGGGCCCTTCTAATGGAACAAATTTGTTTTAGTTTCTCTTGTAAATTGAAAAAAAATCATTACCAAGTAGAATTCATCTACAGATATTCTTAGCTGTTTTAAAGTTTGTTTTACATTACTTTTTCGTCGTTACCAGAGAAAAGCAAAAGAAGTCTTCATCTTTTGTTAAGCAGCAAGCCATTATAGAAGTAGAGCGCACCTCTTACTTTCTCTTTCACATCACAGCATCCTATACCTCCGACCTGCGCAATCTCCAATGACTCAGTCTGACATAACACATCCACCATTTTAGTGATCTGAAGACGCCCAAAAATGTCTCCGTATAAATTGTTGGTAATTGCTTATTCGCTTCACACTATTTCAGTTTACGAACAGCTTTTAAAATAGGAAAGCTCTACTTTTGGATGGTTTTAAACCTGTGAACCAGTGAAATTATTTATGGTTAGTAACTGGGAATTCGATAGATTACTGTAGGTTCGGCGTAATGTTTAGTGATGTAATTGCAAAGTTTGTTATGTCTCAAACGAATAATTGTTCCATTCAAAGTCTTTAAAAACAAGTCTGGAAGATCACGCAATAGGAACGGTTACTTGACCAATATTTTTTGGTAGGATGCTATGTTGGGATCGATCAATCGGAAAATTAGAAGAAGGGGTGATCAATGAATAGTCCCCATCCTTTTGTTGGGTACAGATCACTAAAATTGTTTGAATCTTTAAAAAAAAAAAAAACTTTGAATGCTGCGGGACAGAAACTAATGGATCTGTTTTTGCATAAACTTAGATTACAAATTGAACCACGAATTACATACTTATTACGGGGGAATCGGGGGAAAGAAAAGAAAAATCTTTGTCAACTCGATAAACGTGTACATCTTGGTGCAGTGTGTACGCATGTTACATACATGCATGCATACATGCATACATACATACATACATACATGCGTACGTAGTCAGTGAGGCAGCCAGACCAACTTGAAAACTGGAGATACCAACGTTAGTTGTTTTGATTTACGTCTAATAGGATCATGTACAGAAGAATTGAAATCTGGGAAGGAACTGTATATTTTGTCTGGAAAAAAAATTGCGAACTTATCAGAAAAATTTTTGAATTGTTGAAGTCAGATGAAAACAGTCATTTTTCATGATGCAGTCTAGGGAGTGTTATATCAATTATATCTAACATATATGATCGATAAAGTCTTATACATGTATACTTTATATATGTTTGCATTGATAAAAATTTATATATATGTTAGTGTGAATACTTGCACGTAGCAGATCCCAGAAGTTTTCAAATGTCACTAAGAATCTACTCACACACACACACACACACACACACACACACACACACACACACACATATATATATATATATATATATATACATAATGAATTCCAAACCTGCCACCGTCAGGGTAGCCACTTCAATGTAGAGTTATTTTTACCATTTACTTATAACCATTCCGTCGAATCATATATCCATTTCTTAATAATACACCCACACACACATGCACTTATATTTATTTATACCATGGCTTGGCCCTGTAATAGAAATTTTCGATATGATGCACATGCAAGCTAACAAACCGATTAATTATTGTCGTAACAACATAAACATACATAGCTATCTTTCTCACTCTCTCTCTCTCTCTCTCTCTCTCTATATATATATATATATATATATATAGTATATATATATATATATGTGTGTGTGTGTGTGTGTGTGTGTATGTGTGTGTATGTGTGTGTGTGTATGAGAGAAGGGGAGAGATATGCATATATATATATACGTATATATATAGAGAGAGCGAGATAGAGACAGAGACAGACAGAGGGGAGGATCATCAGGGAATAGGGAAATCCCAAACTAGAGGATATTATAGAAGTAATTGAGCCAAAATTTGGGATTGAAGGAGCATTTAGCAAGAAAGGAAGACAGCAGACATGAGCAAAAGACAACTGATTGGTGCCAATGGGACAGTGAACACCGTCTGAAAAGATCACACACCAGATGAAGGCATGACAGGAGTTCAGCGCTAAAGCAGTTATCGTGGAAGGAAATAGGAAAGGTAGCCTTTGTTCAGAAGTAGAGTTATAATGGCAGATGACGATGATGATGATGATGATGATGATGATGATGATACCAATGAGATTGGATCTATGAGTTTGTAGAGTGACCTGGTTATCAGCTTATTTTCATTTGAAATTTTCAACGTTATAATTTTAATCTGCATTATAAAGGAGATTCGTTTGGTTGTAAGATTATGTCTGCTGCTTCTTTCTATGCTCAACCACTACGTAATTGGAATAGACACATTATTATCCTCGAACAGCACACATGTACACACACACACACACACACACATATATTTATATATATATATATGTGTGTGTGTGTGTGTCTGTGCGTATATATTACATATACATGTCATATGCGTATACAAACACTCAAGTATAAATACACTCACACACACACGCACACAGACACAGACACACACATACACACACATACACACACACACACATATATATATATATATATATATATATATTCGCGTGTGTATGTGTTTATTGTAAAACATCTTTTCGATTGGAAACTATCAACCGTGGCTGT
>OY735228.1:43178220-43180720 GCA_963457665.1 Thysanoteuthis rhombus | reverse complement strand
CCGACGGAGGTTTACTGTAGTAGTAGTAGTAGTAGGAATAGTATTAGTAATATTGGTCATAGTAGTCACTGTAAAGGTATTCGTGGTCGTCATCGTCGTCGTCGCTGTCTTAGTCGTCGACATAGTGGATGCTCTCCCGACGAATTATTGGTGTGTCTATCGACTGTCAGGAGAAAGAGGAGAAGAGGAAAAACAAAACGTTGGTTGGGCGGTGAGGGTCGGGAGTGGGAAGTAAAAAGGCGGAGTTTGCTATCGATCCAAAAAATCTCTCCGCTCCTCCTCCTCCCTTTCCGTCTCCTATTCCTCCTCTTTCTTCCAACCCCTCCTTCCATATCCCTTCTTCTCTCCCTGTACTTTTTCTGTCACGCATCTGTTATCTCAGCTGTGTCTCTACATCCTTTTCTTCCTCTTGCTCCACCCTCCCTTTTCTCTCCTTCTTTCTTTCTTCCTTTCTTTTTCTCTTTTTTTACCCCTCTTTCACATTCTTGTTGTTTTTATTCTTTCTCTCAATCCCTTCCCCTACCAACATCTCCCTCGACACCCACTACTAGTTCCTGGACTTCTTTCTATTTCTCTCTGATCTGTCTCTCGATTTGACTAGTTTATTTATATTTCTCTATGGTTTCCCGCCTTTCAAGACCAAATACTTTTACCCGCCGCTTGACAGCTTTCTACTTTCACTTTCTCTTTCACTTTCAGCTTCCTTCCACGTTTACGATTTCCTCTATCTCCTCTCTCTCACGTCGATTTTTGGAGATTACTTACGTCTTACCACTCTCCCCTTCATCCTCCACTTCAACTTTTATTACCTTCTTCTTCTTCTTCTTCTTCTTCTTCTTCTTCTTCTTCTTCTTCTTCTTCTTCTTCTTCTTCTTCTTCTTCTTCTTCTTCTTCCGACTTCTTTGCCACATCCACCAATATTAACTCTTCTCTCCACTGTTGATTTTGACAGCTTCCTCTCCACCCCATGAAAGAATAGACAGTAACTCGCAACCAAATTCGACTCATACAAGAGATGCGCACGCAGACCTGCAAACGTAAACAAACGCGTCGATAAACAAAAAAGACACGTGCACATACACATAACTGCGCAGACGCACAAAGTTGCCCCGTGTGTCCAACAGCGCATGCACACATACGCACACGCACACGCAAGCACGCACACTGTTGAATTTCCTAAATAGTAGTCGTCATTGCATTTGGTGTATGTTCGTTGGTGTGTCCAGGACATTTTCGGCTTGTACCACACAGCCAAACTCCTAAACAAGAAGAACACACACACACACACACACATACACATACACACGTACACACTCTCTCCTTCTCTATCTCTTTCTCTCACATACATGCACACACGCACACCCACAAAGGAAAGCATAAACCAGCCCACACATACATACATGCACACGGATTGATAAATTAAAAAAAAAAAACGCATATATTTTTCAGCAGAGAGACATCCATTCACAGGCGCAAACGTCGACCACAGCCACGCACGCTGTCAGACAGGCACCGTAGTGATAGTCACATCACAACGCCGCAAGAATGTCACTCTTCTCTCCTTAGACTAACGTCTATACATGCCGGTGTTTTCTAATATAAAAGACATACGCACGCACGTGCTTCTATCAACAAATGGACGATCTTGCTCTCTCTGATTTCTATCCTGTCATCCTCACCACCTTTTCTCTTTAAAGTTCTAAGGTATACGCGTGCGTTGAGTATTCGGTAAGTAGGCAGGAACACGTTTCCCCAGAACTGAGTAGTCTGTAGTTAGTTACACGTTGGTTGGCAAACGCGCTAGCTAATCGCAGCCGGCTTTTGTAACACAAGCACACATACTTATACACATATATAACAATACACACACATGGAAAATATACAAACATACGATCATATTCACACTATTATCATAAATATTTTGTTTCAATAAGCAAGTCTGATACGCGATCACATTGAAAAAAAAAAGCATCTACTTCATGTAAATGAAAAATATTTTGAAAAAAAAAAAGTTATTCAAAAACAAACACAGAGGTTCTCAAGCCGACGGAGTAGTAAGCACTTAAGAGGAAGAAAAAGAAAACATAAACAAAAGTGTATCCCAAAACAGAGCAATCAGGTATTCAAACCTAACAGCGTCCATACATTATGTTGTATGCGTACATATGTAAATTTTATATATTGTGATGAGTGTGAGAAATTGTTTATTCGCTTATGAGAATAATTGGCATTGAGCAAAAGGAGAAAATACGGAAAAGTCAATGAAAAAAATGCAAGAAATCGGAAAGGAAGCGGAGAAAGTACTTGTCAAATGATAGGATGTGATTTTTCATATTATTTCCTACGGAAAAGAAATACCTAATCCCTGGATACTCAATTGGATTTAATACCAATATCGACCTTTCGAATTGATTCGGTGATCTCAATATTTAAAAAAAAAAAATCAAGCTTGGAATCGAAAAAAAAAATAGCAAGTATAAAAATCATATATACACGTGAT
>OY735228.1:43123220-43173220 GCA_963457665.1 Thysanoteuthis rhombus | reverse complement strand
ATGATAATTAGTTTCCGAATGCTATGAAATGATAAATGATTAATCACTAAATACAAATCGTCACCGAACAAACGTCTTTCGGTAGCATGCTGTGTTGTTGGTGGTTATCAATTAAAAATTTGAAAAAAAAAGAAGGTGATCCTTGAATAAGTCACTTTGCACACATTGTGTTGGGCCTTAACCATTAGGAAAGTCCGATTTTCAGAAAAAAGAATAAAATTAAAAAACAAATGCTAATGCTACCAGACAAAAATCAAAGGATTTTTAGCATGAAATTACAGAGCAAATTGAACCCCACCATCACCCCAAAAAACACATTCTGGGGCGGATTTTTTTTGCAGACATAACAAGGGGTATATGTCCAAATTATTTAGCCTCTAGCTCCACTGATGAGGCCTCTATGCACAATACATGCTCAGAAATTCAACTAGCTAGACCGACTCAAAAACGTAAGAAACCAATATTGACAGATTTGCTATCAATTTTGGTTGATGGTTTCTAATAACCGTATAAGATTGGGCAACTTATATCACCTAATCGTAGTTTAATAACGTAAACTGAACTGGTATGGCTACGTCTCATGATCATCAAGGCTTACCAAAACGTTCCTCCAGACATAGTGGGGGGACAGAGCAGGCATCCCCGGCAGAGAAGGAAGGCAACGCCCTAGAATGGATTTTAGAATAAGATTGCTGAACTAGTGATTTAGGGTAAAGCATAAGGTTTTTGCGAGATCTCTCAACTGAACCTTCCAGTAATTTCATACAATCCAGAGTTTCACAACCAGAGTAACGGATAACAGGTCTAATTAATCGATAGAAACCGTCATTTGACCAATATATTTTGGCAGCAAGCCGTATTGGGGGCAATCAATTAAAAAAATGGGAAAGAAGTGGTCAATGAATTATTTATTTCCTCGCCTTTTGTTAGATATTGATCACTAAAACCTCTCACTTTTAAAACACAAAATAAAGAATCGATTTAGCATAAACGTACATTATAATCTTATCCTTATAACCAAAACTATCCCGTACAAACAGACTTTTTTTTAGAAGTAATAGAAAGTAAATATTGGTATTTTTAGCCATAGAACTTCATTGTTGTAGCCTGTTAGAGTGATATATATATATATATATATATATATATATATATATATATATATATATATATATATATACACACATACATACATACACACACAAAAACACAGGCACACACACACACACACATACACACACACACACACACACACACACACACATATATATATATATATATATATATATATATATATATATATATATATATATATATATGTATGTATATTTACCTACCTAGATAGCCAGCTTGACGGACAGTCAGCTGGACCAACATGAGAACTGAGGAAACTTATGTTGTTAGTTTTTATGACAGTTTTGGTTTATGGTTTCGAACAAGTTTCTGATGCTGACCAAGCTGTATATGTAGCGTGCTTGATATTTACTTGATTCAGTTATGTTTGACTCAAGGCAACATTATTGGCGTACCCAGGGGGCAGTGGTCAGCAAATAATCATAATGTTGGTTGGACACGTACGAAGTTGAGCAAAACCCAGAGAAAGTCTCAGAACAGGTTGGGATTTGAGGAATTTGGTTGCTAAGGCATCTCTGGATCAACATAAGTCATGTGATAGTAATTCAATCGTACCCCCTAGGCATAATATTTATAAACATCTCATGCGCTTGAATCATTGGGAATATTACAAACTTTCATCGAATAAGTATTACATATGGATAAGATACTTAAATCCAATACACACACAGACACACATATTTACGTAACAGGAAAACGAAAACCACCACGTGACTGATCTTCTGATTCTGACCAGTCTTTTGATTGCAAACCATCTTGAAGATGATTTCTGAAACAATTGGCAATCGGAGGGATCAATGAATAAGATAGATCACACACCTTTTGCAGTACAGTGATCACTAAAAAAGAGCCTGAGTTAAAAAAAAACAAACAACAACAAAAAACAACACAAGCATGGACGAGTAAATTAAGGGGTCTATTTTGTATGAACTTAGATTACAAATTGAACAGCCAACTGACAACCTACTTTGGGATGGTGATAAAAAAATAAAACATTGAATAATAAGGAGTAGAATTATCAGTCCTTTAGCTTCCTTGATACGATCTGTACAAATGGTACATACATTGCCCACCAATCAGACTGAACCAATCTACGTTGATAGTTCTGGCTGTTTGTTTTGATTTGATAGCTGGATAGATAGATAGATAGATAGATAGATAGATAGATAGATAGATGGATAGATAGAAGTAAATATGGATCAGACCAAGGCAGGGATACGTAAAAAATAATCTATTGCTCTTCCTTCAGAATATAACATGCATCATTCATACTAATGCAAGCTAACAAACACACACACACACACACACACACACACACACACACACACACACACACACATATACACGCACACGCTTGCATGCATGTACTCCCAGAAAATTTAGCTAAGTTTAGTTTTATGTCTGCTTGCATTTTTGGATGGATGATAATTATTACAACTAAAATACCCGTCACTTTGTTAACTGTATACCTGGGGATGAGAATGTAAAGTACTGCAATATCTGAAAAATGAATTGATAAATAGATAAATAAATAAGAAAACAAATAGGAGTTGCCTGAAGTGACCGTCCTCAGCGCTTGACCGGATCTTCTGCTCAAGGACATCCGGAAACAAGATCAATTCCACCTCATTTTATTTTCACATTTTGCTTCTTTTTTCGACGGCCAAGTCCAGTTGTCTTCCATTAGTGAATAGCTTTAGGTTCAACCCCTTACTTTTTTGCGTATCCATTTCCTGCTTCTCTCTTCCACTGAGATTCACTTCCCAGAATGTTTTTTCTCACCTCAGCCTTTTCCATTTCTTTTTTCAATGTGTAACAGACGGAAAAATAATACACATGAGTGAGACAGACGGAAAACAGACAAATAGATGTGTTTGGACACGTTTCTCATGATGATATAATTTTGCTGAGTTCAGTGACATTTATTCCTCGATTCATTTTATGAAAAAATACTTATAATTATGAATAAATGACTATTATCAGTATATATCAATATATTCGTAGTCTGATAATCTTGGTTGGTGTAGTCACCTAACAAAGGATCTTGAATTTTTCGGCCTCCTTCAGTTGCCCATCTTATTGAATAACGTCTTTGGAATTGCTAATCGAAATGTTCATCCATTCCATGGAGATAGATTACACTAATCCCACTGTACCCACAAGGGAATATCTAGTATCAATGAAATGTCCCAAGTTTTCATGCTCGAGGTGACACATCTTATTTTTACCCCTGGAAAAATCCAACAAAGTCATGAGAGAAATTAATAATGGACTATGGATATTTCTATAAAGATGTTACTCTCGTAACAATCATATTTCCTGGAAGGTTTTCAGTTTTTGTTCGGTCAATTAGAGAAGTCTGGTGGCGAATGCAATGCTTGACCTTCAGTACCTGACCCGGGGATTGAACCCCGAGCGGATACTAAGGGATAATTATCTGATACTAGATATCCCCTAGCATGGATAACAACATGAAAATAATGGCTGTGGATTGGATATGCGGTTAGATTCGAGAATCCTCGAGGCTACCGAATACAAAGATGGCAACATGATACAAGGGCTCTATTATCGGGATGATAACAACAAATGTAAATATATCAACGTATAAGTTTCCCTTTGTCCAACATAAAGCTCAATGGTTACACATCAAACAGCGTGCAATGATCTGTTGAACTTTTTGTATCGTACTTTTTACTGATCCTAGTTTAGATTGACTCAAAACGATATATATATATATATATATATATATATATAAATAAATATATATATATAAATAAATAAATTGTTTTTGAATCCCCGAAACGGTTTCATGGTTACATGGTAAACGATTGATGATCTCAACAAGAGAAAATTTACGCATATTACCGTATGATTATGTGTAAAACATGAAAAGAAAAATGAAGAAAATTACATGAGTCGAAATAACCATTTTGATTGACCAACATAAGTCATGCGATAATAATTCAACGATACACCTCTAACAACGTTTATACACGTTTCATATCTTCAACGCATTTGGGCTTTTGATCAACTCTGAAACCCGCTTGCCAATATTAAGGTGTGAACGAATCATATTAAGTTATGGATTTGATTAGGTTGATAGATCACTAACTGCCATCATTGTATAAACAACTAGTAGATTAAACAATGCAACCCATGGTGACTCAAGAAACTAGTGTGATTCTTTTCTCTACTTCTGACACATTCACTCGTCTTGGAAGCAAATAACAAGGGTGAATGGAGCAAAATAGTTTTGGAATTAGATTTGATTGAGAAGCAGCAACAACCACCTGAGTATAAACAAGTAACAAATGCTCCGTGAACAAAGCAACCCATTGCTACTCTGTATTGAGAGAGTCACGAGTAATACAAGTCGTTGTTCGTTATCTAGGCCCAAGTAAATGTCATCAGTATAGGAAAATTGGTTGTGTAACTGTATATATTAGATGTTATGCCAACAATACACACACACACACACACACACAAATACACACACACTCATGCAGAACCATACAAAGCCACAGCATTGCAATAATTACAATTATATATATATATATATATATATATATATATATATATATATATATATGTATATATATATATATATAAGTACAAAGAAATTCAAAACAAAATAGGGGTATTTCTGTAAAATAATTAAATTTCTCTTCATTCTTTCATTTTATTCTTTGTTTGATTCATTTGCAGAATATAGATTTGCCTTTTTCAGCGCCTGTCGTCGAAGTGAAAGGGAAATATTTGTGATTGTATTAATTTCTATTTTGGCCTCTCGGTGTGTGGGTGTTGTTAGAACTATCATTTATCGTTTTCTTCCAACTGACTGACTAGGAATTATTGAAGAAATACATAAAATAGTTCTTTCACTCAGTTTCTCGAAGTTAATGATGTTTTTATCCATGCAATGTCGAGAGATTGCTGTGTATGTGTGTGTGAAGTCAAGTGAAATATATGTATATATGTATGTGTGTAGAGGTGTGTTTGAGTATCATGAATGTATACATTGTATACCGTATTTGTCTGCATTAGTATAGACATACACCGATGCATGTATATGCAAAGATATTCATACATGTATGCAAAAATAAATTTGAATTAATTTATATATATATATATATATATATATATATATATATATATATATATATATATATATATATAAAGAAGTGTGCATTCATGAACATATATGTTAGTTTCAGCATGTATGTGTATGTGTGTGCATTTTCAAATTACTCCATAACCAGAAAAACTATCCCCTCATTTCATCTTAAAAAAGGCTGTTCTGTAAAGAAAATTTAGATATATCTCGGCTATAATTTTCTTTTTCTATCAAATCTCTATGCCTTATTTGAATTCTGTTTCTCATCACCAATGGATCTTCATCTTTTTTTTTTTCAAAATATAAAATCGAGAATTCACCTTATAAGGAGTGGATGTTTCCTTAGTTGCAAAACAAAACCTAATTGATTTTCTGGTTAAAAAAAATAATCAAACCTTCAACTCATTATTAATGAAACTATAATTAAACACTTGAATGTGTTTAAATGAATGATCTTAAAATTTTCTTCTCCATTTTCGAATAATCATTTAGATGTGTCCTTTCCCAGTCCACGAGTATCTAACAGCTTGTGTTTTTGTGAATGGCCTTTCATCACCATCATCTCTAATCGTGTGTTTATGTGATCCTGATTTTACGCACGTGACAGGTTAACAGCTATTATAATATTTGAGTTCTAGGCTAATGTGATACATATATATAGAGAGAGAGAGGGGGAGAGGGATATATGATATGGGATATATGAGTCGACAAAATGATCAAAATTGCATTATATTATGTTAAAACTCTAATTGAAATGATCTTCCGTTACTACTCGGTGAAAGCCACAACCGTCGTAGACAACGTAAATAAAATAGACAATCAATGAGAATAGGGGCTCCAGCAGGTATCGAACCTGCAATTGATACGGCAGCTTCTTCAACGTAGCGTTGCTCTTACCATTGAGCTAAACAGTGGTTGGTTATACGGAGCATTCTTTTTTCTTTAGGTTATTTGTTATATTCACATTACCTAGGCCGAATGATAAATCAACCGTGCAATCACGGAATACCATTTCAAAAATATTTCCGATATGATATAACGCTATCTATCTATCTATCTATCTATCTAACTGTCTATCTATCTGAAATAGAAATGGCACTTCCTGTATAGAGATGAGTCATAAGTATAGTTATTCTGGTTTAGAATTTAGCTAAACAATATAGATATCCTCTAAGCTAAAGTAAGTATGGCACAAGTGTACATCATTTGAGTACTTCATGAGGATTACACCTGCTACACTAACGGACATTCTGTGTGACACAATTATCTTTCAGCGGGCATCTCCATAAGCCATATCATAATCACTGGAAATTGCACGAAGTAGAAAGATGTCCATGCAGTATTGTCTACGGAACAGTGTAGTGAAACCTAATCATTGTAAACAACCAAACAGACAATAAGCATATACTAAAACACAGCATTCTATTCAGAGACCTTATATTAAACAAAGGAAAGATTTTAACGCAGAGAGAAATTAGTTCTGATTTAGAATCCATGCACTGAAATGGCGTGTGCTGTTTTAAACATTTCCCTGTTGAGTAATTGCAAAATTGAAACATCAAGCCACGTGAAATGTAAACAAAAGGATCGCCATTGAACGGCCCTTCCTTTCCATGCATGGATCACACATCTTCCATCAATACCGTGCATACCTGTGTAAGAGTCGAGTCCCTAATTTTAGTTCTTTCTAGATGAACCATGGTCAAGTTTTACTTTTTGACCATTGGTTCTTGCATAATATTTCTGTTTTTCTTCATCGACATTCCTCCTGCATTAAATGAACAGTATTGATTGGTAATAACGAATAAAAGATGTTAAGTCACAGGCCTAATTGTTAGAGTTCCGTCTTCTCGTGAAAATGTTTTGACGATTGGGCCATGGATGCTTTACCTAGATGTGTTTTAGTTTCTTTTTAAACTTTACGGTTTTATTTCTAGTAGCTGGTAAAAGTAAATCTGTTTTGTTGTTGTTGTTGTTGCTGCTGTGGTTGTTGCTTTTTGAAAAATGGTCTATGAGTCCGCACAAGGCTTGCAGCTGTGGGGTCAACCTCTGTTCCTCCTGTTATTCCAACTGAAGATGACCTCCGAAACTTTTTGTATAAAATTAACAAAAATATATATTTTTTCATAAAAAAGTACATATTTATTGGAAAAGAATAAGTTGATACGTTTTGATTGATGAATCGTCCTTAACATCAGACCTCTCAATTTTGCTCAATCAGTAACACAGCCTGCTAGCAGTCATTTGACCGTGGATTCAGATTTCAGTTTGAATATGTGGATTTCATATATTTCAATTCGATTATCTCCCCTAATTTTTTTAGGGTTTTTACCGTTGGGAAACCCAGCTCCAGACTTTGTACTTGGGTTTGTCAATTAAGACACTCATACTTCTCTTTTGCAAGTATTTGTTTTAATAATAAGGTAGAGTATTACCCTGTGTTATGTAAGGATTTCTAGATATGTTATATAACCAGACAGCAACCAACAGCTTCATCGTTTGGGCACCAGATATGATTCCATCGTGGATGCATCATTGCGAGGTGGCCTGTGGAGCCAGTCTGTCTTCAGACTGGCTTTGGAATCAGAATTATTTTGAGGATACTTGCCAACCATCACCAAATGCCCCAATGTCTTACTATTCCTCCATAGCTAGGGGGGGGGGTCATGGATGCATGCCTTTCCCAAGTTCGAAGTGAACAGCTAGAATTTGTCTCGGATGGCATTCTCCGTGCCTCAACCATTTGCTCAACTTGAACCTTTATAAGTAGAAAAAAAAAGAAAATCAAGCATGGAAGAGATCCAATTTATTATGTGCACCTAAACGTCATGTATGTAGAAAGAATATTGTAACAAGTCTGGTTAGACATTCGATAGGAGCCATGCCGTGACTGAGGTCTCTCGGCAGGATGTCGTCTTTGTGATGATTAATTGAGAAAACTGGAATCCCCTCCCCCTAAAAAAAAAAAAAAAGCAAACAGAAACTGAGGGATCAATTTAGCAAAAACCTACATTGTGAATTGAACTCCTCACGGGAAACTTATTTACGGCATGAACCGAAAAAAATCATCATCATCATCATCATCATCATCATCACCAGTCTTTTAACGTCCATCATTGGACATAGACCTTCCCTGGATTCGCTACAATTCTCTATCATGGGCGTTGTAGAGCCATTTTTTTTTCTAAATTTGTCCAGTTTATCTCACTATCTTGTATTTTGTCGGCCTCGGTTTCGCCTGTGATCTCTTAGGATCAATGTTGTGAGTCGTGATGTCAATCAGTTGTCTGTCATTCGTGCAACATGGCCTGCCCATTGCCATTTAAATTTTTTGATAGATTCTATGATGTCTCTGACTCCCACTCTCTTCCTCATATACTCTGCTGTCTTGTGATTTCCCCATATGAGGTTGAGCATTATTCTCTCATGTGCTCATTGCATGCTTCTAAGTTTGCAGGTTTGTCGCTTGGTTAGGTTCCCTGTTTCAGCTCCATTACACATGATCAGGATTTAATATTTAAATAATCGGTTGCCATGCTTTACTGGTGTGGCCTGTTCACAAGATACATATATACATAGGCAGTTAGCCAGAGCAACTTAAAAACAAGAGAAACATATGTTGACAGTTTCAGTGATAGATATGTTCGACAGTTCCTCGGAGTGACATTTTAGTTATATATTCGAAAACTACTGTGCTGAATGTGATAGATGAGAATATAAAAAACAACTGACTTATACACTTGGAGGAATAAAAGTTTTCAGTAAGTTCAGCTACTGTTAATTCTATGATCAGATATTTATGTATGATTTTTTCAGTCTGCCTAAAATAAGTGTTGAAATACGTATGTTATATTGCAAATAGATTTAGTCTGCTTTTATTTACATGCATTCACATATAATTACGTATATATATTGGAGAACGCCTTTGAATATTTGTATGCATACGAGCATTATTTTTCCATATATATATATATATATATATATATATATATATATATATATATATATATATATATATGTACATATATATATATATATATATATATATATATATATATATATATATATATATATATTGGAGAACGCCTTTGAATATTTGTATGCGTATGTGCATTTTTTTCCACATATATATATATATATATATATATATATATATATATATATATATAGAGAGAGAGAGAGAGAGAGAGATAGTAGATAGATAGATAGAGAGAGCGGGGAAGAGGGAGAGAGAAGGGGGGATGGCTTGAATTATTTATTCAAGGGAGACTAGGAAACCAAGGTATATAGATGATTAATCAATATAGATGCAAGACACATACGAGGAAACTTTAAAAATCGAAATTCAAATTTCTATTCATAATTTAATTACCTGTGTTTTGAAAATACTGCTCATTTATAGTTCAGGAATATATAAAACACTACATGCATTTATTGCAAGTATCTATTGAGTTTAACTTTGCTACAGAGTCAAAAAAGAAAATCGAATTTCTTGCACTGGATAATGGCCTACCAGAAGAGGTTGCCAACCATTATATCAAGCAGGGTTCACTCGGAAATGAATTAAATACATTTTCGTCAAATTCCAGTCCAAAGTCTGACGCCGATGTCGAATTTTTTTTCTTTTTCATTTTCAATTTTTTTTATTTTTTTTACTGTAAAAGCAATAACAATGGCGACAATCTTCACTTAATTTAGGGTAGAAAGCCGTTTGTTGTTCGTCAACAATGTAACGTCAAACTAATCCTATATATACAATTAGAATTTCCCCTACTGTTATTCGAAATTACGACCAAATGATGAGTTGGTGTTTTTATCACTGACTCACCCAAACTGACAAGATTTTCATATCTACAAAAAGTTATTCATCAGAAATATCCAAGGTCTCATCTCATTCAAATAAACGAATACATTTAAATTAAAATAACAAAAACATGTTTACATATTTCTTTTTACTTGATTATATTTACAATGTAAAAGTTTAAATGATCATCTATGGTCATGGTGGAGTTGGACCCAGTTGCAGCCAAGTTTGTTAGTATCTATAGTTTAGTCTGTCACAAGACCATTTGTGTGAAGATGGAGTCCACTACACGTTTTAATAGTATGGTAAATCAGCAAACTAAGTATACTACCGTGGTGGTCAAAGCTATGTACATGTACTATATATCTAGCTACAAGTCAAGAAATGTATGAGTATACATCGCGATTTTTCCACAACTGGCCATTGTTCGAAGTTGAAATTCGCAAGCTATATTAATCATTGGACAAGGCAGTGACAACTCCAGGAATCTAATAAAAGTCGATTGGAACATTGAAAATTATCTGAATTCAGACATAGAATATATAAATTTTACGAAACTATGGTTCCAAAATACCGAAAGTATTCTGAAGCCATAGTTTCGTAAAACGGATGCAAAATTATTTCATATGACAATTATGGCAGGTTACTGAACACACATAAAATTATGCCCCTTCCATATATGCAACTTAGGAACTGGGTTTGGGCTTATAAAGGGCGTTCCATAAAGGAAGTATGCCTATGAATTCCATGGCCGT
Source organism: Thysanoteuthis rhombus (assembly GCA_963457665.1). Lineage (NCBI taxonomy): Eukaryota > Metazoa > Mollusca > Cephalopoda > Oegopsida > Thysanoteuthidae > Thysanoteuthis > Thysanoteuthis major. Next base: position 43,162,416 of record OY735228.1, on the reverse strand, counting down.
ATATTCGTGCACCTAAATCTAATGCTAGAATATTAGTCACGTAGCAACTCTGTACCCAGAGGAAACTGTGTAGCTGATGAGCTACATCATGCACTAGCCTCATTTGAGCATCATCCCATTGTTTTGTTCCAGCTATGTTGGTTTCTGATGTAATGAAACTTGATAATGATACGGGTACAAACCAGCATTCAGGTTAATAGAAATCGCTTTCAACACCTATTGTACACTTGAATTGACCTCTGGTGACCTTGAATGACTCCAATTTTTATCCTATACGGGAAATCGATGTTCATTGATTCTCCATGCCAAATATCGAGTCAATTGGCCTTGCAGTTTTAGCGAAGAAGAGGCACGAACAAATCAACCAACAAAAGTCGCAAATATTAGTATAGATGGATAATCTCATGTGAGAAAGTGTTCGTGTGAATGGATCAATATTTATTTATATTCTGCTAAATTATAATAGATAAATCGATAGATTAGCTCTGTTCTCTTATCGATTTGTATCTATTTTTTGATTACGCTGTTTGAAGTTATTCGATGGAGACTATGAGTACGTCAATAAAAAGAGAACGACTTTCCTTTTATTTCATTGTCGATACGCTGCTTCAATATTTTCCTTTCAAATATATTTTGTACACTCAGTCACATATTTGCGTACACTTATGTTTGTTAACGCCTCTCCCAAGTATTTTTAGTACCCTTACACTTCAGCTGTTTCTACTTGGGTCTCTCATTTCGGTAAATGTAATTCCTATATGAGTTTTGAATGTTTTTTTCCCGTCCCATATCACTTTTTTGACAAGGGTTCGCTGGCAGAGGTGGCAGCAGTGGTTAGGGTGGATTGTATGATAGTATAAAGAGCAGTTTTGTAACATACTACTCACCCAGCCCCTCTGTGATATGAGAGTAAGATTAGAATGCAACACGCTCTCCAAGTGGCATCACTCAATTGACTTTTTGCTTCTTTTTACCAATATCTTGAGTGAATTAATTCATAGCTTTCCAAAGCGCATTAGTACGAAGTGAACAAACACTGTTTAAGTTAGGGTTAGAACTCAGCTCACCAAGTCCATTCTCTGAGTCATCAACGACTCAGCCACTCTGTACCTTCACCTCCAAAGAAATCTCCTCTCCTAACGGTTATAAATCTGGTGTTACTTTTAAAATTCGTTTTAAGTAATATTGGATTAAGATTAAACTGCTATCCTTTTCAACCACTGAAAGAAGCAATACGATATGTACCTCACCAAACAAGATTTAGTCGTCTAAAAAATAATCTGAAATTATCCGAAAACACCAGCACATGATTCAGGCGTAGACGCCCGGAAACACTACTTTATCTTGAGGGAAAAAAAAATGTTTTTAAATGGTGTGTAGTGGTGTACTCGTGTACTTTCGCGAGCTTTTAGCCCCCAAAATATAACCAGGAGCACCCAGAGACACACATATACACACACAAACAAAGGGAAAATAATCTATAGCCTACTTAGCTGGTTGGTAGGGTCGACAATTTGTGGGGCTACATTGATTCGATTTCGCCTCCAGATAAAATTAACTCATTAAATACGCTTCTTTCCAATTAGGGAGGAAGCCACCCAGCCCCTATTCACGTCTGTTCTGTTTGTTTTGAAGTTGCTACCTATATTACAGATGAAAAAAAGTGCAATCAATATTATGAGTTTTCGCTGTTCTCGTAAAGGTTATGAGGTCAAGTAAAGATCAGCACCATTTTTCCTTTCAGTGATACTAATTTGTCATCATCAGCCTCCAACCTCGTTGGGGAAACGTTTTTACAAGACCTCTCGGTCGTAGGTGTCTGGGTGCCAATATTTCCAGAACCTGTCTTCATGCCATCTTTTTTTTGCATGGTACGATTTCGCATGGGGATCCACGTTGCGAGTCGCAATGTTCAACAGTTATCAGCCGTTCTTGCAACAAGGCCAGCCCATTGGCTTTTGATTTTTCTAATGGATTTTATGATCGGAGATCATGCTTAACATCACATGGAAAGGTCACAGAATAGCATAGTATATGAAAGAAATATTGGGTAGTACTATTATCTACTTAATGATGTAGGGTGGTACCAATCTTTACATGATTAAATTAGGTTCTTACATGAATCAAGGAGGTCTGCAACGCTGATGCTCGCCAAAATACCCCAAATGGTGTCGGAGGTCGAAGAGGAACATCTCTAAATCTCAACCGATGACTAGCGGTAGTATTTCAGCGCCAACTGAATTTGATCCTTGTATACATAGACTCAGTTTTTGTTGCACACTGTTTTCACCTCTTTCCCAGTAGTCCGTCACTTAATCTTACTCGATTTCGACACCAACAATCATGATATTTCAGGTCATGGAGGAAAAGATTGATAATTGAAGAAAACATTTCAAATCTCTAGCTTAAGAATCTTTTAAGCAAATATCAGCATTAAATCTTTACATCGTGCATTAAAATCAACATGGCCGGGGATTATTGCAAGCCTCACGTAAAGGCAAAATAGAGCAATTATATGTGTAGATACGTAAGTAGAAGAACCCCAATTAAACTAAGTTCAGTATGACAGATTTCAGATTTTTTCATCTATATTGTATTTCATTTCTGTATATTAGTCGTTGATGAAATACTGTATATTATCATTTTTTCTCTAATAACAGTTATTTTCATTTATACTTAAAAAAATCAATAATCAATTCTGTATATATCTGTTTATTGTATTGAAGCTCTGTACGTCAGAAACAAATAGGAATGGTAAGAAAAATGTTCAATATAAAATCAAATCTCCCTTCTCGCTCTTTTGTTGAATCAAAGGCTCACTATGTATTAAAATGATTTTTGCTGAGTATCAAATGACTTCAGCACATTCATAGCATGAAGATTGGGTGATCATTTTGATAATCGATGCGTAAATAATGATTCATTGATCAGTGTCTATCAAATTGATACTCAATTCAACGAGATTATACAACCAAATTATCTCTCAGAAGACAAATCAGAGTAAACATTGTTCTTTAGCCACTAAGATGATTATTATCGAGTCACTTCTGCAAGATCAGTGGGCAGGCATATAATATTGAAATACACTGATTTATTCGATCTGTATTTCAAATCTTGGTTGTTATAGTTTCCACCTTTCGGTCATTATATCCTCCTTTTCCTAATGTTTCTCGTTTTTGGCAGCGTTCTGGGAATTCCTAACTGGAGCCTCCATTCAATCCACAGGGGTACACTGTTCATACCAGAGGATATTGCGCACCAGTTAATTCTTCCTATGTCATTAGTTCTTGTGACGCCACATCTGCTAGTTCCATTGAACCAAATTATATAAATTTTACAGTCACCAGATGAACTGCATACACTTAAATATCGCTTATGTACACTATGCCATCATTCCTGTAGAATAATCAAGTGAGAGGAATTTTAGAGCATTAAACCTTATATCTGTTCTGTTTCTATCGTCAGAATTGCTTGTTGATTTCTACAACACTACAATACTGCCCTAATTATTAATTGCCAAGGTAGCTGAATCTGGCATGGGACCAAAAGTGTTGAGTAACGATTGAGGATTGAGATTGCTACAATGGTGCTGTCGTACGTGGGTAGCTTACTTAACCCTACTTTATGGTAGGGCGATTACAATTCGTCTTCTGTGTTTTCAACCTCTCAGACGTTTTAGCAAATGTCTTGAGGACCATTTCAAGCATTCCATTAAGTACACCGCGCAATGCAACTTTTGTCTCCAGGTAGTGAATGCTATTTTCTGAATGCTTGAGTGTAAAAGGTATAGAGAATGGATATTATTCACTCCAATCTGTGCTTTTGTGACTAGGATAGTTATACTCATATATTATCGTTTTCTTTGCTTATTTTCATTGGGAATGTGTGAATTTGTGTGTTATCCAATTGAAAATAAATGAATTTCAAAATATCACTGTCTTGGTCACGAAAGCAATGTTTGAGGGGGATTATTGATATTTTCTATCTTTTCTAGACATAATCAATTGGAAAATAACACTTATTATACAGGAAAAAATGTTATAGAGTGTAATGGCTATGACTGTTACATTCGTATTTGACAAGTTTTTATTTCTCTAAGTATAATCATAATTTCTTTCAATTGAATTTTTACACCAGTCGTATCCGATGACATCTACTGGAGATCAAGTGACCACAAAATTTCTCAATAATATAGGATAGTGTTTTAGTTGTTTTCAGTGATGCTGTCATTTGAATGGTTTCGCGATTTCCAGTTTTACCAGTTTTTTTGCTGGGCACTCCCTGGTCATAAGAAGCATTTCAATCATAATTATTGTTCGTCATAACAGTGGCATTTGTTGATCGATGTGGCTCAAGTGACAACAACCTTTTTCCGTCTTTAGTCTTGAGATAGGTTATTAACATTCCAAGAGCTTTTTCGTTTGTCGACACGATGTTCTGGCCGATCCTTACTACGGCTTTCCCCAGATGTACGACCCAAATGTGATAGTGGTAAACAGAATAAACCAATGGTAGCCACGCTTCTACGTTGGATATATTGGATGAAATCATTTTTTTCCATTGTTACGCCTCAATTTCAATACACTGTTCCTATTGGGTAGCAAAGGCCAATAAGATTGAACTCTGTTCTTGTCTGCCATAAGCAGCCGAAATGTCGATGTGTACTGCCAGACAGGTACTCCCTCTGTTCAATTCGTACAAGGTATTGAAATATTGGCATAACAAAAAAATAATAGAATACCACTCAAATCGACCGTTTTACCATTGGGGAGGGATTTTTCCGTTTGCCATCATTTCAATAGTACTCCTGAGATGGATCGGTCGAAACATTGTCTTAACAACACAAAAAACAAAATCGTACAAAAATTGAACAAATATTGAAATTTCCCGAATTTCCCTTAGGGTTCTCGTTGATCTGATCTGTTATGCGATTTTGATCGTGTCAGTTCGTGCTCTAATCTCCACTCCATCAAATAACTAAGCAAGGATCAGTCTTTTTCTAATTACTGATATTTGGTAAACTTGACTCAGCGAGACACAGCGTAACCTTGCAGTTCCAGTTGATCACTGTTGTAACTTGACTGGTTGCGAAAATTGCACTTTTGATAAAAGTCTATCAAAAGAACTAATCAGCCAATCATCCATCTCCTATCTCTCTTGCTGACCATTATCACAAAGGTGAGTCGCTAAAACATTGGCTGAATTCAGTTTACTGTATTTACTTGGGTACATCGCAAACTCTGAGCTAGGCTTATATCCACGTAAGTTGTATCGGTATTAGTCACTCAGTACAGCATATATTTACAAATACGTTGTATCATTGGGAACTCTATTTGGATTTACATTTCTGTTGTTAAACTTTATTAAAAATTTTCCGTATGTTGTTAAACTATGTTGAAGATCACTTTCTGACATCAAACTCTACTTAAGATAACTTTCTGTTGTTATACTCAATTTGAAACCACCACCTGTGTCATTATAGAATAAACAATCGGACGAATGGGGTGTTGCAGGAATGGAACCAGCTACCGATAGAAAGCTACCTTAATATGGCACCACCCTAACCATCGACCCAAACAGCCCGCCGGTAAATCGGGTGTCAAAAATCTCCTTTATGATGCAATCTTACGTTGTTAATTTACTGAAAATATCTGCTCTACTATTTCCTAGTATTGTCAGTTATATTGTTAAAAATGGACGTATAATCCGATAAAATAATTATGAATGCAATATATCATTTGATACTCAATTTGAAATGATTTTATGTTGTTACAGGTTAATGTGTCATTTGGCCTGGACAGTGTGACTAACCAGATCTGCATGTTCCGTCATTCATTTTTGGTACGCACATATTCGAGATTAGAGTTTCATGAAGTTAATAGCTGTTTCCCTTTACACCTTTACCGGCTACGGTTTTTTATATGATTTATATGGATCTTCATGATGGATCATGAAGTCCAGCGGTTGTTTTTTTATGCAGCATTACGATCGTGTTTTCAAATGGAATAAATGATATCTTTGAGACTTGTTTGTATTTATTTAATATACTGAGCTACCTTTCGATCTCTGGGATGATGAGTGTGATTCTTCCCTGTGAGAATCAATCTTTTGCATAGGTTCCATGATTCAGTTCCATGGGTCATTATCAGGAGGATGCATTGGTTGCATACTGTTCTTTTTAGGATTATGGGATTTTTTCAAATTCTCGATGGTTGTGGCTGATCTACTGAGAGCTTGCCAATCTAAAGTTCTTTTCCTCCTGAGGACTGCTGATAAGGAAAATAATCCATCTTGAATACCATAATGAAATGGGACAGACTCGTAAACTCGTGAGGGTGATGTGCTCGAAAATTTCTTCATACACCAAACCAAGATGTAGAAAGTATGTCATACAACAGTGTGGATAAAGATATTGTCTCTATTGGAAATTAGTTATAATTCTATCATTTATGGTCGATTGCTGTCAAATGAAGTAAACTTTAAAGCATACAAAGTAGAAATTTGCTTGCGGTGCTGAAATTCAACTTGGGCACTAGTGTAGTCCTCTAATTCCAGTACGGCCCCAATACCCATATGTTTTGACTAGAATACCAGTGGACCTCCTGGTCCAGTGGCATTTGGGCCATAACAGGTGGTCTCCATTCGATCCAGACTTTTTAGTCTTGTGCAATGCGCTCTTTCTGCCATATCCACAGAAAAGAACCACAGGATGCAATAATGTTAAGAAAATTATCTATAATTTTCAAAAAGGTATCATTTCTCAGCCACCCGTTTTTTTATTGGAGTAATGATGAGTGAAATCTTATGGCAACAGATTAGCTCAGCAGTAGTTTCTAGTGCAACTAAAGGCATTTATCCTTTCTTTTCCCGCTTCTAAACAACTAACCTTTGATTCATTAGTTATGGTTGCAGACAATGCATATTGATAATCTTTCTTGTACGGAGACATAAAAAAATCAGATCAAAGCGAATGATAGGCCCGTAGATACTAATAAGACATTTCATCATAAAACAGTCGTGAGAGCACTTCATTCTAATAAGACTTTATTGTAGTGTGGGGATTAGATGATCGGTTTAATATTTGATGCGTAAAAAGGGATTCTTTGATCAATGTCAATCGAATTATTACTTAGAGAAACGAGATTATGCTACCTAATTATCCCCCAGAGGACGAATCAAAGTAAATGCTTTTGTTCTTCAACTACTAAGATGATTATTATCGGGTCACCGTTACAAGATCTGTGAGCAGACATAGGAATATTGAAACACGCTGATTAATTCAATCTTGTATTCCAGTCTTGGTTAAGTCACCCTCGGTGTTCTTCTGATGCCTGTCGTATTTGGCAACGTTCTGGGAATTTCTAACAGCAGCGTTCATTCAATCAGGACGGGTAGATTGTTCGCTGTCTTTACCAGAGGATATTGCATACTACTTAATTCTTCCTGTGTATTTCGCTCTCGCGATGTCACATCTGCTCGTTCCACTGAACCAAATTATACGACTTTCACTAATTGAACTGGCTGTCACTAGAGAAACTGCATACACTTAACCAACTATTATATCCACTACGCCATTGTCTCGTAGAATACTCATTTGGGGGAGGGATAAAGAGCATTATTGGCTTTCAAACCAAGAACCAGGCACCGTGCATAGAACAAGACCACGCATAACATTACAGAGAGACCCAAAGACAGCACTGTAAATCACAGAATAACATGAGCAAGAAATATCATAAAATCTATTTGCGAACAAAAATGGCAATGGGCCGGCCATGAGGATCAAACTTGTTAAGTAGTTAAGATCAGGTGCAAAAGTCTAGTATAAAGCCCAGGCCGATGAAAATCAAAATCGCTCGACACTATTAGGATTCAACTAAACTAAAATAAATTCGAGAAAAAAAAACAGCTAGTGATATCAAAAAATCTTTAAAAAATACACAATTTCTAGAGGTCACAAATCACAAGGTGGATCTCCACGGATCATATGCAAAATAAAACGAAATGATATTGCACTACGATTTAGATAGGCTATATATCTATTGGGACTGCAACGCCCATGATTGTGAGATCAGACCAATTTTGGGAAGGTTTATATCCAATGACAAATGTTAAAAGTTGTAGTTGCTGCTGCTGCTGCTGCTTTTAATAATGATGGTGATGTAGAGTTTTAAAAGCAAGTGCTCACCGCTTTTGAATATATTTCCCATCAGTGAAAGTCAAACATTTATAAGTAAGGATTATTGATACAGATGGATTATCCTATAAAAAAAAAACTGTCCAACAAAATTGGAATACTTATATACATACATATATATATATATATATATATATATATATATATATAGAGAGAGAGAGAGAGAGAGAGAGAGAGAAAGAGAGAGGGAGAGGGAGAGAGAGAGAGGGAGACAGAAAGAGAGCAATAGAATACATACATATATCCATACATACATATACACATTTATCTGATAAGTACTGGGTCATGGTATCCGGCAATATGGATAGGGAAAGACAGTTTTTTTTTTTGGACCGGATTTTGCTTTGAACTGAATCATTTATGGTAGAGAATGAAACGACGACGATGATTTTTAAAAAAATGTACCCCGGATGGGGTTTGAACCAACACGCTTTACCATTATAGCAAGGGTGAAATTCCAACCTTTATCTGCCGTTAGAGACCTGGGGATTCGATTGATTAGAGCTGACGTAGGCTTCATAGCTGATGAGTATGGTGTTCGAATCCTAACCTAGGCTCAATTCTTAATTTTCCGATCATTGATGTTGTTTTTGGTCACTATAGTGAATTATTCGGTTTGAACTAAATTTATTTCCTAAATATATCTTTTCTTTATCACATTTATGTGTGTGTGTGAATGCAAGCATATATGTGTATGAATGTGATTAAAGAAAATCGTGAAAAACATGCCCTCTTATGATTTTAGTGACATCAAAAAGAACAGATTGCAATATTTTAAAAAATATATGATACGTACATGTGAAAGCTTAGTTGGAAATAATGTCAGATGAATCAATTAGTAAAAAATCAACTCAAAGACGTTTTCTTTGTTATTAGTATTCGTAAAGATGATATAATGAGTTGATTTGCATGCAGTCAGTGATTAAAACCGACACAACGAAATCAATTTTCACTCGTCTGAACACTCAATAGAAATGCCACAAAAAACGAGTCACGTCTGTTGTTATACTTACTCATCCCTCATCATCGAATACGTTTATTGGGTAACCCCTGTAAGTGAGCCTTGAATTCAAGAAAATTAAATGATGTGTATTTCAATATAACATCCACATACCATACATCATGTTAATACCCTATATATAATGACAGCCCACGTGTATTATGACATAAACTATACATTAAAATTGTAGTTGGAAGAGGGTGTTTGATCAACACTGCAGGAGTACCGTGTTAACATAACTGTTTTGTTTTTAAATACCCAAAGCAGTTGCATGGTAAGCAAACTATGATCGTAATAAGAAGAAAACTACACAGAGAAACATAATATATTCGTGTCGATCATTAAACATTACTGGAGAAAATTACATAAACTACATTAACAGATATTGGGAAATACATGATTGAAATGACAAAATACTTGACAAAATTTTGCGTTTTGTGATTTAAAAAGTAAAGCTTTTTACGGTATATATATATATATATATATATATATATATATATATATATATATATATATATATATATATAATTCATTGAGTCAGATACTAATATCCTTACTCATCATATTGTTGACGTGGGCACAATAAAAAAATCGTAGAAAGACGTCGAGTTCTGAGACTAAGATAACATAAAAATCATAATTGCCAGCGATTGATAGATAGTGGAATGGATGAGGGAGTTATTCAGACAATTGCTTCAGTTAGAGAGAAATTATGTTCTCAAGGGAAAGCATGTGGTTTCGAATCCCACTTGAGGCTTATTTCTCTATTAACCGATCATCGCTGTTTATTCTCGCAAGTAGTACAGTCAGAGCAAAATTCAAATTTTCACATTATATTCCTTTATTGACAATCACATGCTCTGAAACTGTTTTGATCCCTGCTGTGCTGAGGTTGATAAGGTTATCAACATAGGCTCTTGAGATTTTGAGTCGATTTCTGTCGATTAATCCCTAGTGAATATCATCACTTACCTTTTTACGTCCGTCGTCGGACAAAACCTTTACCAAAGATTCGATAAACTGTTCGACCGTCGGCGTCGCAGTGCCAACATTTTTTTGACTTGTCTAAATCGTCACGCTCATCTCATCTTTGGTCAGCTGCAATTTTACATAGTATCTCTAGTTATCAACTCTGTGGGTATTGATGTCCAGATATTGAGTGCTTAAAACACGTTTGTTGATTCAATAATCCAGTGTACGTATTAGGCCGTTACTGCATAATATGAGCTGTCATAACCAAAAAATTGAGAAAGCGAATTACCATTAGTTATTAATTATCAATGCTAATATTTTGCCTCATAACTTTTCGAAACTTTCCTCTTCAAATTTGCTCTGAGTTCGAGCTGATGCTTGTTTTGTGCTTGGGTTCAAATAATTTTTTTTTTGTCATCGGATACGGACTTTGAGTAAAGAGAAACTTTTGGCCAAGACTGTCATTAAAACTGTCAAGTGGTTTCTTTTAGTTCTCAAATTTGGTCTGGCTAGCTATGTTCAGGTATGCTAATTGGATGTGTTTACATCATGCATACTAGTCATATTGATTAGAGGAGAGAGTTGAAAATTTAAACAATCCGGTACAAGGATAAATGCAAAAAATTGAACTACGTTGTATTGCGCTAATCTTATCGAGGCTAATGTCTGTACAAATCTTAAAGATTGGTAATTATTTTCATGTGTTATCTCCACAAGGGGTCGAGTTAAAACGCAATAAGCAACAGGAAGCGACGAGAAAGGAAACAAAGAGATCTTTTAATACCTGTAACTATTGCTGTAATCAATGAATATCCTTGTCAAAGCCCATTCGTTGATCAACACTAAACTTTGTTTAAAGGCTTTTTATAATTACACCTCCTTTGCTTATCTCCGGTTTCCATTGCTTTCTGTTGCATACTGTATTTTACCACTACCATCAAGGACATAGAGGATATATGCGAACGTGATCATGAATTTGCATACGTCAGTACGTCAAGAGACAGGGAAGGGGAGAGAGAGAGGGGGGGTGAAAGACAGAGGCAGGGAGACGAACATTGCGAAATGAGAAGAAAAGAGAGAAAAAGATGAAAATGAGGCTGAAACGATTCAGATTTCTTTTGTAACTATGCACCCCTTCACCTGTTCTGTTACTGAGTGACGCAGTCAACCCAAAACCCAGCCCTTCCTCAAATCGATGCGCAACATTGGACAGGACGCTGAGTAATAATAAACCCCACCCTTTTGTGTCAGTGGCTTGAGTCAAAGAAATCGACGGACACACGCCATGCAAAAATTACCTACTGACCAATTAAGAAAGTCACTCTACTATTACCTTTGTTCGGGACAATCGAATGGACGAGTGCTCGCAAATGTTTTATTCATGGGGACTATTATAATTTTCCTTACTTCTCTTATAAAATGCCTCTTTATAGAAAGCAGCTGCACCTTTGATTATTTGGTGCGGCTACCATGCACTGGTGGTGGGGGTCAGTGCGATGGTAAGGTTCTATGACAGTTCGTTAGATTTATTTCAATAAAACTGTCATATATAATTACGTGTCTGCTGTGTTTGTGAGTATTACATATGTATGTGTGTGTTTTCTTCAGGAATAGGTCTATTCATACATCATATCATCTCTGTCTAGACTATCTATCTATCTAGCTAACAATCTTTGTATGTGTATTTATTCTTATATCATCTTGCTCAAGGACAGAAACTTACAGAGCACGTGCAACGGAGAGATAGATAGATATATACATATAGAGAGAAAGAGAGGGGGGAAGAGGGAAAGAGAGAATCATATATAAACAGGAAAGGTTCAATGAATGCCAATGTCAGAGCTTGGTAATTCGGGGCACAAAATACCTTCATAAAAATAAAAAAAAGATATCGTCATAAAACAAGTTTCTTTGTTCACTGCTACAGTAGTTATGGGGGATGTGTGAAATGTTCGGCGAGACATGGGGAACGCTGAGCTACTTGACAGATTAACAGACTGATCAATTTGTTCAGTGTCCCCGGAATTTCACATTGCACCTCGTATAAATGTCTTCATACAATTTGGAAGAAAGAAAAAAAATCTGTTGTCAAAAGTCTAGACGTGGGCAGGTGATATTCTTACCTTTTTAGGTGTTTCGTGGACTATATATGCGTGTGTAATTGTCGATGTTTTTTATACATTTTTATGATGAATCACACTGATACACAGAGGCACACAAACACACACACACATATATATATATATATATATATATATATATATATATATATATATATATGATATTGCGTGGAGATAGTGGGGGCAGCTGTGTGCCCTCAATGGAGAAAGTGGAAGTGTAAAACCCACTGAATCAAATATTAATTCCTGATCACCAAATATATATCTGGATAAAAATGTCTCATGAACATTTTCACTATAAAATCAAATCTTCTCTGAATTATTCAAGAGGCAAATGAGTAAGTTAGATATTATGCTTAAACATCTCCAAGTTCTCAAGCATGAATAGTTTTTAAGGAATACAAGTTTTGCTTTGAGAGAGGTAAAGAATTTTTGGGGTTATCACAGTGCTGGCAGGTATGGTCTGTTATCTATAGCAGAATCGATTTCTTCTTCTGATCATCAACTGAAAACAACTTCTTGGACGAGAGGTTTGTGAACCAAAGAAAGCAACACAATTTTCTCGCATGAAACCAATTGAATGTCATGTGTTCTGTTGAATTCAACCAAATTAATTATGGTTTGGTCAGATTTGGAAATTTTATCCCAATGTATCTGCTAAAAATCTATGATAGCCGAAAATCTGGCTAATTTTTAGAAAATAATTGATGTCAAATAAAAGTGAACGCTTCATTTGATCTTGAGTCTTAGTTTTTTTTTATTTTTATTTTCAAGAAGTAAACTTTTTATGAGTATATAAAACATTTTTTCAGCAATAAAATAACCGGGAGATGAAGAACTCCAGCCAATTTTAAGCATTTTCAAAAATCCATCGTGAAATGCCTCCTCTGAAAACCTGTCCCCCTTCTGTAATCGCTTCCAGCGCTTCTGAAAACAAAGTTCAAGAGAGTAATGTGGTCTTGTGGAATCTGTTTCGAATTTGGGAGACTCATAGGGAGGATCCACTCCTACTTTGCTTCTGGTATGTGAAGATATGCGAGTAAAGACTTTGAACATCTAAATCGATCATCCAATATCCCCTTCCTCACAGTATTAACAATAAAATACGATCTGCACAAAAAGAGGATATTTGGACGCCACTGTTTCACCCATTGCGAACTTTGAAAGTGGCTAATAATTGAAGAGCGTCGACTTAATAGTCAAATATTTACGGGAGAATTATTTGCCGGTAAGTTATTTCAATACATTCGTGTGAAAAGAGCCGCCGTTCTGGCTGCTTGATATAACAACATTAATTAGCAATTATGAGAATTCTGAAAGGTGCAAGCAGAAAGAATAAAAAAAGATGAATTTTTTTCATACTTGGAAAGACTTTCAATTCTGATATTAATCATGAAATAGTCACAAAAGGAACAGATAGGAAACAAGAAAAAAAAGGGTCCGATTATTCACTCAATAAAAAATGTTATGTGACCAACAACTTTTGGCAGCATGCTGTGTTGGTGATCATCGATTAAAAACGGTTTAGAAAAGCTGAGCAATGAATAGATGACTTGCATTGCCTTTCGTTGTGTGGTGATCTCCAATGATGTACTTTTTTTCTCAAAAGACAAGCGTGAACACTAACAGGCCAAAACTGAGAGATAAATAAAGCAAAATAACATTTTAGTAGTCGAGAAATAAGAAAACTTGGCATGTAGAGTTATAAACACCTAAATTTTCAGCCCTCTAGCTCCGTAGGTGCAGCCTGTATGCGCAACAGATTCATAGCCAGCGAGCCATTCAGACCAACTTAAAATGTTTAGAACCCATGCTGATATTGACTGTGTAGGTAATGACAGTTCTGGTTGACGGTTTCAAATAGCAAAGTCACCCCCCCCGAAAATCTGACTAATTTTAAAAAGAGTGGTTTCTGCCTATGGTAGTCATGTATGGAGCTGAATGATGAAAGCAAGCCAAAAGATTGACACTCGAAGTGAGAACCACTCAATGCACAAAGGAGAGAAATATTCTGGACATGGAGAAATCACAAGACACTACATTATATCAGAGAAAAACAGGAGTCAGAAATATGAAATTTATTTGAAAACTTAGGTAGTAATTGAATGGCCAGATTATCGATGGATAAACGTGGGCCTCGAGAAATCATTTGTGAAACACGGCAAGATAATAAGCTTGAGTGACGAAGTAGACAAGCTCAGAAAGTACTTGCTCCTGGGCGCTGATAATAGAGGACGTCTATGTCCGATGACGAGAGCAGAAAGGATACTGCAGATGCTGCTTCTGTTCTTGCTGATGCTGAATTGTGTTCTAAACAACCTGAATAGTTTAGGACAGAATAAAAGTACGAGTGTTTGGGATCGTCTTTTTTTTTTCTTTTTGTATCAAATAAAAGATTTTGCCAAGTAACAGTTTGTAAGAATGTCCAATCGTTTCACGAATATTACACCTACCGCGTACCCGTATCGGCGCTTTTGTTTTTTTTGTTGTATTGGTCTTGAAATAGAATCAAGTCATGTTTGAATCTCACCGACCGAAACACAGTTTCAGTAAATTTTGGGGGTCAGAAATGTATTGGAAATATGTTCTTTTTTCTTTACATGTTGTTTACTTAAAAAGTTGTACGGGTTTTAGTTAGCAATAATAGCTTTTGTGAACATGAATCCTGATACTGAAAAAAAAATATTCAAAGTTACAAACCTATCGAGGAAAAACTTGGCTATTTTTTTTTTCTCCAAAAATTTAGTCAGAATAAATGAACAGTCCGTATCGGAAGCTTAGTTGTTTGAGAAAATGTAAAATAAAGGATACGGTATGGATTATTCGGAGAAGTAGGAGTAATTGGGTGAAAATAAAAGTATTGAGTTATCAAGTCAAAGGGGAGAAGACTGATTGAATTCTCGGTAACAAAATTGAGATAAGATGAGAGGAAAATGAAAATTTGTGGCGTGATGGTCCGATGTATTTTCACCTGAGCATTTAAACGTTATTAGATTGAGATCATGCTCTTTAGTATAATTTGAAAAAAATCAAGAAATGAAATACAAATAGACAGGGCACAAAGCTTCATATATATATATATATATATATATATATATATATATATATATATATATATATATATATATATATATTATATATATATATTACATATATATATATATTATATATATATATATATATATATATATATATTATATATATATATATATATATATATATATATATATATATATATATATATATATATATATATATATATATATATATATCAGTAATACAATATAATGCAATATCCTATTTGTGATGGGTTTATTTCTTTAAGTGCTCAATAGTTCAACATTAAACATCAAGTTAAGTTAAAGGAAAGCTTAAAATATCGTGAATTAAAGGATTCCATAAAGAGCCATTCATCTGGGGTTAGTAATGCAGCTGATATTGGGGGGTTATTGTTCCGGGGCCTTTGTCTCAATACCAATTTTGCAAGTATTTCCCTGCGATTACCTAAACTTTTCTCTCCATTGAAAGAGTACTGGTTTGTAAGAAATGACTTCGTGTAGCAACTATATCTTCAACCCAAGCAACAAATCAAGAGCTGGGTGATTTTTAACGTTGAATATTTAATGAAGCAAAATAAGCTGAAAATTGCAGTTCAAAGTCTGTCCTGAGGGAGAAGCATTATCTCGTGTACTGTGCTTTAAGCAAGGAATTAATTGACGTAACTGACTCATTTTTTTTTTTTTAAAGCACATTTTTATTTTTGTACCAGCTTTTGCAGTTTCTAATACGTCCAAGAATCTTAGTTCTTTCTTGGATACGTCAGGGAAAAAAAAGAGAGAAAAAACTAATGCATACTTTGAAAATAACAGCTTCTTGAAAATGATGGGTGAACCAACCGTCAAGATTACGTACATTGTGGACATGCGTTAAAAGAGTCGACAGCAAACTGATGCATTATCACTTTGCAAGTGTACCGAGGCCAATTCTGACATCTTATCCCGATTATGTGGTCATGTGCTATACTGAACTCAACAAAGTAAATATCTGTATATCCACAGAAATGCATGGAGCAGGTGGCTGAGTGGTTAGCGGTGCTAGTTCAAAAAAGGACTGAGATTGGTTCTAAAATACGCTGGGGAGGCATGGATTTGTCTTTGATCCCCTGCCATTTGTAAAAATAGTGTGTAGTGAATTTAGTGACGCCACTTTGGATACTTGTCATTTGTTACCCTTTTTCATTTTTTTTTTTTTTTTTTACCAAAGAACCAACCGATTCAGAAAAAAAAAACTTGTGAAATCTGAAACACAGACAGGATTTGCTGTTGCTATAGTCAGCGTAATTGCTCTACTTTACTTTTGTTTTTTTAAGAAATGCGTCGAAAGCGTCTAGTAATAGCTTAAGGCAGTGGGATTCGATTCTTTTAGCACTCCTATTATCACAGCCTTTTACCCTGCAAGCAAGAATTGTCTCACCGTGTTATTGCATGAGCCAGATCAAACACTTTTGCGTCTTCAGGTGGAAACTCCAATGGATTCAAGTACAACTGAGAAAAGAAGGGCTGTGGATGGAAATACATTCCGTCATCCCGTGGATGTTACTCGTTTTATACTCCCACTGGTGTGACATTGAAAACAAACTGTCTGAAAAAATATATCTGGCGACCCAAACTCAACAAAACTCATTTCTTACCTCTATTGAAGATGATTTCATTATCGTCTATAATAATGAGCATGAATGGTCCAAAAGGGAATCCTTCATAATCATATTGTATTTGAACTTGACAATTGCCCACTGATAGTCGACGCTCTAACCATTGAGCCATAAACCCACCTACGCGAATATATTTTAAAGTTAGGTTTTTATCAACAGTAGACCCGCTGTCAAAATAATAAAAAAATACTTCCGCTGAGCAAGATAACGTACATTGATTTGAATCTATGTAAAGGTCAGATTCTTTCTTTGGTAAATATTAACTTTTAAATTTATGCCTGAGCACGGTTAAACATGCATAAATATTTTTCAGTTTTTGGAGAAATATTACAATGAATATTTGACTACATTTTTTAATAAATCTCCATGCAGATTTTTACTCCGTGTTTCTGTTTATTGTTAAAGGACTCCATGTTGTTCAATAGTTTTATGAATACAAATTTCATGTCAGTTACATTTCAGTATTTTCAGTAAACGCTGTGATGAATATTTAGCAATTTGTATCAGATGGTGGGGTTAATTTGTGTCTATATTCAGTCACAGTTAGATTACGACAGAAGACTAAAAGCGTTGAGCGAGGGGTAGCAGAAATTATTGGTCTCATCAGTTGCTTATTCATAGAAAAAGGTCGAAAAACCCTGCTGTAAACCTTCATAATTCATTTTTGACAACCATCTACCTTCATCTTGTTTTGTCAGTTGATTTTTTAGGTTAAGATTTCTTTTTTTAAAGATTCTTTCTGCTTCAAATCAATCACACCTCTGCAACTTTTGGAAAACGTGTTACTTGCCAAGAAAAAATAGTTTGGGTACGATTTACGATGTAGGTATAATGCAAAACTGAAAACACAATCGTTGTTCATTGTACAACTGACCGAAATAATTTTTACTAAACAGCAATTTTTCAAAATATAATCGAAAACAAAACAAAAAAATCCACAAAATAATGCATGTCTCATAATACCTCAAAGCCGTATTTTCGTAAATCCGACGTGGACTGAGGGTTTAATTCAGATAATTATATCGTAGTTGAAACATGAATAGACCCTCCCTCCTTAGAAAAATAATGAAAAACATATCTTCTTTAATAGCTGACACTTTTCAAAACGTATTAGAGGTGTCATAGATCGGAGGCATTAATTTTTTTTTAACAAAAACAAAAACAATAACAACAAAAATAAATCTTATTCGCAGTTTCAGAGATTAAACAGATATTGATTTTTTCCCTAACACAAATCAACCAAGACCTTGATACTACGACCTCCTCTGAATAGCACAAATCATAATTGAAAAAATAATCTTTAAAATAAATAAAAAAATAATCTTTCTTTTTTAAAAAGTTTCCTTTGTGTGGTACGAAGAAATATACTACATAACATACTCTCTGCTACGGCGTCGCAGTATCTTTCCCTGGCCAATGCAGTGTATTCCAACTAGTAGTTGATTAATTCGTTGGTCAATTAGCTCAGTTGGTGGGACAGCCGCTTTCTAATCCCTCGCTGATGGTTACTAATCACAGTAAGTAATGTTAATTTTATGTATAGGTTTGATTTAACCTGACTCGATAGACAAACAATGAAGGTTTTACTCTCCTAAATTTGGCGAAGATTTGTTATATTTGTAATGGGGGAAAAACCAACACAACTCCAGCTTGACTGGAACCCAATCTCTGTGTTGACCAAGACGAACCCTTTATTTTTAAAACACTAAAAGAAACTTGAATGAACAGCTAGAAGGCATGAAAAGTCACAAGCTCTCCGATCAAATACAGGTTTACTTTGATGAGTGCTGTTGACCCGTTCCCTAATCTTCTGAACTGTCCAAAATTGCACTGATCAAGGTATGTAAAGTGTGTATTTCTTCAAACTTATCCTTGATTACATTAATTTGTACAACAATTCCTTAACCGCGCAACCTACACTAATCAAAACTGCATTATACAAGGCATTACTTTCATAATTTTCACATGCACTTAAACTTCATTTTTGACACTTAATTAGCCGAGTCTATGTTTTGATACGAGATCAAGTGTCGGGGAATCAGAAAGTGAGGATGGTGCAGCCCCTAAATCCCCAAGGGGGTAGGAGTTGCCTACTATGAAGAGCAGTAACATAAATCCCGGTTTTGATTTCGAACACCAACCTCTGATACCTCTTGGAGTGTACACAAGTATTTCGAGCGCATACTAATGCTCTTTTGTATTCCAATCTAACTTCGGCTTGTGACACTTTTTCTGTTCATTTTTCTATACAATTGCCTTCTGGCTTCACAATATATCTCTTCTACGTAAAAAAAAATAGTTAACCAAAACTGACGCCATAGGTTTCTTTCAGTTTTCAGCTAGTTCGGCTGTGTGCCTGTTAATATATTACGCTTAAAGGCCGCATCAATGGATTTAAAGGTCTCAAAAAATTAACATAAACGCTTTAATAGGCCAGTAAAAAATGTTTCGTTAGGGGTTTTGTTCATTTCCTCCCATAGTAAATTTCAAGCTTGAATTGAATTTGCTATGTAGGTTTTTGGCGAATTCTTTCTGTATACTCCTGTTACTTTGAAAATTGAAGCTTTTTTAATGATCACAGTCCAAAAAAAACGAGATAAATAACTCATATTTATCACTTTATTTTTCCATTTGTTTAATCAATCTCCCACAACACTGCATGCTGCCAAAAGGCATGGCCACATGATGATTACTATTGAGAGACTAACCAGACCTGCAATTTTTATTTCCCAACATCTTAAATCACTCCTTCTTTATCACTTCTCTCTCTCTCTCTCTCTCTCTCTCTCTCTCTCTCTATATATATATATATATATATATATATATATATATATATATATATATATATATATATATATCTCCCACTTTTTCTCTCTCTCGATCGTTTGTTCTTTCCCTCCCAACGGGTTACTCTCATACTCTCCCCTTTACATTTATCAATTCTTCATCTACTTTGAGTGTACTCTCTCCTAATTCCATTTATTCTTCCTCACTATCTCCACTTCTCTCTCTGTCTCTGACTCTGTCTCTTTCTCTCCGTCTTTCTATATTTGTCTCTCGACTATTGGCGTAACCATATGTTTAGTAATCGTGGAAGTATCCGATAATCAACTCTCCTCTTCGTCATTCACAACAAATTCAATTTTTTTCCCCCTGAATCACTTGATGTTCTTAATAGTCACAAGGGACAAATTTGTCTGACTCGAATGGCGTTCGCTCTTTCAAAAGTTAAAAGCAGTGAAGATGGTACAATTTTATCAATTAATTTCTAATTCAAGAAAGAAAAAAAAAGTGAAAAATCGATCAGAAATCCTTTTACAAAGTTGGAATATATTTGACGCTTTATACTTTGACTTGACAGATTTTATGTTGATTAATAACCAAGTTCAATCATCATATATGATATGGTCGGACTATTTTCCTCGTCTATGTATATCTTCACAACGTTCCAGCCGTGTTCCCTCCAGCCTTCTTCGGATGTTATTGATTCTAGAGTGTCGGATCACTATTCAGAGCACATGATCGGTAGACCTGGATCCGCTTTTTTCTTTTTTTTTCTTTTCTTTTTTTTTTTTTTCATCCAGACGAGGTAGCTCCAAGTTACCTCCCTTTCATTGGGGAATTGGTTTTCACCTTTATTTTTAGGATTAAAAATGTACCAAAACCGGATATGGTGCGTTCAGTCAAACGGGGTATGCATTGATTCCATAGAGTAGAACAAAAAATACTTGACGAAGGCCAAAACGTTGTGGAAAATGAACATGTACACAATGCAAAAGGTCTATCCAAATCATACGTAATGATCACTACACACCTTCGAACAAAATCTCAAAAAGCAACTATTTATCTTGGGCTACGGTGTATTTTTGTCTACCGACCATATAACAACTACATTGTCGCGCAATGACATAAACAGTATTTTCATTTCCCTTGAAAATTGAATTATAACAAAAAATGTGCGTTTTATTACCCCATGTATTGGTTATTGACAATCATCTTCTACGTGTTGAGATGATTATTCTTTAGGAATTATGCCCCCTACCAATGACAAAAAAAAACGAGAGGAAAAAGTTCAAATCAAGCCCATTAAACTCCCAAAGTCAGTGTTTCATGATATTTTCAGACAGTTCAGCATCATCTCTATCAGATATTATTCTGAGATTCCGACACAATGATTGGTTTCTTTATGAAATATACCACCGAAACTTCATATAGGCATAAAGAATAGATAAAATGTATGGTAACTACAATCAGTTGGGTGTACAGAGAATAAATTACGCATAATGTGTTATGCTGTCTTGTGATTTCTCCATGTGGGGTTGAACATGATTTTTTTCTCCCAGTTTGAGAACCGATCTTTTGGTTAGGTTCCATGTTTCAGATCCATGGTGGGAGGATATATCAATCCTATACTCTTCTTTTTTAGGACTAATTGCATTTTCTTGTTCTTGAACGTTGAGCTTGCTCTACCAAAGGTTAGCCAACCTAGAGTGATGCTTCACTTGATTTCTTCTTCTTTGGAGGATTTCATGGAGATTTTTGTTCTAGAAGATCTAGTGGTATATACAGCACACAATTATTAAACTTTGACCAATTCAACGCACACTTTGGTTATCAGCTCGATATAACCCGATTTGAATCGTGTTGTGTCCCTTATTGACCAAGTACTTCCTACATAATGAACAGTGTAGCGGTCCGTAACGATGGGCTTTTCAACTTAATTTTGAAAGTTACAATCCTTTTGAATCAATCGCCTCTTCTACTTGAGTTGGGTCACATTTTGAGAGGATTGAGATGTTCACTTACCCCATTACCAGCTTTGGATCAATTTACTGTTAAGTCTTGAAGTGAGTAAGATATAGTGAGGAAACAGCTCGAACTTCACGGAAATACAGGTATATGTTTTTGTCAAGTTTATCATGGCTTCGAATATATATATATATATATATATATATATATATATATATATATATATATGAAATTTTCCATCAGCAACTTCTTGTTTTATACTGTTACAGTTATTGGCGCGTAAAATAGAATCAGTGATCCATTTCGAATTCTGACAGTATCTGCATCTGTTCATTTTGAATAAATGCCCAAAGGAAAAGTGTGGCTTCAATTTGTGTTCTGTCAAGAATCCTTTCCTGGTGAAGCTATTCCGTAACTACTGAAAGCAAAAAAAAAAGAAAGAGAAAGGAACAAAATAGAAATATTGTCATATAAGCGGGATCAGTCCGCCGAACGACTCCTTTTTTTTGCACTATAAATAATAAAGTTATTGGAAAACCTTCACATCTTTGGCAAAGACTAGAGGTCTGTGGGCAGTCATGTACGTTAAATTGAGAGGCCAATCCTGTATTCTTTGTGCATTTAAAGTAAATCACAGTTTGTATCACATGACTCTGTACGATGTCTGTCCAGTAAGTTGGGACAGGTGGACCAGCCAACTTTCCTTATTGACATTCGAATTCATCGTCTCCCCAGATCCCCAACATCAGTTCAAGAACAGCATCGTTGTTATCTCCCTTCATCATCAATATCTCTATCACCACGAGACGTGACTGATCAAATCTGTGCTATCACCATGGCGATATTGTTTCACCATTAAAACTTTACACTTTGTCACGCAGATAAATCACGACCCCTTTCATGTTTGTCTCCTTTGGGACTTACGTTTACTCATGCGTCAGAATTATTAATCACTGGCCATCTTCAATGATCGTTGACGTAAATGTTTTTTACGGCTGTTAAGTAGGATCTGAATATTTTACGACTACAGACGCCCACTTCAAAGGCTTCGTAGTACCTAGAGCTCTAAGTTTGTGGTATACCATACGACTAAATTGAAACAGTCCAAGTCACTCAACACAAGTTGTCACTGATTTGATTCAAGATATTATCTTGAAGAAAGACAGGATTTGATTAGAATTAATGATAAAAAGTACCCCAGGAGTCATTCTAAATGCTGAAATATAACCAGCAGTCACAGACTGTATTGATTTGGATAAATTTTTGTTCAAATCTATGATGATTTTCATGGTAAGCAGGAGTTTGAAAAAAAAGTGTACTAGAGCTCCTGTTTACTAACAGTACAGTTATCTCAGTCAGTAGAGCAGCATTGAGTCAAGACTGCTCTCTTGTGAATGTGGGTTGGATTCCCGTGTGTCACTCATTTATTTATTCATTTACGAGGTTAGCTGTTCTATTTGAGACACGGTTCATTCCGGTGCTGGACAGAATATGTCTCATAATATAATGTCTCTGCAATCAACTCATTCTGCGAGACATAAGTTCTCCAATATATATATAAACATTAACATAAATGTATTTGTGTAGCAAATCTATCACTTCAAATACTGACTCAACTCAATGTTTAATATTGAATGTATCGCACAGTTCATCAAGGAAACCCACCATCCATCGGGTATTACGTTATATATCCTTGCTATATATATATATATATATATATATATATATATATATATATATATATATATATATATATATATATATCAGCCATTATCCGTCAACTACTTGCCAAAGGTTTCTCGATGTCGACTGTTATTGCACTAACCTCTGGTATGTCGTACAGTCATTACTATCTATCTCATACTGTGTTTGGTGTTCACCCACAGTATTTTTGGTCACATGGGTAACAAGTTGGCATTTTTCTTTACTGGTTGCTTTTTCCTCTTGCTACGGAGCCCTTTAATCTCTATTTTGCAGTTGAATTGAGTGTACAATCATTTTCATCCTGGTCCCCCATCGGATCTACGTTGAACGTTTCAGTCTCTAAGAGTTATCCTTAGCCTTGCCCTTTCCATCATAATCAGTGTGATTCTGAGTTGGTTTCCCAACTTCTTAGCTGGCATTGTATATTTCCAAGCATATTGCAAAGTGTCTCTTAAACTAGCATAAAGAAATCTCTCTCTCTCTCTCTCTCTCTCTCTCTATATATATATATATATATATACATATATATATATATATATATATATATATATATATATATATATATATATATATATATATGCGTGTGTGTGTGTATGGGGGGTAGTATGACCGGTTGTGTTCCAAATATATAAAAAGATCAATTCGTGTTCGGCACATGAACAAAAGGTAGTTGCTCATTGCGAAGCTTAGAGTCACACGCCAGCAGTACTCTAGACCAGTCTGCTCTGTACCTCGATTCTGGAGTAATATTTATTTTTTTCGGCTTCATTTCTTTTGGTTGCAAGCATATTTGGCAGTTTTCATGATGGCACATAAAGACAATAGAGAATGAGAGAGATGTTTAGTTTAATTCTAAGAAAACACAGTCAATGAAGGAATTTTAATTATTTGAGATCCAGTACGTCATTGTTCACATTGGAATGTCAGTTCAAGACTATCCATAATCCGGCTGAAAAGTCAAAGTAACAAAACACATGCAATAGTCAGTCACGCAATCAATGAACAAGATATATAGGGTGATTGGTTAGACTTTAACAGCGAATGTAAACAGAAGATTTTAAAATATAAAATGAAAAAAAAAACAACACTTTTCAACTATTAATTTTACTGATCGTGAACAAAAGATGGACATGAGAGAGTGGATTGACCATGTGTTCGTTCCTTTACTGATTTGTTCGTCAACCATTGAAGCACGCCAATGACAATATCTTGTCTCAGGATATTTAGCACGGGAAGAAACTTGTGTGATAAGTCAATTCACGAATTTCTGAATGATTTCTATATGATCAACCTTAGTGTACGATCACCGGTTTCATCTTACGAGTGTGAATACATCAATAGATTTGCAGCGTAATCATTCAAGAAACCATTTGATATACACAATAAGCATCTATTTTCTAAACATAATATCTGTACTTACGCCAGATGGGAATATTAATCACATAGATAGTCCTCTGTTCAACATTCTATGTGTTTGGCATCTATTTTTTAAGCATTACATCTGTCTTTGTCAATGCACTTACTCCAGTTGGGAATATTGATCATATTGTTCGAGTAGGACTTCTGTTCGAAATTCTACATGTTTGGCTAAGAACTTTTTAATCAACCCTTGTGCATATTTTTTTATACGTGGGTGGGTATTTGTGAATATGTGTGAGTAAAATTAGATTCCAATTTTTAAATATATATACATTGATGAATATATATAATGCACACACACACACACACATATATATATATATATATACATACATATATATATATATGTGTGTGTGTGTGTGTGTGTATACATTTATACATACATCAAAGTTACATGTATACATATATGTTAGAAATTTGACGTTTATAAGATCAGTCGCTTTGGCAATTGCTGAAAACGATGTGAAAACATTTTACATGAGTGTGTGCTTGATATCTTTATAATAATATAGTTATTAAGACTGAAGGAACTTGATCGGTTAGCATGTAATTTCTTGTGATGTGGCCCTATTCCAACGATAAACACCAAGCGACCCCTATTCTAATATGTAAGTCTGGTACCAAGATTTTTTTTTCCTTCACGAGTGGATTTCCAAAATTCTTTAGTACCCTATTCCATTGCGACTTCAACCCCGGTCTTTTTAAAATGTTGCACTTGAATGTAACGACCAGAAGAAAAAAGGGAAAAAATAATTGAAGACGACTATATTTTTCTGTTGGGTTACCTTCTGCCCTTGAGTTATACTCAATGAACGAGGCGACTTCCTCCGCTTCTCACGACGCAGATTAAAGAAAGGTTGCTCACACCATCCGACGCACTCAATCTGAGCAAATTTCCAACGTGACAAATTTCCAATTGACGGATTTTTCATGTGTTTTCTTCTTTTTTTTTTTTTTCATCTGGAGAAAACAAAGAACCGTAGCAGCAACAGTGGAAATAATTACGAGATGAAAATAAATCAAAATGAAAAAAAAAAGATAAAACGAACAGGTCTGGTTTGTCACTAAATAGAAAACCTCATACTACTATTGTTTTTTTTTTTCCGGCAGCACACTGCGTTCGGGGTGATCAGTTGAAAAATGGGAGAAAAAAAAGGTTGATTACTAAATGAGTTACTTTATCACTTTTTACTCGGCAGTGATCACTGAAAAATTCATAATTTTCGTTAAAAAAAAAGAAAAACCAACAAGAAAACACAGGCAAACATAGACTGAAGAATCAATTTAACATAAACTTACATTGCAAATTGAACACAGTAAACCGACTTGGGAAGATGTGTTTAAATTTTTTTTTCTCGACGTAGTGAACGATTAAATTTTCAACTCTGTGTGTCCATTGGTACAGCATGTTACGTGACACGTACATAGCCAGGCCGCCAGCCAGAGCAACTTGAAAACTTAAAGAAACCAATGTTGAGTGTTTTGATGGCAGCAATGGCTGAAGGTTTCTGACGAAGAAAAATTTTGGCAGCAACACCAAAAGATGGAATTCGCTTTCCTGAAACAATTTTGTGTGACTAATTAAAGTTATAAAGAATATGACAAAGAAGTATCAAAATCATAATAACTTCGAAAACCAATTCCAGCCAAACTAAATTCTCTTCTTTTATAATCGGATTGTGAACATTTTCTTTAATAAAGAGCAATTTATTCTCATCAAATATCTCGCAATGAATTTTGCACGTTTTAAGTTTTTGAATTAGCTGCAAGTTCAGGTTTGTTTGGTACTTCATACTTATTTTTTATGGAATACAATATTAAGAATGATAGCGGTGGGGGGGTATAGTTTACTGTATGGGCATTTATCGATCAGTATTGATTGATATGGTACTTGATTAATTCTAAATGAATTGCACACAGATGCATAACTGTACACTCGCAGAAACACAAACGCACACACACACACACACTCATATATATATAAACTTTTCAAGTGAAACGCATGATATACAAATAAGAAGTAGCTTCTGATGATAACCGGACACTCGGATCCGAGTGTCTTACATGGACGAAGCTTTAACAAATACAACCAAGGAAGTATTCATGACCAGAGAGAACTCCGGTTTGTTCTGCTTCTCACCCGTTTTTGATTTTCTAAGAATATTGAGACCTATCTGTATACTTGCGTGGATATTTCAATTAAGAAATTTTAGATATTTCATGTAGTCCCATATCCTTCAGAGTCATTTTCCCAATCCCTATCAGTGTACTATGTTCAAAATTTTCTGTTTTTCATACAAAATTTTATATTATCACCGCAATTGAAGTGGAATCCTAATATTTCTTGTTTAATTTCATTTTGGGGCATCAGCTGTTTGACCATGGACCTGTTTAGGAAATCAAAACAATCGGTACAGGCACTTCACCATGACATTCCCCAACTGAGCTGATTAAACACAACCTCCTTGCATGTATATATTTTAGATTTATAATATTGCTATAATATATTTCTCATAGATTTTGTTTCATTTGAGTTTTCTTTTGCTATTTGTATAAAATTAATTTTATCCTTTCATTATTTAAAGTGCTATTATTTACCGTACAAAAGATAAATCACAAATCACGATTTATTTTTGATTTCAGCGCTGCAGTTGCTAGATATATTGATACTCAAAGATCACATTACGTTATTTTTATCTACAATTAAAATTGAACTAGTTCCAACTTACATTCAATTTTTTTAGTGTTTAAATGACATTAGGGAAAATCAGTGATAATTGCAATTTCAAAAGGAAAAAAAATATTAGATTTTAAAACCCATTCGTGACTTTGAGCCTGCGTGCACACCTCCATACACCTTTTATAAAATGTAAGAATTTTTCCCCAACGAAAAAAATGGATATTTCCTAACCGAAATTAAAATTTGATTCTAATTTATTGTATTTCAAGAAAATCGATTTTATTATTGAGTATTCTTTTTTTCAATTTCTTTGAAGAAACCTTTTACTTCTTAACATACAGAATTATTTTTTTAATAATGATTATAAAGAACATCCTTCAGGATATTGGCTGATGTTCAATAGTTCAATCAATTCATATTGTTCTAGATAATGCAACATGGCGTATTAATTTAGTTGAAACATCGTTTCTCTTTCTTGGAATAAGAAAGCACTCAAAGAGTTTAAACCTCTGCCAACTCTATTCTTGGGGAGGTAATTGTTCTTTGATCAAACCCCTAATTTGATCACTTCCCCGGTTGTGTATTGCATATCTTTCCCTGTAACTCAAGCAGAATATATCGAGAACGTTTGGAGTTATCATGTGGGGTGTCATCAACCTTTGGCAACGTAATATAGCTTGGATATATAAATACTACATAATGGATTTGAATTAAATGAGCGTATACAAAAATCTTTGAAAAATACCTCTCAATCGAAAACATATCCATGGATCAGCCAAAAAATTGAGCACTTTTTGAGATATTGGCCGGACGGACGGATGGAAAGAGAGAGGGAGAGAGAGGTAAGAGAGAGAAATAAGAGGACAGAAAGACTTGACCGAATATATGTGCTTTTTCAACCTTGTCAATAGAATGATCAAAGTGGACCACTTTTAACATTCTCACTGCTTGCTATGTAGCCATGATTAACAAGCTAGATTCACAGATCTTTCTTGGGTGCGAGTTTGATCCTAGCTTCAAACAACAACCATGCTGTTTTGTTTCCGTTAACGCTCAGTAAATATTTATAACTTTTTAATTAGGCTGCTTTGCGTTGGTATAGTGGCTAACAAGCTCGTATGAGCGACCATTACTATTGTTTGAGTCTCTATAAATGTTACGTGGTATTCCAGGTTACTGCAAAACTTGGCTTAGCTTGACAAATATCAATATCAATTTAATTATATTTCCAAAGACGTATTGATAAAAATATTCAGATTGGAGACTTATAGTTTAGTCAAGAGTTTTGGTAGATTCAACAACTGAATATGTTAACCCACATATGCAAATAGGTCTTTGGTTCGTCTTCTCTGAAAGAAAATGCTTTACAAAATATCCTAACGAAATGAAGCGGATCAAATGACACATGAACACTATCAAGATGTTAAGAAATATGCTTTCATTTTTTATTCACAAATATAATTGCTTTGCTTACCAATACTTTCATTTCCTTATATTTCTAAGATCAAATTCTGACTTACTCAATGAATAAAGTGATCGTTCCGGCAAGAAATCGTTTGTCAAAACTATATAAGAAGAAAAAAGAATTCTCCCGAAAGGTGGTTTAAGTTCTATGTAAATGAAAGGCACCAAGCTAAAATGGCTTTTCTAGTACCTATGTATCGTACGGTGAGAATTTTCTCGCTGGAACACACCATGAATAATTCATGTGAAGCAATAAAAATGTACAAACAAATCCCATTTGACATAACGTTCGACGGTTAATTAATAAAATTAAACAAATTAGCAAATGACCAAATGGTTCAAAAAGAAAAGTCCGTCAACAAAAAGCCCTGTCGACAACACATCCTCCTGTCAAGTATATTTTCGACGGAACATTCGTTTGATAAAATGTCTGTTGACTTACCATTGGTCGACAAAACCTCCCGACACTATTTTTTCCCAAAAGTAAACTTAGAATTGCACAAATACACATTCAGGGGACACAGTGCAATGATCGAAATCAGAACCCTTGCGAATTGGTCTACAAGACTACCTTGCTTACCACTGTACTTCGATAACCGCTCACGAATAAATATTTTTTATAGGTTGTTTGAAAGCAAATTCTGTTCGAACAATTTTGATCGTGATCCAGTTTAATTTTATGCTGTAGCTCCAAGACCCACGTACACATACCATGCTGAAATCAAAAGCATCGACGACCTCATCTTGCAAACACGACAATGTCTTACTATATATTTTTTATTACTTGTATGATGTATATAAACATACGTACGCTCATACATATGGCAAAACCAATTGTAAGATTTATCAAAAAAACTGTCAACATAGGTTTCTCTCACTTCTTAAGTGGGTCTGACTGAATGGCTAGCTATGCATAGGTCGCCAAAGGGCTGAAGATTTCAACATTTAATGTACATTACCCCCCCCCTCCCCCAGTAGGTTTTTAGGGTAGGTGCAGTTTGCAATTTACGGACATATTGAATTAGTTCCGATTTTGTGCATGCTTGTTTTTGTTTTTTTGTTGAAAATTCTGAATTTTCAGAGAATACCTGCCGAAAAAAATGAGGTGGTTGAAGTTACCTATTCATTGATCACCCCTTCTTCTTAAGTTGTAGTTGATCTCCCCATAAAAACCCAAATATAAAAAACGATATCAAGTGATTTACGTGACATGTTTCAAATATTAATTATTTAATTTTAATCAATATTTTTTCCACTTGCTTTTTATTTATCCACTCATTTCTCTCTAACTGATTTTTTCTCTGATACATTCAGATGTTTCGGGATCCCTCCAAATAATATTGAGTATGCAGATGTAGAATGGTCCTCAGCCTGAGGAGAAATCTTTTGGTAAATTTGAATATTTCTGCTCCATAGGTGACTATCAGGATGATACATGGGTGGCACACCCACCTTTTTAAAATTAAAGGGTTTTTGTCGTTCTGAATGATTGGGCTTACTCTACCAAAGGCATGTCATCTTGGAGTGATGTTTTTCATGATTTTTTCTTCTTTTGAGGGATCCCATTGAGATTAGTTGCCCTGGGTAGATGTAGTGGTCCACTTCTTTCAGATGAGCATTTTCGATTTGGATTTTTGTGTCTTTTCTCGCTCATTCCTTATTTTTTCACTTAGGGCATTGGCACCAAGTGATGGGTCCGGGCTCGTACTTTGAGTAACCCAGGCTTTTAATATACAAGTCTAGTTTACAAGTTTATAAGTTTTCTCTCTTTTGACTTTCTTAGATATGATGGATCAAAGACACTTGGGCAGCAGTGATAATAACCCCTTCACTTTTCATTGCAATTGATGAAACATTCGCCAACAATTCACACACGACATCATAAAAGCTGTAGCACCTTGTTTTCTTATCACGGTTATGTTTTGAAAAATAGCAATCGGTAAACTTGGAATTATGGAATGAATTCCTGGTCTTGCAGGTACGGAAGTGTTATAGGTAAAAAAGATATCCAATCAAAATATTTAAAGAAATATATCTAGGTATGTAAAAATTGTGTATTCTCCATAAGTTATATATTTTGAAACGTACACAAAAATGATTAATAATCGGAATTTAAAACATAAATGAAATCACGAGCAATTACAGCTCACAGAAATTGCGTTCGATGTTGAAGCACACTGTACAGACAAACAGACTCGGAATGACGTGAAATGACGTCCTTTTACCAATTGTATTCCTTGAGTTAGTGATCCATAACCACCAGTCTGCAGATCGGTACTAAGCCGTAAAGTATGTGATACCAAACCACAAGTAACATTGAAATAGAATTTGCTACCATAATGACACATACAGATTGTATCAACATTTTTACGTATGTGAAATGTGAAATTAAAAAAAATCCTCATATTTAAAAGTTAAATCCGTTACAGGAACCCACCTTGGGACAAACTTGAGTGCCTTAGCCTCTTACAAGTGTCAGAGTTTATCTGTCACCTTTATTTCTGTCGTGATTAACACTGGTATTCCACAACCCTGTCGAACGATCTGAAATAATATTATTAATATTAAAAAGATTTGCAGTGTAAAAAAAAAACGTGGAAGGGGACCTCTGACATGCTACAATTACCGTGAAATGCAGTTCCGAATTGGACGTGGAGAATATAAGGTTTTCTCTCTGTATTCCCCTGAAAACGTATTCGATAAAATATGAGGTGAACAAATAAATATTTTACCTGCCCCAAGCAATGGCAGGATACTGCCCGACGATAACAACTTCTCTGTTTCGGAACAAC
Source organism: Thysanoteuthis rhombus (assembly GCA_963457665.1). Classification (NCBI taxonomy): domain Eukaryota; kingdom Metazoa; phylum Mollusca; class Cephalopoda; order Oegopsida; family Thysanoteuthidae; genus Thysanoteuthis; species Thysanoteuthis major. The sequence goes on along the minus strand of OY735228.1, from coordinate 43,130,611 downwards.
ACCCCTATAAGACAACTGCCCCAAAAGTAGATGACAAATCTCCCATCTAGGTGATTGATTATGTGATCAACAACTTGATTTCCCCAAACTTAGACTTCCTCAGTTGCTTGAGTTCGATTCTTCACTTGCTCAACTATTGTTAAGGATCAAATGGTCCGAAACCACAAAATACGATTCTATAATCTCGGTCACATTTCTATGGAGGGTTCTTCTGACGTTACCCACTTCCATCGAATATTGTCAAGTTTTAAAAGATGTATGGCTGAGCCTTGATAATCTTAGTGGATTGTTGGTGGTGGTGTTGACTAAGAGACGAGTCACATGTAATTACAATTAATTTTTGGCTATGGTTCATCAAGAAAACCAAGTGTGGCCACTCATACCTGCATATTAGAAAACATTATCATTCACAGTAAAAAGAGAGAATATCAAGAGAAAAAAAAGAGAAAGATAAGAGAAAGAAATGGAAAATATATGAATCAAATCTGTTTCAAATATGGAAACAATCGACTTTTCTATGTCTTATTACATGTTTTAAACAATTCATAGAAGAACACCTGCATAAAAATATGAAGACTTCAGAAGCAGGTAATGAGTAATATGTAAGATATTGATGATAGTAGATGCCCTTTCAAGGACTTGAAAATATCACTGGCATTGCTGGGGAAATCTCAAAGCAATCAACGAAATCTGATTCATCACAGTCTCTCCAATATTTAGTTTTCAAGTACACAAGATCGAAGCTTGTCCGATATATATATATATATATATATATATATATATATATATATATATATATATATATATATATATATATATATATAATGGTGTCATCCACAAACAGCTGTTTTGTTGTATCATAACTCCTCAGTGTGGTTATCGACTATCCATTATCCCATCCAGTACCAAGAGGCGTAAGGAAACCTTTGCTTCGGATCCTGAGGCCGGTATGCTACCTCTGCACCAAGGAACTGGACGGTGGGTAAAGTTGAATGTAAGTGATATATATATATATATATATATATATATATATATATATATATATATATATATATGTGTGTGTGTGTGTGTGTGTGTGTGTTTCCTGGACGTATTTGAACAGCAATTTGACGCTTGAGAACGATAATGGGATGTCACATTGTTGGAAAGTGGCATACGAAATAGAGAATAAAAATCGACCAGAATGTTAGGTAGAGTGGATAACTGCTTTGCATCTGTCATTCCGTCTCATAAACACGGAAATGTGAATAAAATAAAAAAAAACCTCTTAAGTGAGGCCCCAAGCCAAAGTAATTCAAATCTGATCCGTTCCAGCAGATAACCGTCGTCACTTCTTTTTTTTTTTGCTGGACATGACAGCATTTTATTTCGACTCGATAATAGTGTCGACCATCAATTCCAGGCCAGGACCGTCCATTTCACGAAAATATTTCACTGATTTATTGAACCCGTGTCAACATTATTTGTCTACAGCCTTCGTCATGTTGCTTCTTGTCCCATTTCCAATGGTCACGTGATAGGCCTGGCTGAAGTGTTCCAGGCAATAGAATTGATTTTTTTTGTTGTTCTTTTTAATTTCCTTCTGAATCGTGCCAAATGTGAGTGTCCCAATCGTTGCCTTCAGGCAGCATTGCGCCATGACTGATGTCAATGTCCTTTCAAAATGGCCGCTCTTTTCGTGAATATGATCATCTGAGTTGCTTCTTCTATTCCACCTGGCTTCATGAGACGTAGTCATTCATCCATTAATGTCTCGTCATTCACAACAAGGACATAAGAGTGTTCAGTTTTTTTTTGTTTTTTTTTACGGAAGGCAGAATTTGGTTTGCATTATAGAACTTAGTGTACACATATTTCTCCTTCCCAGATCATAGTGTGACAATCAGGTTCCTCCTTGGATCACAAGGGAGAGCTCTATGCAAGACTGGTTCTAGGAAATGCGAATCTAGACCAATTACTCGATTGCGAGATTCTGTTGATTTGGTCACAGGGTCAGAACGAATAAATGAATAAATAATGATTCGGACACTTATTGTTGATGATGAAAAAATTCAGAATTAATGTCTGAATAAAACTAATGATATCAGCTTTCTATCAATAGTTAATCCGTTAAACATATTGTATCATAACAGTAATGGTAGCCTATACAAGTTGAAATGACCATATAAGTCTATTGAGAGAATAGATGCATCAAAACGCAATATGGGAAGAGAGACGTGGTAGGCGAGACATAGTCAGTTCACATACGGCACGTCTTTGAACCGAACGAGATTTTAGTAGCATTTAAACTTCTATGGTGTGAATTGATGTTATGCTCAGTCGTATTGAACTTATGTTCAAACCCTGGGACGAAAACAGGTCGTTTATAACTTGAAGTTTGAGAAAACCTGCTTTGCTTGTTCCTTGGTTGCTCACTATATCTAGTATTTCCAGACAGACATCCACGTAGGTAATGAGCAATTTTGACCCTGTTTAACTACGGTTGTTGCACAAAAACAAATGTGCACGTAGCAATTTGATAGTAACATGAGACGCTATAGAATAAGACAATGCTAAAGAACACACACACACACACACACACACACATATAGATACATACATATACAAATACACCAACACACACACACACATATATACATATATATATATGTATATATATATATATATATATATATATATATATAGACAGAGAGAGAGAGAGAGAGAGAGGGGGAGAGGCAGGAGAGACAAACGGACGGACAGACAGAAAGATTAAAAGTAAAAGTAGTATCCACATTTGAGTAATAGATAAATCTTTAAAAAATATTAATCCAGTCAATCATTTCCTAACATCTGCTTACGTAATTTATGTATTATTCTTTCAATCGGTTTTCTGTTTTACACAGAATTAGACATTATGTTATTATGTACTATGAGTGAATCAGTTGTTTTCAATGTTACTGTTTCTGGGATTCAAAAGCCAAACTGCTCCGTGGACACAGATCCTGATGTTGATCAAACAACACCCCTTCTTTAATCTATGGTTTTAATAATTAGTTTTGCTTTAGTATTTTCAGGGGCAAGTCATTTAATTTGCTATTTCAAAATGGATACTATGATGACATATTGTATCTGGATATTGATATTGCACATCATCTATCAAGTCTTCAAAAATTTGAACGTTAACGCTGGAAAATAATTCTACTTTCATAAATTCATTCATCCCAATTTTTTATTATGTAAGTTATTATTTTTTTGATCGATGTCAATTTAATGTGTTAAGAGTACGTCATGTTTATACAGATTGTGATTTTATTACTATTATATAAATTCGGATACTTATCTTTTACGCCTAGTTTTATCGTTGGGATCATCAGCTGCTTCACCATGTACCTGTTTCGGAAATATAAAAAAGAGGTACATGCATTCTACCATGCTATCCTCTGGCTGTGCAAATTGATTCCGATGAAATAATCTATATGATTTATATGTTTTTTGAATTGGTATCTAATTGTCTACTGATTTGAATACATGCTTGCTGGGATATATCAGTGTACCTGATATCGAAAGAGGGCAATGCCTCGACCTTGCTGTCTGTTGAAATATCAACGGAAAAAACATGATTGATTAGGGTTTTTCCAGATTTGCATACAAATATTAGCAACAGCAACAGCCTTTCAGCGTATGTCATTGGATATAGAACGTTTTCAAAATGTGTCAGACATCTCAGAGCTGTTACAGAGCAAGTATTTTGATACCATTAAAAAAAGATTCACAATTCAAAAACAGGCTAAATTTTCATAATTGTGGGACCAAAATATATTCTGTTATGTTTTTCAATTACAGTTGCGTAAAAAATGTCGGAAATATATGATAAATCTCCTTCCTTTGTCTCTCTTTCAACCTTTTCCAATTTTGTCTGAAAGAAAGTGAATTTTGCTTCCATAGACCTTTCAGTGTTCGTAACAGGTTAAATGGAGTAACGGCTAGATATTTTTGAGCTGGTCAGACACAAATCATATTTTCCTTGTCTCGAATTTTTTCCATTTTTTGTTCTATTAAAAATCCCAGTTTAAAATGTCATCTCATAGGATTATTTTTGTTTTTTCTTCATAGTTTCATTCTAAGAATACGTGTTTTAGTCTTTGCTCCTTCTAAATATGACTACAGAAGAAAATACAATGCAGACTTCTTCACGTAATGCTAGTTTTAATTACTGGCTTTTCATAAGATGAATTCCTGGTTGAGTAAAGAAAGAAAAACATTGCTATTACAACAAAGAATCTCTTTTGAATTGCCGTAACGTATCCATTACTTGCCCAGGAAACAAAATACTATCAGGGTTAAAAATGCTTCAGCGTCTGATTTCACTTGGTATTGCATCTGAGGAGTAGTACTTGGCTCTCCACTGGGTGTTAGTGTCACAAAGCCACGGTATCTGACTTTATCTTTTATATCAAATTTGCCAGCTTCAGAATATTCTCTTGATATCAATTTCGGAAAAAGATTATTCAATGGATGTTTTTTAAGAAAAACATCAAATAAAAAGATGTTTGAGTTACTGGCAGTGAAATCATGTTTAGCCAGCAAAAATATGATAGAAGTTATTTAGGTTCCAGCTTTTTGTCCTGCACTTTTGGTTTTGTAAAATAATAAGCTGAATAATACATTATCATCCATAGATGAGTTTATTTCAACCACTTTCCTGTATGAAGAGGTAATTTTCATTTAAACCAAACATTGCAAACTTTTTCTAATTTTCTAGAGAGTTTACACAATCAACGTATTTTATCAGGATTTTCTATTTCTTGACTCCATAGCACTGGAACAATGTTCTTTTAATTGATGTTCATTGGTCAGCATTGTCTGATTCATTGCTGGTTTAGACATGAAGCATTCTCAGAGGTACATGTGACCTTACGTTTAAAAGCATCAAGAATGGATTTGACAAACTGAATCCAAACTCATGCTGGGTGAGAATGCGTTCACTTTTAAACCACTTTTCCCCCTAGGTAATTTATGAACACTTGGGAATTATTCGCCTTTTTTTTTAATGAAATTCCTTTGTATATACATATTTCCAAATTTTATTTAAATGGTGTTCTGCCTAATAGAGGGATCCTGACCCCATTGACATGACTCAGATACCTTCCTGGCTTCTTTTTCATTGTCATCATGCAGCCAGTTGCGATAATTGCATCTAAACCAATCCATTAGTAACCAAAACTCAGACCCACTTAAACTGTTTTCTTCACTTTTCTTCACATTTCGAATTGGTGCTGTTACATGATGGCTGACTATGAATATATCACACGTACTGCTCCCACCAAAGGAGCTATAGGACTGAAACTTTCAACATTTACTCCTTATTTTGTATTGACGTAGAGTGTTTTTTTTTCGTCGGTGGAGAAGGGTTCAATTTACAATGTAAGTCTATGCTAAACAGTTCATGGCTAGCAAAATTCACCTCTTTTGATTTAAAAAAAAACTTTGACTTAGATTATGGCTTCCAACAAAAGGCGGGTGAAGAAACTTACTCATTGATAACTTTTTTGTCCAACTTTTAATTGATCACTCCTGAACTGGTTATGCAGACCAAAAATGTTGGTGTGTGACAGCTCCTATAGAGTGTCTATCATGGTATATCTATCTATGTATCTATCTATCAATCTATTTCAGTTTGAATAGAATTCCAGTATATTCATATCTTTGTACAGTGTGTCCATTCCTATCTACTTATCTATCTATCTTTTTTCATATCTATCAACCAATCAATCTACTTTGTCAGATGTTTGTTCTGCACTTGGCCATCTTCTAAGCTATTTAGCTAGAATAACCTAAATGACTTTATCAAAATCGTTGTATAGTGTTAAAATCAATGCAATGGTGACCTTCAAAGCTCAGCCGTCACAGCTCTGGAATCAACCGAGTATATTTTTTTTCAGCATATTCTTATGTATTACGTATAATATCTTACCTTTCTGAATCCACATTCAGAACTATTTTCTGCATATATATCCGACATCTGATTATGTGCTGCATGCTTTGCTGGGGATGATCAATCAAAAATTAGAAAAAAAAGGGATCAATGAATAAGTTACTTCTCTCATCTATTGTTGGGTAATGCTCACTAAAAAAGTCAAACTTTCTAAATGAAAGAGACAGAAATAAAGGAAAACGCCGCTGGACCCAGAAACTCTAATATAAACCTACTTCTTATGTAATGGCATGAGAGAGAATTCATTCACAAACGTGTAGGAACGTTTTACCTGACGTCTGACCAGATCGTAGCCTTGACATCATACAACCGGTCAAGGTAAATTTGGAAGGAAAATCAGGCCCATAACATTCTTTTGCGTGCAGATCGAACATTTCTCTCTTAGACTCTCCGGACGGAAAATGTCACGTGGTGACCAAAAAATCAAATCAAACAGCGTTGTTAAATGATGAAGGATCCACGATGGATATGCAAAAAAAAAAGGTTCCAAATTATGAATCAAAAAGGAAAGACTTGGGGTTTAAAGTATCAAAATATTCTGAGAAATGTATATGGTTGATTCCATGCCTAGGTGAGTGCTTTTCCTTTGCTTAAAAGCTCATGCATCAATATACATGACTTGTGATTTAAAGTACATTATATAGCAATGGGTCTGCCCTTAAACCTGTCAGCGTGGAATCAGGTCTCGGGATCTGATTATAATGATTATATTTCCGAGCTTCCTATTACTGCGAGCATCATTCTCCAACTGCTCCAGAACGAGGTTTCCCTCGTCTAAGCGGTGACATTTAGTGCCATTGTTAATATGCGACTCCTGCAAAGACGTTCCAGTAATACTATGATTTTCTAATCAGGTAACCTGTTACTCCCCCGCACTACCCTACCACGACCACCTGCTGAGTCAACAATAATGATGTCAAGTAGATCATTTCGGGAGTTGGAAAGGGGTGGGGAGAGATTAAGGGAAAGTAGCCAACTGGGATGACGGGTGTGAGATGAACATTTAGCGATCGGATTTGAATGCGTCTTCCCCCGATACGCTGCTCAAGCATTGTCAGTTTGGCCTCCATGAGTGGCTTTTACAAGACATTTTACAACCGCTCACAAATACACACACACGCACACACATATATATATATATATATATATATATATAGAGAGAGAGAGAGAGAGAGGGGGAGAGACAGACAGATAGACAGAGAGAGAGACAGAGGGAGAGACAGACAGATAGACAGAGAGAGAGAGAAACAGAGGGAGAGACACACAGAGAGAGAGAGGGAGATTAACAGAGAGAGAGAGAGGGAGATTAACAGAGAGAGAGAGAGAGAGTGATGTGATACATTTATATATACAAATATCCAAATATACATATGTGTGACACTTATTGACTGAATCTTTCCATCTGAGAATATTC